>VXBB01006111.1:0-281274 GCA_013399915.1 Illadopsis cleaveri
GGGCACCGCGTGTTCGGACACCGGGAATCGCCCCGCAGCTCCGAAGGGCAGCACGGCAGCACAAATGGTTTGCCCAGATAAAAACAGATAGGCCGGACTTAAAAAAAAAACACCAAAAAAAANAAACAAACAAACAAACAAACAAACAAAAAAACCACCCCAAAACAACCAAAAAACCCAACAAAAACAAAAACACAAAACCAACCAAAAGACCCCGTGGTGGTTTGGGTTTGTTTTTTGCTTTTCTTTTTTTTTCTTTTTTTTTTTCTTTTTTTTCCTTTTTTTAATCACGCTTGTAATCTCATTCGCTCTGAAGGGTAAATAAATTGCAGTTGTATGAAAAACAATTGGTGCTACATGTGTTCATAACAGATGGGAATCTTATCGCAGTTTAACTGTAATAAATTCTGACTTCTGGAAATTGTAATTTCTACTCCATGCTGGATGTCTCTTTTCTACTGTGATAATAGGGCTACGAACTCTTGAGAGCAAGCAGAAAAGTTTTCACTGCTAGCGTTGCTCAAGAGCCAGGGCATGTTCCTGCAGCCTTTTCCCAACTGCAGTTCTTTCAAAGTTTGTGTGAAAACGCATCTGAGAATCAAAAGGGAGAGAAAACCCTGGCGTATAGGGAGACAAACAGCTGATCCTTCCCCCGCTGGGCAACATTATTTACTAAGGCCAACGATAATAGTCCTTAAAACACATGCAGAAAATCTAAGAACGAGGTCTCTGTGTAAAGAAGCTCTGGCAAATGACAGATCACGCTTTGCTTTGTGAGGAGAGAAAATGCGAGAAGAAACCGAGCCCCTGAGGAAGAGGAAACCAAACTTTAGATTAATCCCCCCGCGCTTCAGCTCACAAAATTAAAAAATAAATTTGAATAACCACTGAAAGGATAAAATTATAATAATAAATTGTCCATATTCACTGAGGCTGCGGGACTAATTATTTTCACCATCTCGGCTTCCCATTGCTGTTTATCAAGTCGCAGGATAAATGCTTGTAAATCCATTACATTTCCATAAATCCTTTCGCCACTTTGTTTTTGGCCAATGCTTTTGCAACATTAATTGATTTTATTGCACTTTCTGAAATCACTGTTTATTAAACTCAAGCAACTTCTCTCTGAAAGAGTTGAGTTTTTCCATCCGCATACCAAACCCGTGAACGGGAATTACTGAGGCTACTAAAGGATCTAGTCCCCTTTTTTTTTTTACCCCCCACCCCGCTGTGATCTTGATGGCAAATGCGAACTGCAAATTACAAGTTTCTAATAATCTACGCTGTTATAGAAAACAGCCCCTTTATCGCTGTTGAAAAATTATCCTAAATCCAAACACCACCTTTCCCCATTGTTTTTAAACGGGGGGAAGCATGAAATGCTACTGGGCGATGGAGATCTAACACACTTAGAACCGCTCTGCGAGTCTTTTACTTTACTGGGTGGACAGCAGTTATTTTTATAAAGGATTTTCGATGTGCCACTGGAAGCCTAATGTAATTTAGAAATGAGTACACAGGCTCCGTGTTTATCAAACCCTTCTGCCTTTTTCTTCAAACACCTTAAGAAAACTGGCCCAAACCAGCCTTAAACCGATAAATGATTTCTCACTTAGTATCCGCTGATTTCTAGTTCCTTTGGCTGCCACGCTAGCCCCGCGATCTTTCTGTAAAAGCGTTCAAAGCTAACGCCGGTGTTTGGGGCGCTCTCGCCCCGTCCCAGCAGTGAGCCCCCCTCTCCCCGGCGGGTGCGCCTTCGCACGGCCATTCCCTCCGCTCCCATCACACCTAACGAGGAGGCATCCCTGCCATCGGCGGGGGCCACCGCGTCACCTCGAGGTACTTCAGTGACGCAAGAGTCTTGTAAAGCGCAGGTAATTACTACAGATCACAGAAGACATGTAGAGCTGCCTGTTGTAGGTAGGACAGCATAATGCGCTTATTACGAACGTGACTCCTCAGCCTTTTGAGTCACATAAGCTGCTACCCAATAAGACGTTTTTGCAAAGGGGAAGGCATCAGTTGTTAGCGATGCGGTCATTACTTACACGGGGAGGAGGAGGGCAAGGACGGGGAGAGCAAGCCAGGGAGCTGCCCCTGCCTGGCCTGACCCCACGGGCGGCGGGCGAGGAGGGCAGGGCTCAGGGCCCCCCGCCCCGGGCCAGCCCCAGGACCTGCCGCGGCGCCTCCCTTCGAGACGAGGTGCGAGAGAAGGGCCGGAGCGTCCCCCTGCCTTCCTTCTGCTCGGGACGCGATGGGGCAGCGCTGCAGCTCGGCGCCCTGACCCGAGCAGCAGTCAGTCACCTCGGCAGCCTGCCGGCACCACCAGGAGAAGCCATGCGGCTTTTTCACGGCTGTTTGGAAAAGGCCACCCCTGCAGTTCATCCACTGCCACAGCCTTAGAGGGGTCGGTTCAGCTGGGACTGGGACAGACAGCTCAGGCGTGAGGACTCGCACTCTGTACAGGAGAAGTGGTCCCACTACGAGCACCCTTTCAGCCATCACAAGATCTACAGCTGCAGCTGCAATGTAGTGCTTTGGTTTCACCGAAGGTAGTACGCATCAGCCCAGATTCTCTAGCACACCAATCTATCTTAGAGCTGCGGGGAAATGTCTCGCCTCTTGTACAATTCACAGCCCTTAACCTTCTCTTTGTGGAGATGTATTTTTTCCTACCAGGAAAGACCAACTATTACCATCATCTACTGCATTCTTTGTCCATGCTTGAAGTACTTGTCTTGAGGCAGAGGAACACGCATCAATTCCTGATCTGAAAGATTTCAAACCCATAATCCTCACTTATTAGGGTTCCTCAGTCACCTGCATATTCTGATGTGGGAAAAATCTCCATTGTCTCCTTTGAAGGCATTTCACTTTGTGTAAGAGTGCACTGAGGCACAGGGAAAGAGAAAGAATTAACAAGGCTGTCGTTAAGGTGCTCACCAAAGCCCAGAGCTGGGGTGTCCCAGCCAGTGCTCAGATCTAATCTTGCTCTTACCCACTCTGTTTGCCCAAGAAAAAGCTTTAACCATTCCATACAGAAGAGGTAATAACATCTGCAAAGTGCTCCTTTCACCCTAAATAGCAATTAGAAGAGATGAGTCTCCTACTCTACTCAGGGGGAATAGGAAAAAATCCAAATCTGTAGCCACCAAGTTATTAGACAAGTAGCTAACAGACTGGGAACCTTTGAGTCACCATTTTTTCAAAGACAGTAGAAACCACCATGGCATTTTAGGTGACAGCAAGATTTGCCTGACAAGGCTTTAGTAAAATGTAAGGTTTCCCACTGCATGCACTGATTATAGAGCAAAGAAAAACTGGTTCTTTCAGTAGAGTTGCCAGCTGTGCAAGTAAAAATATTTCTCCTCTTTGGCCTGTATTTTTGTTACTTTGTCCCACCCTGTATGGAGCCACCGGAGACCATCCCCACTAACCTGCTCACCACTGCCTAGATCAGGCTACCACAGAAATTCAGTGATGGAGACCAAAACAAACTCAGTCAAAACCTTACTTGTCCCTACATATTTTTACAACAAGATTAAGTTAATTTTGTCAACTTCTAAAGAAAAAAATAATTGCCTTTTAGCCAGTTTCCATCATGAAATACTTGAGCGCATGAGTCTGAGAACATTCATAAGATTTTTTTTCCTACTTTCCCTTTCAATTCTCCTTCTTTTGCAAGATTACAATTTCCTTAAATATATATTGCACCAGCAGGCCCAAGCAATGTGTTCCAGATAAAACAGATGAGTAGAAATAAGTGTGGGGGGGGTTTTGGTTTGGTTTTATTTACTTATTTAAGAAAGATCAGCTGTGAAATACATTTCAGTAGAGGTGTCAAATATTTTATGAGGAGAGCTGATCACATTTATAATTATGGTCTTCAGGTTGGCTTTATGGAGTGAGTGTAAAATGTTATCCTTGATCAAAAGCAGATAACTTACATACATCAATAGGGTTATAAAATATTGAGAAGGGAATTTAGACCAGATGCAGCAACTAATTTTTCTGGTTTAACTGTGTAATTTGGTTGAGAAACAAATGGTTGTTGATGTATCTACAAAACTGGCTACTCACAGTGCCACAATCTTGTTTTAGAGTTAAATAAATTGGTGAAGTGCTGTAGCAGCTCTTACCTCCTCAATGTACAGTTAACACTTTTAATACTATTTTAATATACCTATTTCTAAAATAGCTGAGTAAAACCAGCAGAATTTCCTGCATGTAGATACTATTAAAGTAAGCAAAAATACTGCTTAACTCTACCCCTACTGATAGTTATACCAGTATAATTTAATCCCCATTAGAGAAGGCACTTGTGAATCATCATAGCTGTGTATAAACCAGGTCACAGGTTATGAAAAAAAGCTAACTCTGTAAGGGAGAAAATATTTATTCTAACTAAAACACTTCAACTTGTATAAACAGTGTTCCACATGGTTAATTGTGTTTGCTGGTTAATGGGATTGTGTCAATTTACATTTATACATTTAAGCTATTAAAACTTGCACACACCCTAAGTCCACAATGTAATGTGAAATTCTAGTCAGCCTGAAATCAGTAGAGGTTTTCCAGCAATTCTGAGAAAGGCAGGATTTCTCCTGGGACAAAAGAAGCCCTAAAGTTTACAAATTCTAATTTCAAACATAAGGATATGTAACACAGTCATACAATCCATGACAATTTGGGAACACCTTGGAGCAAACTATGGAATTTTGGTTTTCTCTCTCTGAAGAGACAGTTTGTAGGACAGAATCTGAAGAGGCCATGCAAGGTACATCCATCTATATAGGTAAGAAAGAAAACATTGAACACACATTCTGAGAAAAGCAGGTTTTAGCCATTGTATCACAGACTCAGTCAACTTGGAACTGATGCCTGTCAAGATAATAAGAGCATGGGGAGTTTAATCAGCACATCTGTCTGACAAATCATCTCTCATGTTTTAACTCAAGAAATTGTTTCATTTCAGTGATGGGTGAGATGTGTGCATTTTTATTTCCTGTAATTTACACAAAAAAATGTCTTGTCCAGGTCTTTCCCCAAGAAAATATTAGAATAATACTTTTACCTTAACTAAACATGCCCTCCCCCCAAATTCCTATGAATTAGTAAGAAAATAGAGGACTCTGAAAAGTTCTACAAGTTTGTTTGGTTGTTTATGCCGAGCACCTCTCAAAATATCTACAGCTGTTCTGATAGCTAATAATCATGGATAAGCAAACCAATAAAAATTAATTATTGCATAAGTAATTCAGTTTAGCTTTTGTATGCATAGATACACAGACTAGTTTACACACTGATCTGAGTATTAGAAGAATATTGTAGTGAGGTGTGCATCCCCATCTTGAAAACGATTATTGCATAATCACGTAATTTCATCAGCTATTAAATGGTAAACTCATTTGTGCAACATTTTCCCGGTTTTTTTGTATTGCAGACATTAAAATGAGGACAGGCATATTTCTGTGAAGTCTCTTTTGATGTATTTTGTAATAGTTTCCTTTTTTCTGTTCTAAAGCTCACAACAGTTTTGGTTTTTTTACTCCCAGAATTAAACTATCCTCTCCACACCCACATCACAAGCTGTCCTTAGGAATGCGAGTACATACAATCCTGGAAGTGTAATAATCACCATCTTGCTCATTACCTGGGACCTCCAGGGCTGACTCACAAACCTTTACACCTCGAGTTAAATATCCCAGCAAGCAGCTGTAGCGTGCTCATATCCGCTGCTGGCCAGATGCAGCCACGGAGAGGGGTGCCTAGCACACTGAGCAGTGGGTCACACATGCACACCTCCTCGAAAGCAGGTTAAAGATTGGCTAGAGACTAATCCATTTTATAGGCTTAGAAATTGGTTTTCAGAGAAGCTGAACTACAGGTGCTCAAGACTGTTAAAAAAAAAAAATTCAGCCTAACTCTGGTGGTACTGTTAGTAGGGTTCACTGCAGCAGAGGAAAGCATGGGAAAGATTACCTTGGAGTCTGGAATTCCCTAAGTCTGGCTCCATTGCGTGCAGCATGACACAGTTATTCTTTTCCTGGAGTGGTGGCTGAGGGTGTTTGCTTATAGCCACAAAATTAGGGACAAAATGGACTGTAAATGTTATCCATAGCAGTAACACCCAGTTATTTGTGGATGCAATGCACAATACACTTAATCAAATCCTCATCAGAAGAAGTGACAAGATGTCTTATATCCATATTAGTGATAAGTAGTGAATATTAGAATGCAGCCCTGTGCAGAAATCAGCTCTGGACCAAGTCAGACAAAACTGGTGTGAGTTAAACAGGAGAATAAACTAAGTAAGTGGATCTCTAAACCTTTAAATTCCAGAAAAGCAAACTCTGCTCTAGTTACATCAGCTGGACTGTGGAGTTAATAAGCTGAACAGGGAGCAAAGTCTTACTAATACTTCACATAAAGAATGTTTAAATAGTCAAGAATCTACCTTCCAAACACAGTAAAAAGAAAAAAGAAACCGAGAAGAAGGCACTCCAGGCCTAACTGAATGCATTACTGCCCCACGAAGTGTTAGATGTGAAAAAAGAAACACACAGAACACATGGGGAAAAGCACTTGTGTATGCTCATTGGTCCTTAACTAGGAAGCATGGGGTGAAGTGAGAACTGCAAGAGAGGAGCTATCCTAGGCTTTGCAAAGGATATTAAAATAGATGAAGATATTTTTTCAGTTACATAAATGAAAGAAAGAAACTAATGCAGTAAAGTTTAAGGATAATACAGGCATGTTCCAACCTTGAATCTATATGTCATATTCATTTAAATGAGAAGAACAATACTGAGCATGGGTTTGAAAGGGAAACAACTGATAGGAACAACACTAGAGAAGAAAAATCAGATGAAGTGAAAAAGAAATCAAATCCAGTGTGGTCCCAGACTACAGGTGTCTAGTTAATCTCCAATCCAACTCAGAACTCCAGAACTTGAGACCACAACAGCAACAAGGAATCTCTACCAAACTTAAACAAAATTGATACAAGCCAAAGAGACTATTATAAGAATTGAAATACGTCTGACATTGATATTTCTTCATTCTGCTTCCAGTAATAGCCAAAACTTTAGAATAGAAAGTTGAAAGCAACAATGCACAGATAAAAATATTTAAGAGACATAGCCTAGGATTAATGTAAGTAGATGACCACACATCACATTTCCTCTGGTTTAAAAACAAACCTTAAATCTATTATGAGCTAAAAAAATCATAAATGGTATAATTTCTCAATATTAATAGGATGTCTGCTAAAATACAGTTGTGTACAGATTGTGGATCACCACTGTATGGCAGCTGGTGCAACTTCCAACCAAGGAACAGCAATAATGTTGTGTAAAGGTCTGGGAAGAGCCCACCTGAAATACTGCATTCAACCTAGTCACCTGCATTCAAGAGATTAACTGGACTTAGAGCGGGCATAGGAGGACTGCTGGGTAGATAAGGGCAATGGAAAACTTATTTTATAAAATGAGATTAAACAAGCTTGATTTATTTAGTCAACTATAACAAAAGATGAGAGAGGACAGGATTGCTGTCTAACTTCTAGTTAAAAAAAAAATTAAAAGAGGATTTTGGCATGAGTCCAAACGGACTTTAGCTGGCCATGAATTTTTTTTTAAGTGTATGGTGGTAGCTCATTGTTTTTGACTTTATCCCAAGTCAGTTCCAATGGCAAATGGCTCACCAACAATGTTGTAAAGTAATCACATTCTGTAACAGTCATCCTCTGGGAATAGTGGGAATAAACCACACAAGAGTTATTAGGATAGACTACAACACACTTCAAAACCAAATTATCCAATGTGATGGCTGCAACAGGGAGGGGAGGATTCAGTAACCCAGCGAGTGCTGTCCTGTTCCAAAGCCTTGCACAACAGAGGAATGGGTAGATAGGATTAAATCTACCATGATTAAATAACATTTTAACGATACAAAGAACTATATAATACCAATGATGAGGTAAGCCATAGTATAAAGGCTATTTTCCTTTCTCACACTTAAGAAGCCCCAGTTTGTTATTTAACAATAACAGAAGAAAGCCACAAAACAACGATGTATAGCCAACTGCATTAAACATAAAATAGTTACAGAATTCCCTTCTGAAGGGAAAAGCCATTAAGACAAAATGTACTATTTCCTGTGAAAAACAAGTTATCAACAAAACCCATAGAATCTTAAGTCAAACACATCAAATTTTAAATTTTTGAACAAAATAAACCTCCCTGAAAGAATTCTTCCTTAAAATGTAATACCCTACTACAAGATGCACAAATAACAAACAACCTAAAGGCTACTCTGATATAAAAATTCAAATCCTTTGTTTCAAAGGAAAACAAACCTTGAAAAAAGTTTGCTTTCAATAAAAAAGCTAATAACATTTGAACCAAAGAAGACTTAAGTAGATGATCATTTGTAAAGAGAACTTTCTTGATATATACTTTAAAAGTCTCCAAAAGAAGTTAACGTGATGCCAAACACTCCTCAGATAGAAGAGAAGGAATGGAATTTCAGCTGAGACACTGACCTGCTCACAGCCCCGGCGGGTGATGCTGCTGCTCCCTCCCCGCAGGGCGCAGGTGTCAGGGGGGCCGAGGGCCGGGCAGCCCCTGCCCCTCACGGCCCTGCTTTCTCCAAGGACAACGTGGCTGCTGCTTCCCTCTTCCCAGGCAGCCAAACACCGGCTTTGTGCACCCTGGCAGCCTCTCCTGCCTGCCCATGGGGCACTGAGCCCGCTGTGATGAGGGTTGATCATTCCCAGGTGAGCAACCCCAAATGCTCAGGTTCTCTACATTTGCCCAATTAGTGTTACTGTGTGGCCCGTTCTGGGATGGGGCTGGTGACAGGGCAGGTTCCTGTGAGGCTACTGTACATTCTGGGATGGGGCTGGTGACAGGGCAGGTTCCTGTGAGGCTACTGTACATTCGGGGATGGGGCAGATTCCTGTGAGGCCACTGTATATTCTGGGAGATGCCTGCAGAGGCTGCACGCCTCAGGCTGGGTTTCCTCCCACCAGTGACCAGGGAGTGGGACATGCACATCCTCCCCTTCTCCAGAAACTCCAGCTGATGCCTCACATGCCTTTGGGCCCTCACTGCTGAGGAGAGGCACGAGGGAACCTTCTAGAACCCCTGGAGGTGACAGTGACTCAGGGCTCAAGACACATTCAAAGAAAGAAGATATTTGAAAAAAGAGGAACTGTGTTCACTGGTCCTGTTTTGGAAATCTAGAATGACCTCCTCAACAAGAAAACCAACTAATCTTGGGCTTGTGATTCTGAAAAATGCTGTCACTGAATGTTTGTGTAATGCCTGATACCTACAGTCTGCTGTGACATTAAACAAGGATGCAGACTCCTGCCCACAGCACGTAAACTGTAAAAGTGATAACACAACTGATCTCTTCCTTCCAGTCTGCTGGAGGAAATACCAGGGGGAAAAGGGAGCCAATCCATTTTCCTGGGCTTTTCAGGAATTGCTCTCTGCTGAGAATGGGATGGGATGAGCTCACATTAAACATGCCTCAACAGCCAGCGCCATGTAATTTCTTATGGGCTAGAAAGTAGCCATATAGTGACAACTTTTAGGTGCAATTGAATTAAAAGCTACACTTATTTTCTCATTTAAAAGATGCTGATAAGACCATTCAGTCTATACTTGAATTGTTGACACCTGTATTAGAGAAGAATATTAAAGTGGAACTACAAGAACTACATGAAGTAGAAAATGAACTATTTTAACTACATATTAAGAGTTCCAACTGATATTTTACATCGTGAGGAGCAGGTCCCATCCCAGTTGTATACATTCATTAATCTTGTCCCTTCCTTGAAATGTGTAGCTTGCTGTTTTATTTTTCTAAAAAGCAACCATAACTAAAATCAGTAACAGAGATAAAGGATAGAAATGTAACAGTGGAAGTTCTGGGACTTGGACATTAATGTTTTATTAAGGCTTTGAGACAGTACATGTGACAGAATTAGGCAAAAAACAGGTGACAAACACAAATAGGATGAAGAAAGAAAGGAAAAGAAAAGAAAGAAAAAAAGAAAAGAAAAAAGAAAAGAAAAGAAAAGAAAAGAAAAGAAAAGAAAAGAAAAGAAAAGAAAAGAAAAGAAAAGAAAAGAAAAAAGAAAAGAGAAAGTCTTTATAGTGAAAAGGTCTAATATGTAGAGGTGTTTTACTGAACTAGAACAAAGATTTATTTTTTCCCCCTTCCTAAAGAAAAGCAACTCAGTTTTCTTCTCCTGGACTTATATATAAAGTTGATGTCACACTCAAAAACTCTTCCTTTTGGCAAAAAACCCCCCTCTTTCTTTTTGGCAAACAAGGGAGGAAAAACTTTTCCTTTCATCTACAGCATTTATTAGTTTGCTAATGACATTTAATACAAAATATGAAGGATATGCAGTTCATAACACCTGCAAAGGACACAGAAATAGTAGGCTAATAGAGGTGAGAGCTTGTAAGATCTCTGCCTACTCTGCAAACAAAAGTGACATTTTCAGATCTGTCAGCTGCATTTAGTAACAGAGATACAGATTTCCTGTAAAGGCAAGCAGAGAGAGACTGACAATTCATCTGCATACAGAGTTGTGGTGGTTTGACTGAGAGCTTGGCTGCATGTGGAATTATTCAAGAATAAAAGCAGTATCCTTAGTGAATAACTGCCTCATGCAGACGTGTTTGCTCTAGAACACAAACTGGAATAAGGTAATTATGTATGTCATAAGCTTCTATATGTAGAATAATTTTGTAGGGCTGTGACAATTAGATTCAGATCCTGCCTCAGTCTGAAACAGTTTTCAAGTAAAGTAATATCTTAAACTTGAATTTTTCAAAAATTTCTTCATTCAAAATTCTAGAAATCCCTTCCAGGATTTTTTATTTTTTTTCTGTTGAAAATAATTTGTCTTAGTTTGATTGAGAATATGTTTTAAATATATGAAATCACTGCAGATTTCCTGTACTTTTCTTACAAATTTCATGTAATCCAGAGTCTTACCTGAGCTCAAGCCTCTGAAATCTGGATTTATGTGTGGCTTGAACTCATGTCCTATTATTCTTTGGATATTCTAACTTGACAGTCTTCCAGTATCAGTTCCACAGTTCCCTAGAGTGAGGATTTCTGGCCCTTCTGTTTACTTATTCCCACACTCCTTCTCTGTATAAGACAGCACACATTCCAGCTGCCTGTGCATCAGCAGTCTCTGGTCAGGTCTCTCTATGAAGTGCTAGGAGGATGGAGACTCACCCCTGAATTCCAATTGCCTTCTGGAGTGAATAGAGCAGAAAGTGCCATTTCAGGAGGGACAACCACAACTGTGCTCTGCAAAAGTTTGTACAGGAAACTGCAAAAGATGTGATAAAATAAATTACTAGTCTTTAGCTTGAAAGAATAAAAATTTCTGTATTGAATCCTGCATAATAAAGAGACCAAAGCAGTTCTAAAATCTATCTATTTCCTATCTCTGTTGAAAGGACTATGAATATCCTACCTTGTTCTTCCTCACCTCTCAATAAGCATGAAAGTTGCAGTGAAAAGTCTTTAACAGCACTGTGAGTTTTAGGATATAAAAGGAATGGTCCAAGGCAGAACTAGGGAATCTTGGCCAATCTATACATGAGAAGGTTTTCTGGAAGGTGACTCACAGAATCATTATTTATGGTTTATCACAATATGAAATACCTTAACTTCATGAGGGAAGAAGACATTCTACTTCCTTGGCACCACACTTCTTATATCATAACCCCTAGCCCACCAAGTTAAAGTGAACCCAGATGGCTGCAAATCAATGCTTTTAAAATCAGATTATTATTTTTAGTTATACTTGAATTGATTACTTAAAATATTTTTTTTTTTTTTTAGAAATCAAAGCTGAAAATATAGCACAAATGTGTATATACTTCATACACTTCCACTGTAAAACTTTGCCTTACTGCTGCATTGCAAAATATAGTTTCAGTAGTGGTGTCTTTATGGCATAATCTATGTTGTGTGAAAGTGGGTTAAATTAAATCTTAAATTAGGAAGTTCCTTAGTGTCTTGCACCACTGGTCTTTCCCCTTTTACAAGGGAAAAATGGAGATAATGTCATTCGTAAAATATAAACACAATTCTCATATTTCTCCACTACTAATTGTTAATGCTTGAGATTTTTTTTTAAAGAGGAAAAGTACAAGACATCTGAACATTCTGTGCAGGTCAAGAATGGCTTGTTCTGTGGAGTCCCCTCCTATAATTAATCTGCTAAGAAGACAGCAGCAATGGAAAATCCTTTCAGTATAGGTGCTGTCCAGCTACAGAATTGCAAAATCTTAGGTATAGGGATTATCATTATTTTAGGAATGATGGAGGGAAGCCTGCATCCAAGGTTGTGCTAATCTGAAAGAGTAGTAATGTGTCAGGCTTTTAGTCTGATCCTCTTGTGCAATAGTCACATCTGACAGTTTTTTGGATTTAGGTGTCTTAAATCTACAATAATTACTAGTCCGTCTGTGAGTGAGTAAACTGGCCTGAAACAGCTTTTGGACAAGTGAATGATCAGAAATGAAGTAAAGAAATATTAATTATGTAAAATTATCAACTTCTGGCCTTGCAAGCTGCTTAGTAATAGAAGGACTTTTCCTGTCTTTCCAAGGATAAAATCCCCTTGTTCTTTCCTTGCTTTGTTGAGGCTTTGTAGCTTAGGTAGGTCTGAGACAAACACCCAGATTACTGTAGAGCAGATGGGGAAACCACAGGGACACTTTTCTTGGATGACCTATGGCAAGAAATGCCTAAAGGCTTGTAGTGCAGATTGAACCAGCACTTCTCATTCAGGGAAAAACTGAGAACTGTAAAAGAGAAAGAGAGAAGTGAGGAGACAGGGATGAAATTGCAGCCCTTTTGTTCTCTGATGCTGAGGCAGAGATGATTGAGCAGAACTGATGGCAGCAGGAGGATTTCCTTACTGCCCCACTAACTCAAGTGCCTGAGCCCTGCTCTAACATCTCTGGGTACCTGTGGGTAGTGCTTCACACTCACAGCTGTGCAGTGACTGACAGATGAGGGACAAGTCCATGAACTTGTGCAGCAAGCAGCAATTCCTGCCTCTCACTAACTCCTAAGCAACCCCTCAGCTCTCCACTACCTCTGCTAGTGAGACTGTGCTGCTGGTTATTCATTTTCCTCTAACACATACCTTTTCAACTTTGTCATTTACTACTGGCAGAAGGGATCCTTGTAATGTTTTATATTACTGTACTTGGTACTTCAACATGTCTTTATTATAAATAAATTGGTTTAATTCTAAAATATTTTAAGGTGCAAGTTCATGGGGAAAAAGGAAGGGTTACGAAGTCATACCAGAAAACTTACATAATGTCCAAACTATTTTATAATGTTAAGGAAAAAAACCAAAACAGTAAATAAACAGTGTGCTACAAGAGCACAATACATTCCCTTTTTATTCCTTCATACAGGTTACCACTCATTGTGGATAGGGCACACAGCCCACAAGGATGACACATCCTTGTTTCAGTGGTGGCAGATGCTTTCTTCTTGCCAGCACTGAACATTTTCTTAGTAGTAGTTTTGAGTCTGCATTCAATTTCCAGCTGTATGGGTGCAGCACATCAAAATACAAATCACTGTACATTTCAGCATCCTAGCATTACTGGCAGCAACACTTTTCCTTCAAAAACATTTTCTTTTACTCTTCTGAAACTGTGTTGTTCAGCTTTGTGCTGGATGCTCTCAGTAGACTCGATTCTGTAAAACAGTGATAAGACACACTGTTATTCAGAGAGTCTCATCTTGTCCTGATCAATTCCAGAGTTGGCCTAAGGATGCTGCACCTTCATGTTGAAAGGTTCTCAGTGGCTTTGCAGTCAAATAAGACCTGCATAATAATTAAATAATACCTTTTAGATATCTATCACATATACAAGTGCTATTGATTGAGATAATGGACTTAACAAAGCTGGCACGGTCTCAGAGTTATTATTTCAGATATCTTGAAAGCATTCTCTGTTTGTGGATATATCACATTTATAGCTGCTTCACAAACCACTGCCACATCACCAATGTTTGCCTTCTAACAGCAAAGTGCTTAGTTAAATGCAGAAGTCAAGAAAACCAAATTCTGCATAGCATAAATGTGATTTTATGTATCAATATAAATATAAACAAAACTTTTAAAGATAAAATTTCCTTCAGAACACTTGTTCCATTAATTGAAAACTGGAACGACATTTTTCCATGAAAAACTGAGACTTGAGGGTGGGTGGGGTTTTTTTTTTTTGGTTAGCAAAACCAAGGTCAGTTAAGAAATAAATATATAAAAAATCCTTTAAATCAGGAAGATGTTCATACTAACTCTAACCTCTAATAATAGTTGCATTCTCTTATGAGGAACAACTGGCACATTGATTGTTTAGTGTCTGCTTGGCTTGGGTTTGCAGTACCTCTGTGAGTTCAAGAGAAAAAAAACGACTCTTCCACTCTATTTCAGGTTGCAGCTAGACTTTGGAGTGAAATGGGCCTGTTAAAGCCAAGTCCCAACTCAGCTGTGTGATTTTTATCTCAGAACCACTCGGGCTAAAATCCTCTTTTCTTGTAGTACTTTTTCAAAGATGCATTTAAAGAAAATGGGATGTTTATGTTAAAGCTCTGTGGCTACTGTAGGAAAATAATTGAGAGAAATCCTCTGCTGACAAAACAAGTGCACTGTTAACAGCAGTATACTTCACTAGATGGGATTCCTAGTGATACTCCCTCCTTCCTCCCAAAAAATTGCCAACAACACTGGAAATCACCTTATGGCTACTGCAGGGTAAAGACTGGCATCTGCTTCTGGTCTGCAATATTGTTTTGCTAAGATAAAAGCTTCTTCGTTAGTCAGGAAGCAGCAAGGGCAGCTGCTCTCCCAGGGAATAGGGAGCCAAGGGCAATGTCACCAGGGCAGGGTCCTGGCTGTCACCAGGGCAGGGTCCTGGCTGTCCCAGTGAGGAAGCAGGGCAGGACCATACACAGCAGCTGATATTCACCCAAGAGTTCAGACAATTAGACATGTGTGTGGGGATGAGGCAAATCCAAGGCCAAGCTGGAAGTCTACCTGCAGGTCAGGATCAGACCCTGTGAGTGCAGCTCATGACCTTTGAGCAGGTTTGTGGTAAAAAAGTGAAGTCAAGTCCATCAGCTCAGGATCAGTGGGGCCCATGGACCATGGTCTTGCTCAGGCAGGGACTGAGGAAGCTCCAGAGCCTGTGGACAGGCACTGGGGGAAACCACAGGTGAAGGTTTTGAGCTGTGAGGGCCCTGACAGCTACGGAGTAGAGAACTGTCAGCAAGTCATGTCATGTGGGCCATTCAAAACTCCTTAGAGTTGCTAAGAATTTTGCCTTGTGATGTTTGAAGACTTCCTAGAGATAAAACAGTCAGCCCAGAGTTGTCATGTTCCCTGAAAAAAGTGTTAGTTTTATCATTCCTGTATATTATTTAAATCTGACATACTGCTTCCATTCAAACCCGAGTTACTTTGCCAGTGAAAGAAGAATGGAAAATGAAAATCACTAACCTGTAGAGACAGATGTATCATTCAGCATATGCTCAGAACTCAAAATTTAAGAAAATCATCCCAGGGGTGTCTCTTTACTAAAGTTTCACTGCAACAACAACTGAAAGAAAAGAGGCAGGTCTTAGCTTTGTCTAAAACTTTTATTAATTTCATATAGAACAAGCCTACTGACTGACATATATAGGCACTTATCTGACAATAATGATTAGTCTGACTGCAGAAGTGTGTGAATTTTATGCTGTTCGTAGAGTCTCAATTTGGACTCATTCTAAGGTTATTCACTAGAGAAAAATTATGGTATGTAAGAGACTTTCTGCTTATAGTGAATTTTTAAGGCAGTTCATATTGGCTTATTTTGTGTAAATAAACAAGAATTGAGAAATCTAAGACTAGGCAGAGGTCAGATTTTGTCACTCGGGGTCTATTCCTAAAAGGCCTCTTCTTGCAAATAGTACCTCATACAGAATGCACAAAAGTGAAAGTTTTAGTCAATTAAGTTTGTTTAAATGGCATTATGGAGAATAAGCCCCAACTGTTTCAGAAAGTGTTATCCTAGTGTTCAGAGACCTTGTACTTAGGCAGTCAGCCAGAATCTATCACCATGGATTCACAACAATCAAGGCCTTGACAAGTTTTATGTCTAAAGAAAACCAGTTAGTCAATTAATGGTTAAAGACTTCAAAACATCTTTTTGTTAGTATGACACTGATTTGAAAGATAAAAGACTAAGGAAATCTTTTCAATAGTTTTCTGTTCTTTTCCCCAAATCTTCTGAGGAGGAGGAACTACAAAAAAAAAAAAATCCATCCACAAATCCTGCTAGAACACATAATAGTTAACTAGCAGCCAATGGTTTAGAGTAACACTTCCATTAGCAATTGGTACATTTCCTCTAAAACAGAAAGGAACTTTCAATGGATTTTACGGTTTCAGACTTCGGTCTTGTCTTTAATTGGATGTGGCCATTTAATTTTGAATGAAATAGTTTTTCTTTTATTGCATTCTGATACATGCCAGCTTTGACAGAGAAAGCCAGCAACATAATGCTCATATGGCACATTAAGAGCCACACTCTGTTGTGGCTTTGCACTTCAGAGACCCTAAATTCTACAAAATTTGTTCATTAAAAGGCTTGACTACAGCAGTCTCAATAATTGAAGGAGGCACAATTGCTTTTTTGCAAAACCTATTTTTGAACTCTCTAAAGGGAGAAAATAACAAATTATCTGCCCCAATTTATCTTCATATTCTTTGGCTAGCTCAATCAAACACAGCTACACTCATTGCAAGCACTCCTCAATGAAATTCTGGCCCCAGTAATAAAGAAAATCAGACTGCATCATCACAGAGATTTTGCTCATCCTGAAATCTAACAAAAAACCTTTTAGGAATCTATATTTCTTCCAAAAACATGTGTTTCTGATGCCTAAAGTTTCTCAGAACTCGCCGCTCTAAGTGCCATTGAGCAGACACTAAATATCACAGTGAGGCTCACCATGGTCATAATACAAACATCTGCATACACACTGCCTTGTAGATTTTCCTTACTTGTGACTTTGACCCTTCTCATCATTTGGATGCCTTCTAGAGCAGCCACAGATTTAGGAAGTGCCAATTCCTAGGAATCTCTCAAAGAAAATGTGCACCCAGTACGTGCCTGCACAACTGTGCTGACATCAGCAAGCTTTGTCATGGACATAAATTGTTTGCTGCAGGAAAATTCAGTGCTTTCTCTTAGTGGCCTAAATTTGGGAAATTATCCCTTCTAGGATTAGTGTAAAAACAGGAAAATGCTAGCACATCACTGGACTCAGTTTTTAACTGAAATTCTGCAGTCCAATGAAGCCCTCAGCAGCAGTGCTTGCTTCCAAAACACCAGTTTCCTTGGTACCCTTGGCTCCAGCTATGTAGATGACCTTCAATATACAATTTAGCTATTCAAATGCAGTGAGTGCATCTGCAGACCTTGCCTGAGCTTTAAGAATATTCTATGTAGATAAGATCCAAAGCCAGAGGAATAATTCATTCTTCTACATGAGTTTCAACACCAGTCTGGAGAATTCTTTGCCCTGAAGCTACCCAGGATTCTTCCACTGTAGACCAAATTTTATTTTTTAAATTATTATTTTTCAGATTAGTTTGCTTCCTTTAACAGTGAACAAACTTGCAGCAAAACCAATTCTCCAGTGGCAAAATATTGCACAGGTTTTCCTCTCTCCACTCAGAGAATCAACTTCTGTTCCTTAATTGCATCTATCTGAATAATTTTAAACCCATCTTTTACTTTATTTTCCTCTCCAAGTTCAAAAATTGTTATACTTGAAGGCACCTGCAGGGAAGATTGATGAATCATCTTCCAGCAGCCATCAACGTTCTGAATGCATAAATTGTTTATTCAGGGTTCAGTCACAGAGATCAAATAGCCTCTTCACTCTTACCATGGGAGCAGCTTTATCAGTGAGGTAGACACAGACACGTTCCACAGTTGCCACCACGTTCAGAAAAGCAACCTCAAAGCATCAACCAGGATCCACTATTTTTATTTAAATAGATTCCCCAAACATCACAGAGTTTAAGGAATGGTAAAGGGCAGACTGAGGACGGCTTGTATGGGAATTAAGAAATTACATGTCCTTAGTACATTTTCCCAAGGTAATACAAACAGTGGCTGCTAAAGTTCAAGGAGATGACTTCAGCTTTGCAGGTTAAAGGTGTCTTTTTCCACAAAACTGCTATCACAACCTGGCTGATAGCCTCTCCACCTTATAGCACTAGCAAGGGATTTTCTTCTGTGCATAAATTACACTAAATTAACCATCCCTGGCAAGTCTGTGGTGAAATTATATATTTTTAGTGAAGCCAGCAGTTGGGATTTTCAAGGGCATTTTTCTTTTTGTTTCAAGAGGAACAGCGGTGAAATAACGTCCCCCTTGAAAAATTCTGCCCTTGCATTTCCATTTTGGCTAGAAACCAAATTGTTTTCAAAAGGTGCAGCTCATCAAGAGAGGGAGCCTTTGTTTTGTTTAATTTCAAAGTTATAAAATATAAAACTGTGAAACTGCAGTAAAAACATTTCAGCCAACTTAAGCAGGGACACAATATATTACCAAATTTTTCCTGAAGCAATGAAGATTCAAAGCATGATTTTCTCTTTTTGCCTTTTCTTTTTGTCACAGCAATTAAATTATTCTTTTGTGAAAAAAACCCAAAAACTTATGCATCCCTTTATTTTCGAGGATATGTTTTCATTAACTCAGGTCTGGAGCTATTTAGAAAACAGGAGAAAACTTTTATCACTATTTTGATTAGTTAAGTGTTGCTGGAAAAATCAACACTTCAACACGTGAAACATTTTCATTAATTTTACAAATGTCAACAGGGACTGGTTCTGCAAAAAGTTCGAGGTGGAAGATCTATGCCCAGCAGCCACAATGTGTTGGAAAACTAAATCAGCTCAGTAAATCTGTCCCCAAACAGAACCAGACAGAGCTGAGCTGCAAGCACTAGAGTTGTTCCCTCTTTCCAAATCCAAAGCATGAACTCTCCTGAAAGAGTCCTCTTTGCAAAATGCTTCATGCATCAACAATTGAAAACAAACAAATAAATGAGAAAAAAGGCCTGGCTTTTCAAAATGCTGGCCATGACATTGGCCCACCAGAAAAGCCGAGTCATGATTCATTTGTAAAAAAATTTGATTTTGGTCATTGCTGCAACACATGGGGGAAATCCTGGGGTACTCTAGGCCTGTATATATGTATACCCTCTTGGGTTCCCACTTCTTCATCTGCCTCAAAGCTGAAATACTTTGAGGTGAGAGGGGAGTTTTGCTGAGGGAAAAAGGTTCACAGATCTGCTATAAAGTTCACAGTCACGTTTGACTATATTAAAACCCAGCAGAATTCACATGTAAGTGAACTTGAAATATTTGCATGAAATCCACTGAGAACCAACTTGGGGGGATTAAAAAAAAAATGGGAATAAAAAGCACTAAAAGAAATTCCATTATATTACAATAAAATACCCAAGTTTAGCTTATTGTTTAAGCATGCTCTTCAAAAGAAATATAAAAGCTTTAATTACAATTGTGCACATGAACCAAGACTTAATCAACTACAGTTATCAAATTCAGCTAGTGGCAAGCCACAAGCCCTGAAAGGTCCCATCTGGCTGATAAATGCAACATTTTTTTAATATGCACAATAAAAATAGCAATATCATTTAATGTGAAATGTGAAAAAATTATTGCAACAAAGTGACCCTCGCTCCCAAGCTGAGAGTTTGGCCCTGATCCTTCACTCCCTGAGACTGTGAGCATGGTCTCCCCAATACATCTGATTTACATGGTGTGAGTGTGCCTTTTTGTATACAAAATTTTAGCACACAGCAATCTCTGATGGCTGATTACCACGCTCCCTCTCTCCTCCTTTCCTTTATTACTGGGTTTATAATGAAAACGTTGACACAGCCTTAACTATGGCAACATTAGCATTTGCCATTATAATTAACAGATTCTTTTTTTTTTCCTTTGTGATTTACATGCATATATTCTTCCCAGTGCAGCAATTACAGATGGTATAGCTTGTAACATATACTGTCCCTGAACAACAAATACATTCTTTTCAGAGTATGTCTCTGATAAATTTTATTTAAATATAAAAGGTAATAGGCAGAAAATGTAGTTTGCTTACAAGTTTCCTTTATGGTTGTTTGACTGTCACTTTTCTGCAGATTTATGATAATCATCCTTGCAACAAAAACGTTTACTTCACTGTCTAAATAATAAGGTAATTTGTTACAGCTAATTACTCAAGTGCTTTCTTAATCTCAATTAAAAGATTCAGGCTTATTTTCTACATTTCTGCAGCAGTATGCTCCAGAATATCTTGTTAATGTATTCCCAATCACATATTTGTTAAGGAATGCATGGTCCATGCAAAACTGAAATGCTAAAATACATAGCTGCAATCTTAAACAATGATTTATTGTGACATGGGACGTGGGACATTTCCACAGCTTTTGTGATTGCAGTAATGAAGCTGTAAACCAAATAGCATGAAATGAAGCAAGGCCTTACAATTTAATCAGCTCGTAAACAGATCTACTGCATCAAGCAAATGACATTATTATCCATCCGAAGTAAATCATGCTAATCTCAGGAGATAAAATCAACATCATTAATGGTCACATGTCATATTCATCAACACTAAACCATCCCTTTTGACAGATTAATCCTAACTACAGCTCCCACGATGTATGGTAATAGGGCTTGTAGCATACATTTCATTCAGCAGCAAGGCTAACCAGCACTCTTAGTCTGCTATTACAAATAATTTTTTTATTGATTTACATATTTTAAAATGCATTTAAGGTGAGGTACCATTAAAAATCCTGTCACTATCACATATTTCTTCCTCACATTCTCAGCCTGTATTAACAGAAACTAGAAACTAAACACTGTATGCCATATAAATACTTCCTTTAACACTCTGTTAGTGGTAATTAAAGAATTCTGCCTGTGTTTTTCATTCAGCAATGAAAATATTCACCCTTTTTAATAGGGTTTAAAGAATTATTGATACTACTATTCCAACATCTCATTTGTATTTTACCAGTGCATTGGGCCCCTGGTCATGGATCAGGGCTTAATCAAGCCAAGTAGGATCCTGAAGACTTTATTATCTATTATCCCATCGTTAATACAGCATCAAAACCCAAAGATGCATTTAGGATATTCACTCTTCATTGCAGCTTATTGTATCCTGCAGAGTGGTGGTGTATTTCTGCTCTGACTCCAGCTCCTGCATACTGCCTATTTGTTCCAAACACAAAATATATTTATTTATCATGGAACTGACCCTGTATGAATGCTTTTGAAAAGTGTCCACTATTCAAAGTGTCACTTTCCTTGAACAGGCACTGAATTATATTGACAGGCACATTATCAAGGGCTGCTGACTGACAGAATGAATGACTGCAGCTCCATGCTGCATTGCCAGTCATTGACTGAGTGGGTGCAAAAATTATCTACAACCTTTGGAGATCTAAAGGACTCTGAACTACGGCTGGAAAAGAAGATATATGCAAGTGATTTACTTGCACAGCATTTATCAACTTAGTACAAACATCTCAACTATTGCCCAAACTACTTCACTAATGTAGTCATTCATTAATGGTCTGCTCTCTTTCCTGAAACTAATTTTTTTTAACATCCCTTTTATGCAATTATTAATGTCACATTATTTAATATGTGTTTATGTTTCACCAGGGAAATGGTTGCGGCAATAATTTAAAAAGCAACCACTGCCCCCTGCATTTGTTTTTAGGCCAATGTGGGTTAAGATGCATCTTAGTAAGATGATTAGGGCAGGGCAAAAACAATATTAGAGACTGCCTGTGGCTGACATGCAGCAATCAGTAAGTCTGGTTAAGAGAGAAGGAAGAATGCTTCCTGGACTGTGCTGGGGTTTTAAGAAAACACTAAACTAACCATATAAAAGCATTTCATTTACTTGCCAAAATAATTTATTCATCAGACGTATTTTTGATTGACATAATGGCAGCTTGAAGAAGCAGACCACAAAATTCAACCTTATCTATTGACTAGAGAAAAAAACGGGGCAATAAAATATTTCAATAAGTGCATTAATTTCAAAACCTCAAAGCACTAATGTCAAATTTACTGGAATCCACTGACCTTTAAATAGCTTTTAAAGATTTTATGACTTAGATTGTCACATTACTTACCAAGAATCCTTAAGAAACAGCTTTTTTCCATCTATGGTGTGTTTTTAATGTTGAGGTTGTGAGGACCTTCCCTTTTCTGCCACTGTCCTTTTTACTCTCACATATCCAAAGCTTGAAGCTCTACCTAACTCATTACTTAATCTTTGACAAGCTGCAGATATCTGTGGTGCTAATCAGTGATTGTGGTTAGAGGACTAAAAGAAGCACTGATGAGGAGGAACAAAACCCCCCACCTTTCTTACAGGATTTTTGTGCTATTGCATAACATAGTGAGAGCACGGTGTCACTGAGCTAGAACTCCTCCAAAACTGTGTCCTGGTACCTCCCAGACCTGTCTGCTCTTCAGAGGTTTATTAGTGAAGCCAAGATGAAAGCAATCTAAGGGGTATGGTTTAGGTAAGCAAAAGAAACAAACCTGTTTCTCAATCAGTACAAGAAAAACTGGCAGTGGAATTTCCTGGTGGTATAAGTGCATATCAAGTAGAAATTTTGCCAGCACAGCTATGATGCAATGAATGTAGAACAAAAAATAGTCCCAAAACAGTGGTGAGACCAAAATTTTCCTGTGTAGATCAAGTCCTAGGAAGAATTGTCACAAGCAAAATAATTATGTTCTGAAAACAAAAAGGATGAACTGTCTCACTTTAATCTGCACGAAATGAAGGAACAACACCATACAGTGGGCAAAAGACAGCAAGAGTGCCTCTAGCAGCTCATTTAAGTGCATTTCAGGAGTATGGATTAGGATCACCATTAAAAGGATAAGGATAGCCCAATGGGACTAGCAGATAATTAAGAGTAAAAAAAATGTATTATTTTCATTCCTAATATTTGGTCCTCTCAGTTTAGTAATTATATGAAAAAGCCTTCCTTGAAAATTTTGTAGAAGGTATTTAGCAGTTATACTCACACAGTGAGTCTAAAATAATCTGCATTATTTTTTATCAGACTATATCAGAATTACTAATGATATAATTACAGAGAACATGTTAATCTATTTGTTTCATTTTTGAAACACAGTTGTAATAGAAAGATGTGTTTGTTTTTTAATAAACCCTGATAATATTCTATCAGTTTAAAGAGCTACACATTGATCTTATGCCAATAACTGGTTTAGTTTCAAAATGGTACACCATGTCAAGATATAAAGACCATTTTGTTGCTTGAAAGAAGTCATGACTTAAAATATTGTATTTCAGTTGCATGCACATGATTCCTATAATCAATCATCCAAACAAAACTTTACTTTTTAGGCATTTAATTGAAAGCAGACGAGCTAAAAACTTGCTTTAAAAACCCATGGAAAAAAGATTAAGAACAGAAAACATCCTAATTTTTATGTATATGAGTTTTTTCCTGATTAAAGTTCAGTGCAACTCAAGTCAATCTATTAAGCAACAAACTGCAGAACAAAGTTTTAATGCTAGTAACATTGCCAATTACAAGCCCATACTATTACCTGAAGAAATGCACAACTGATTGCCAAGGAGATGACTGTTAAATAGTTGAGAATAAAAAAGCCAAGTAGGAGATGTGGGCTGCCCAACACTGACTGATAAAGAAGGCTGCATTCTCCTGCATGTAAATGTGTTCTGAAGGACATTCAATGTAACATATAATGAAGCTAGTGTTTTACTACCATGATGCACAGGTGAAAATGTTGGTGGAATATGCAGGGCTGGACATTTAAGTCCCAAATTTCTCTCCAGTATTTGAATTTGTCTCAAGTTTGTAGTAAGTAGTAAAACAAAAATCACTGCTTGCTCATTAACTAGCACGAAATAAGTTGAAATGCAGAATAGTTTGAAAAGTCAATGTAAAGGATCCAGGTTGAAGCATTAGTTAGAATATATAAAGATTTATATTGTTACAAAACAAACAAAAAAATGCACTAAGAAGCCATGGGAATTAGCATAAGCTAGATATACAGAGCTCAGTTTGGGACATCACTAACACAGTGACAGCCTCCAGCACCCTCAGTGGAATATGCCTCAAATATGTATTTAGTGGTGTGGCAGCATTAGTTCATGAAAGGTGCCAAGGCAAGAGAGACCTCATGAAGACAGCAAAGAACTCCTGACAGCTGCTTTTCCTTTTAGCATTTGGCATGTATATTTTATAATATGTTTTTGCCCCATGCAGTGACAAATTGGTGCCTGCTTTATGATCCACGTGTTTCCTTCGAACCATCTTTTCCTTGTGAGTTAATCACGTTCCCACTGTTTGGGTCAGATAGATGAAAACCCCAACTTTGTAAGTGACACCTTCATTTTCATCCCAGCTGACTGTAGAGCTTCTAATTTAGGGAGGTTATTAGAAAGGTTATTATGAATGGTACGAAGGGGAGTAGTAGCAGATCTGCAAACTTAAATCTAAGGAAATGAGAAAACACTTATTTATACTCACTGTGTATAAACATACAAAATACATGTAGCTCATCAGCAAGTTAGCCCCTTTCATTTCTCATCCACAAACTGAACAGTGGCAGAAGCATGGACTTCAGCATACAATCTATCAGCTTTCACTTTCTCAGGTTGAAAGAGAGAAATACAGACTGAAGAGTAAAGAAAATANTCACTGTATATAAACATACAAAATACATGGACTTCAGCATACAGTCTATCAGCTTTCCCTTTCTCATGTTGAAAGAAAGAAATACAGACTGAAGAGTAAAGAAAATACCTCCTTTGTTGAAGCTGTATTATTAAAAGAAATAAAATTACAAAAAAATTGTTATTGCACTCTTGACTTTAAAGTCTCCCTTTAAAGTTTTCTGTCTCCTAAAACATTGTCAGAGATAAATCATGCAAGCATAGGAATACTTACAGTTAATTTAAGGCTCAGTAAAGACAAGAAGATAGAACAAAACTCAGATTTTTGTACTCTCAGACTACTTTTGCCATACGGTGAGTTAATTTTGATTTTTTCGTTTTAGCAAAATCACTTGGAAAAGGCCTACCTGTTCTCCTTTGTTCTTCTCCTTTTTTTTAACTTCTTCTGAATGCCATTTCCTATGCCAGAGGAAAAAACCAGTTTATTATTGTATCTTCATACACATAGAAGATTATGAAAACATGTTGATNTTCCTCTTTTTTTAAGCTTATACTAAAAGCCATTTTTTTTGTTGTATCAAAAAACCAGTTTATTACTGCATCTTCATGTTGATCCATTTCTTAGCTGTTGACAGTGGAGTTGGAAAACTCTGCAAACACTTTTTTGTGCTGTTTGGATTTTAAAAGGATCTTGAACACACAAACTTGAAAAGACTGATTGGCTTCAGTGGATTAGCCATAGCTATCTTAAAAACACTTTTGAACTTATATGGACATTCCAAAAAGCAATCATCAAAACAACACCTCTATAATCAAAATAATTTATTTATATGTGTGATGCATGCTCCTTTTAGCTGCTCTGTTAATTTTCAGTTTTATGGAATACTCAGAGGGAACTTGAGTATTCAAGGTCGGCATTCTTGACTGAATCCCAGTGGGTAGATCAGATAGCATCTGGCCTTTGTGAATCAGCACAGAGTGGCTGCTGGGAAGGAAAGGGTACTCCTCTGTTCCCATTTACTTTTGAACAGTCACAATACACGTAGTGACCAGAATCACTTCCTCCTGGCTTCACCTGCAGCAGGTAATGCAGTGGCTTTGGCTTGTCAGTCTTTCAAACAATCTAGTGATCTAGGCAAACAGAAAAGTGTTGATTCATGAAGCACCACCTCAGCTCTTGGGAGTCCTTGGGAAACAGCGCCTGAGTCACCAGCATTAATTCATCACAAAGTTCCTGAGGTAGGGCATCTCCTCCATATCTCTTCCCATGCCCTGCCATGGAGGCATTCCACCTCTGTGGAGAGATCTAGCCTACAACCCAACCAAAACCAGCTGAGTCTGACTTGCAGATGCCAGCGTGTTCAACTTGGGTTAAAGAAGTTCTTCTCTTGTAAATGGAAAACATTTTGACTAAAAGCTGTCAAATTGCAGCAAGTAGCATAGTCACCAGGCTTTATGCAATGTCATTTTGTAGAGGGAAAGAAAAAAGCCTTCAAGGAGATCATATGAGTCATGGGATTGGGTTTCCAGAGGGCTCTTTGGGACTCTTTTCAACCAAGAGTTTTCTAACCCTGTTAGAGAAGGGGCTGTGTGAAACTCAGCAATTTTGACTGTCATGCTATTTTTCAGTTCCAGCTTTCATCACTTTGTGCCTTTTGGGTCTAACTTTGCCTCCACTTAAGTGGTTGTCAATGTAGAATAAATCACAAGAAGAATACTTAGGGCCATGTTCTGTGCCCAGCCCACATAATAGAGGAAGGAATGAAATCCTCAGAAATAAAGGGGTATACTCTCCTTCTCAATATGACTATTGAAATGCTGGAGAACTAACTGTTACACTGAAGATGAGAAATAGTTGTTTTCTCTAGCATGTACTAGATTCAAATCTGACAGGACTCACAGACCTCTGTAGCTTTTTTAGAAAAGCAGGAAAAAAACCTCTGTCTTTTGAGCACAATTCATGAGTAGAACAGAGCAATAAAGAATGTATTGCACAACCCATGAGTAGCTGCAGTACAAATTAATATATTGTCATGCATTTAGGAGACAGAGGGGTGTCCAGAGCTGGACCTGGAACAGTCAAGCCAGTGATCAATGGCTTTTAGTAGTGAGGCCAATGATTCTTGAATTCCAGCCCCTGTAACCATGCCTTGCCATTCATTCTTTTTCAAATGCAAAATATTGCAGACATTCTTCCTCTAAGAGACACATGCTAAAGGACATTGGGACTGGTTAACAAACTGGGAAGTTAAACACTTCTTTGCGTTTTAGGGCAGCAGATACACTGTGATCTTAAAATACATTTTTTAAAGAAAAAGAAATCATGGCCTCATTCTGACTTACTCTTCCATAGGAAGCTCATGTAAGTGTGAAGACTCTAGAGAGGAGCCAGTTTCACAGTAGGGAAAGCTTATTTTGTTATTATTAGCAGCCTGAGGTGTGCTGATCATTTTACTCCTGGTATTTTGCCATCTCTTAACAAGCATTGCCACAAAATGACTCACGAAAAGGGGTTTTTGAATGGAGCTCAGTGATTTTGGCACAGATTCCGACTCTGATCATAGGGAAACCATTTACTTTTCCAATTACGTGGTCAAGGCACAACCCAAAGTACTGCAGAGTCTTCTCTTCATGTTAACCCAGTAGGAATGGCCAACTAATAAACAAAAGAAAGTGAATGTTTGGTGAACTTCATAGTCAGAAACTATACACAAAAGTCTTCAGGCCATCAATTTCCATTCATTATATGCATGCTGCTCTTGAAGACCTTTCTTGGAATCAGTTTTCAGAAATGTATTTCAACAACATACTACAGATGCAAAAATTATAACTCCTCTTCTCAATAGTTCTCTTTAGAAGTGATGTGTAACTGACCTGTCAGCTCCCATCCTTCACCTGGTGGTGGTTTAAATCAACACTACAGAGGAAATCAATCTGATGTAAAGTTGAGCTAGACCTTTGCTAGACAAATCTCATTAAAACAGAAGCTCAAACAAACACAAGGCTTTGTCACCTACACATTTGTTCTTCGGATCTAATCCACACAATAGTCTGTTGACCATGAGCTCTTCACCCCTGTGGGAGCCGAGAGTGATCTCCCTTACACTTCTTAACTTTAAAACACTGTTTTCATCCCTTCTTTCCCCCTTGATTTTCTCTCCCTCTGATTGCAGAAATCATCTCAGTAACTCTTACTCAACACTGGAAAGCATTCCAGCATTTCACAGATCCTCACATCCGTTTCTGTTTACAGGACTGTATCCCACAGCTAGGCAGCACTGGGCTGATCCCTGAGCCACTGAAGTCAGAAGAGATTTTGCCATAGACGATAATCAGCAAATTTTGCAGGAAATTTTGTATTGCATCCAGGTGTATTTTTTTATTAAAGGTATTTTTCACTTGATCTAAATAACTGGGCATCAGTGCCCAATGGGTATATTCCTTCTAGCTTTGCTCAGTGCAAAAAGCTTTTTCATTTACTATACTTTTGGTTCAAGTGCACAAAATTAAGTGGGGCAGTTAAAACCAGGCAAATAATGTACCTGATTTACCAGATTTTATTTACATTAATTTATAGCTATTAGATGTAATATTGTCTGCTCCTGTCACTCTCTGCAATGTGTTTGATGATTCAGGGAATAAATAAAACCCAGGGTTAGCAAATAAATGAGAGCAGAATTGGCAGCACACCAAGTCTGCTTTATTTGACTGAGAGATGTGTTACATGGCCTGTTTGTTTAAATTACGCCAAGAGCTGAGATACACCAGGTGTTGTAGACCATGGAGTAGAGCCCTTAAAATGTTTGCAAAAACCAGATTTCTGTTTACTGGTTTGCCAGAATACAAACCCAGAAAGTTTACACTGAGAAATTGAAAGAACTTCGTGATACCATTTTGCTATTACTTTTATTAATTAAAGTTATAGAAATATCTCATATGTGCTAACTATCCAGTCTCCCTGTGTGTTGGTCTCTACATTGGAATATACAGTATACATAATTTTGTAAAATTATTTTAGTGGCTATCTTAGTGGTTCTGAAATATCCTAAGACAGTTCTTTAATACAGATCAAGCCATACTATCTTTAGTCAACTAAACACCCCTTAAGTTCAGTAAATGGAAGATGGGTCTGAGAGATTTAATCTGTCAGGGTTTTTCACCCCACTGCCTCTTCCATCAGAAATAGCCAGACAGAGTGGGTTAAAACCAAGGAGATCCTCATCTGTTCTTTCAGGACAGGTATGGAAGAACAGTGTCAGAAAGTGACCTTAGTAAGGAGGATCTAGCACAAACTACACTTAGAAATTGTTACGTTTTCCTTAGGATCAAAGTGAAGATGCATTCAAGGATTCACAGCAGAGATGGCTGGGCTGCTACTTTTGTGCTGCTCTCCACAGCATCCTGCAAAGCCAGCAGAGTGGGGCAGATGAGGGATCCTCACCCACTTCATTGCAAAGTCAGCCAAGGCAGTTCAGCCTACCATACAAGATTGCTTGAAGTAATCCACTTAACTTGGCAGTGCTCTGGGCCAATAACCTTTGGCAAGGGAAGAGGTTAAGCCAGCAGGAGTTTTGTCTTGAGCTAGTAAAGCAATTTCTGCAGTGAATGTCAGACCACAGCCTGAATCAGGTTCAAAACTTACAGAGAGAGAGAGGGATGAGGGGGAAGAAAGAAAAGGGGAGGGGAAGTAGTGGACAGGGAAGACAGGGGGAGAGAGAAACAGAGAGAGTACTCATTCCCCCTTTAACTCTGAGAAAAACTTATCTGTCTACCAACAAAATAAAGGCTAATGCATGTGAGCCCTCTTTAAGTTTTGCCCAGTCATTCTTGTGTTTTAGTGATTTTCTTCCCTGCCTTGAATAAAGAAAAATTACTTTTTAAAAACCAACTGCAGCAGCGGTGACATGAGTTATCTTCCAAGCGAAGTGCATTGTCTCGGATTCAGTTATCTCTGAGACTGTGCGGGTTTTTTGTATCTTCTAGTGGTTATAACTTACAACTGCCTGGAGTGCTTTTATTGTCCAATTCAAACATCTTGATGGACAAAACATTCCTACTGACTCTCTCTGGAATCCTCTCTCTTGCTGCTTGCCAAAGCCCGAGTTTCAGCACGCACAGAACACACTGCAAGTCTGCTTAATCTTACTTTGCATTTAGGAAGAGGATATTGGGATAGTACCAGAGAAATGCTGAGAGGTTTGTGTTAACATAATGAAGGAGATAATAATGCCACGCTTAAAAGGAAGCATGTACTTTTGTATGCTGGTTAGTGTGGCTGAGTTGGAATAAATAAAGAAAGGAGATCCCTAGGATAAATTCCTAATTCCAGCAAAGTTGGACGTAAAACTCCAGCTGAATGTAGTGGAACCAGCATTTTGTCACTGTTTTTTCTGTTCTGTAGTTTATCCATTAATATAGATCATCAGTTCCCAGTCTGTAGAAGAGACGGAGATTACTGTTGTACAAGGAAACATGCACATTTTTAAACATAACTTTCCTCAAAAGTTTCTTGATAAGAAAGTGAAGAATCCACTGATTTTCCCATTAATATGGGCACAAGTATTAGAACACAGGATGGATTTTATGCAAGAAACAAAACCACTGCTTGTCTCACTGCTGAAGTTTTTTTTTAAAAACCAATTTTAATGGTCTTGTGAGCAAAATAGATTCAATAGGTCTGATCTGCCAATACATTACTCCATTTGTATGTCAGTACAACTCATTGATTTTTGTGCTATTATGACTGTGTAGAAATGAAATAATATAGTGTTGAATCAAACCCATTCAAAGACTGACTGATGGTCCTGTTCAGAAATCAGATGAATTAAGAAAAACAAAATATGTTGAGAGGAGATGATGTTCCAGATATGCTGTTGTGGGAGGAAGGATTGCAGGCTATAACAAATGGGCTGGTTTCTATGATAGAACACGTTTCACAGTGGAGAAATCATGTGAAATGTCAGGACAATATATGGTTTGTTTGAAAGCCTCACCATTGTCTAAAAATAACCTCTGGCTTATGTTTTTCCTCTTTGAGAACTATTCTGATCCCAATTCTGCATCTCTATTTCTTCACAGAATAAAGTTTGCTAAGTATGGGTCGCACAGGCAGGAAGATTTGTTGATTTGGGACTTGGGACAAAATCTAATTTTAGTAGGCTCTATGTTCCTGTTTATAGTGGTGAGGCAGAATACCAAATGAGCTGTTTAACTCTGTTAACACATTTGCACTGGTTACAAGGTTCATTTTCATAATTCTTTAAATGACTGGCCTTCACCCTAACATGAAAGCAAGCCTTATTCCATTAAGCCCTCAGTCTACCCAAGTTACTAAAAAAATGGGGCCTCTGTATATTCTGAAGTTTAGGTCACATTAGCCAGCTGCTTGGTTAGGGTAATCTAAACCAAAACAAGAGTATTGCTTTTCTCTAAATAGGTATTGTAAGCAACAATATATTGTGGGCTTAAACTGTGATAAAATCATTTTAGGACAGAAGTCTCAAACATGAGAAAAATATGTGTGATAAAATAAGACCAATATTGGTTTTGACCTAGTTTGAACAAAGGTGCAGAAAAATCAATGAGCCCTGGAGCAGCCTAAATGCTTTGTTAGCCTTTTACTACACCATTATATATTACATGCAAATAATGGCACAAATTTAATACTACTATTCATGTCAAGTGATTTCTTTGAATCTATATTTTATATTTTACAGATCTTGAACAGTAACATTTTTCTTTTTAGTGCAAAGTTGCTCAAGGTTCACTGGAGACTCTTTTAAATTGCTGCTTTCAGAGAAATAACAATGTAAAATGACATTATGATGTATAGCACCCTTCTGTAGACTTGAACCAGTGCAGCAGCAAGTCACTAAAACCTCTGGGAATGAAGCAATCTCCAGGGCACTATTGTCCAATTGTCCTAACTGGATCACTTTTAATTAGTTGTAATTAATTTCAAGTGACACTGCACTGAAATATCAAATTATAAAGCACAAGAAAACACACTGGAATTTGGAAAATATCATTGTTGGATACCTTCTCCAGTACAGAAGAGACCAAGATCTTATTATCCTGCCTTAAGCTATATGATTTTCATTAATTTCTTTCTACAATAAAGAAATGACATGCAATGATGTTGCTAAAGTGACAGAGCTTTAGCACTTACCCAGCTGACATGCTAGTAGTCCATAGATTTTTTCTCTTAAGGAAATCAGTATCTATCAATCTAACAGTTGTATGTGCTACAGCTAATGTGGTTTAGGATTGTGGGTACAGCAGGCTACAAACTCTCTAGATGTTTGTCCACTTCTGTCCCAATGGGTTGGTTATTCCTGCAAGGGACCTGAAAGACCCAAGTTGAGACAGAGTCCTCATCAGTAGATTTCAAGAGAAACTGAGATTTCCCCTCCTGGGAAGGTGTGTTAGAAATCCTGCATTTGTCAGTGCTGAAGTCACCCCACCTGAGGGATTTTGCTACCAAGACCTGAAACAATACTTATTTTTCAGGATTCCTGCTATTCCAGGATCCAGACTGCCTTGCAACAGTTACCTTATCCCTGACTGCCCTGGAACAGGCAAGCTGTGGCAAATTCAGCACGGCTTGGGGGTGAGGAACTGCTGGATCTTCCCTTTTCTGATCAGAGCAGTCAGAGCTCTAGAGAGTTCACACTGAGGTTTTCTGGATCCTAAGGCTAGATGAAATGCACACCAGAGGAGTGGCTGTCTTTCCTTCTGTTCTTAACACCATAAATTGGCACCAGTGTGCCTTAAAGATACAGACAGAAGTGCCATATATCATATGTATCACACCACAGAGAAGTCACTGAATTAGAATACTGAATTATGCTCTTAAGTGTTTCAATTTTGTAGATATTATCAGGCCATATCTATGAAAAATTAAAACACTACATTTCTTGACACCCCTAGAGGAAAAATATGGCTATGAGGTCAAATAGGGCCAAATTTTCAATAAAGAAATTGTAATGACAATATGTACCTCCACAATTCAAGGGGCAAAACAAACCTTCTTAAGTGAACTTAAAATGACTGAAAGAAGCTGAATCATTTTCTGTAGGAACTGAAATCCCAGACTGACAACACAATAGACAGGGGAAGACACAGCCCTCACTATTCTGTGTGCCAGTGCCCTTCTATCACCTGTTTACTCCACAAACCAGCTTTCAGATGACAGCTACTGATATAGTCAAGAGTTACCTGCAGCAGAGGTGGTGTAACAAGGTCTTTGTGTAGCCTCCTCTCTTACAAATATGATACTATTCTGTTCCTCTGTGATTACTTGGCAATTTCACACATTGTTTTTCATCAGATTTTCACAATTTGGAAATCTGATCATGAAGCTGATCAAGTTAGTGGGACTGGGAATTGTCTGAAACAATAATAATAAACTTCTGAGCATTTACATGTTCTTGTGTTAAGTCAGTCAGTCAGACATATTTTCTCAGGAAAATGCAGCTGGAGGAACAGTTTCATCACCATTTACCAAAAAATGCAAAATAGGAAGTGGTATAATTCTCAAAAAGAAACTTGTACTCACTCAAACAAGGCTTCTTTCATTGAATCATGTTTGTATGCTAAGGAATATTTAATTAGCCTTATGAAATCAAGGAATCTACTAATTATCAAATTATTCCACACTGGCAAATCTAACAAGTAAAAGTACAAAAAAAATTCCATGAAGATCAATTTCTTATTAGACCATGTATAAACAATCTAAACCACTTTATTTTCTCTATTAAAAACATCTACTTTTGTTCAGGTAACAAAGGCAAAATGTTTGGAATGACCAAAGAAAAGCTAAGTGATGCATTTTAAAATACTTCTTTCAAATCAATTTCATCATTTTGTCTTATTCAGAGCCACAAAAGATTTAAGTTCACTTTATTACAGCATCCTGCCTCTCCACCTGCAGTCAGAGATTGTACTAGCCAGCTGCACTGAGCAGCCTGCTGGGACCTTACACTAAGAATGGGCCAAACTTAGAAATTATGCAGTTGAAAGTACAAGGAACTGAAGCCTCAGTACAAAAGCCCCATGAAAAGCCAGAATCTGATCTAGAATAAAATTCCGGTATTTTGGTACCCTGTCCAGGGTTCTCATTACTAGACAAATTGATCTTTAATGAGGAACTAGACAGAATTGGACTGGGCTCCTTTTTACAGCACAACCTATATAATTTCTGCTGCATCAGAATGTCAAAAGTGATTTGATTGAATTTCTTTCTTTTAACACTTTTGAGGTTCTTTTTCCTCAGAAGGACAGAATTTTTCCATAGCTGAGAACCAATGTAACCCACAATAGGACTGAAGACTATCTTATATATTCACAGTAAGACAGGAGGCGGGGGGGGAAACTCCACAAAACTATTTCTTTCCAGTAATGTACATATTTTTCTTACTGCACACAAGATTATACCAAATTTCAGATTGGTTAGTAGAAAAGATCAGATAACCTGTCTGTACTTCAATGTGCTGGCTAGTACACAGGTTTGGTTTCTGTTCTTGTTTTAGATTCTATTTTTTTTTTCTCCTTCTTTTTAGTTACTTTGCTTAATTAACAAGATTCAAAATAACAACATGACCTTCGACGCTGTTCTCTGATTCAATATATTCTAGAGCATCTATTTTTGTTTGTACAATATCACAGCATAAATAGTGTCATCTCCTAACAGAGTGCGACAGGAGTTTAATTCCTGGTGCCTATGAATCAGGTCAAGAGCTCTATGGATGACAGTGAGTTAGAGATTTACAGTAGACCAGACAAACTATTAAAACCTATGGTGGGGATTATGAGTTATCAAGATGTGCTGAGCTGGCACATGCTGCTAAGTCCGCGGTCAGCATTATCCAGGGAAGCTGCAGTGCCACAGCTGCACAGCGCTCTATTACTACCAGTTAGCATCAGAGCCACTATCAGCAGTGCAAAGACTAAAAAGGTTTGAAGGCAGGAGGATAAAGAAGGGAAATCAGGAGGAAAATGCATGACAAACAGTAACGTCTCCAGGTCTGGCAACTCGTAAATCCAGAGGTTGCTAGCAAACAAACTGTACGTTCAGCACTTTAACAGAACCATTCAAGGAAATAACATCAACATCAAATTGAAAGCTTTCTATTCCCTTGTTCTGGCAGGAAGTGTGAGGAAAGCAATAACAGGGAGGCTGCAGTTTTTCATGCAGTGATTCTTTCTTTGTTGCACATATCATCAGCCGATTATTTGCAATGGAGGAACGTGCCAGGCAGGAAAAGGGCTTCTTGTTCTGTCGTGCTTTTCCTTGAACTCTGGCAATGCCTTTCTTGATTTTTAATATATATAAACACGTTGCTTATGGCTCTATATATGCTTGCACCAATAAAATCATATGGGCATGGTAGCTTTTCTGAATCACTAGCTTTTCACAGACTACAGCAGAGGTTGTCTGAGTTTTACTTGCTCAAAATTGACTACATATCCCAAATAAGAGTCAGTTTGAGAACTGAGATATATTTAACAATGATTTTTCATGCTTCCAGCAGTTTGCAGCCTTCTTCACCGCAATAAGGATGGAGCTTACTAAGGCCTTACACATTCAAAATATTTTAATTTTCATTTAGGTGATGGGTTTACTTTTCATTTAGGTTTCCCTTTTCATCTACATGATTTAAAAAATTATAGCCACTATGAAAACATTTAGGTTTCCCTGGATGCTCTCTTCTGCAAGACTTTAGAACAGAATGAAAAGCTGCCATGAGATCACAGGCTATTATAGATGGTGATTTGAGGTGTCAGGGTTCTAATTTTCTTTCAGTATCCTGGGCAAGGAAGTTGATAATACTGCAAGAGATACAGAAAGCCAGAATAACATACTGGCTTTGCCAGATGAAAATAAACATGCAGTCATACTTCTTTAGAGCAGACGGAACATTTGCCCTGTCAGCAATCATCACCAGGAACATCCACCCATCCACACAAATTCCACTTTATCTCAACTGAGGTTGGTCCAACTTGCCTTTTATTCTCCCAAGCAGTCTGGTTCTACAAGAATGAAGGGCTTAAACCTTCCGGTGTGATAGGAGAGAAAGACAGCTGGGTGCCACCTGCACGTCAGTAAGTCCACTTATAGTCTCAAATGTTCTTGCATACGTAACAAATAAAAGAGCTGCACAGAACACCATCCTGTAGAGTTTCCTATGACAAAGGGCCTACTAAAAAATCATCCCATAACATTCTTTAAGATTTATTGGAAGGAAAAGAATTGCCTCAGCAAAGATCAACCATAGCACTCCTACCACATACCCGGGCAAGCCAAGAACATCTTTAATTAATTGTACAAAAAGCATTTGAAAGATATAAATAACCATTATGCATTTTGGCCCGAAATGAGCAAAGTATGCATGGCTTCCTGAAATAATTAAATGAACTGCATGCACTTGTGCCTTGTAGCAAAATACCTCTTCTTCAATTCCTGAGTTTGATTTCTGTCAGGCTTACCACAAGAGTGATATAAGGCAGCTGTACCAGCTGTTACCCATTGCAGAAGATGGATTTTTGGATGTATATCCTGAACACCTGCTAGAGGTAACCCATGTCTTATAATTCTACAGAAAAGTGCTGAAAACTTGGCTAATGAGCCATTGCCTTTTTTACAACCACACAGGGTAACTGCTATCTGTCTTTAGAAAAAAGGTAACACAGGTATATATATCCAAATTCTGTTTGGAAGTATTAAAAAACACCCAAGAACTTTGACATGTATCTCTCCTACAAACACTCATCCTTTTTCAGACTCTGTCCATTAAATTTTTACATTTTGCTATGTACTGCAAAGTACATAGAAAGTCACCTACCACATGGAAAAGGGGCTAATGGCATGTCTGCAAGCAAGATGCACACTGACCTGCAGCAGTGATCCCAGTATCCAGGAATTCATTAGCAGAAGACAGCCATATAACAAATGGTTTTATTTACCCCTTTTTGACTTTTTCAATATTCAGGAGACTCCTTGAACTCAATGGCTACTAAACCAAAGGCTATGTCAAACATAGCCACCCAACAGACAGATTTCCTCCCCCACCCCCAGTTTAAAGAGCAATGCTACTATTGACACACTGGGCTGTGGCCAAGTCAGCACTTGCACTGAAAAGCAAAGTTAGTGATCACAGAGGATCATTACTGGCTAGGAATAGGTAACAGGCTGCTATTTCTATATTGAGTGATGCCATAAGGGCTGTAGTACTATCCTTGAGACAGCCAAAGCAGAAAAAGTTAAGTAAGCCATACTTCTGTTAGAATTTCCTGTTTTCAAGCTACAAATGAATGTTGGACAGATGTTTTCTCATGCAAAGCATGTCCTTATTCTAGGATACAATAAATTCCGTAATATAAATGCAAGTTTTAAAAATTCAATGAACTCATTTACATTGGTGACTTTGAAGGTATTACAATGCATGACAGAAAAGAACTAACTTCTCAACAGCACAACACTTTAGATGTTGAAAATGGTGCTGTACAAGTGAAATTAAATTATTATTCATGAAACATAAGATTTTTTTAAAAAAATTATTTACCAAAATCATTGCAGTTGGTCAAGATAAAGGAAGAGATTTTATATCCTACAGTGGCACCATAGTGGGAAAGCAAAAGTGAGAAGATTTTAAGACCAAGTACTTCAAAGCTGACTAAGAAATAGCAGCAGACTCTGAAGATGAGATGTAGGAATTTAATTTTGAAAGCTGTACTGTGCCATCCTTGTACATCATATTGGACCCTACAGTTACAGTGGACATGATGTTTTTCACCTCTGGGACATAAGCAAAACAAGATTATGAAGTGCATGTTTCCAGAACAGCCACTTGGTTTGGTTTCTGCTCACTGAGCAAAGTATAACCTCTATCCCACACTCTCTCCATGCCTTCTGTGCCAGAAGAGCCACCCAGGCTATCACCACTGACACCTGCTTCTGACCTGAGCACAAATAATAAGCAATGATTTCTCTACAGCTGCTGTGGGCTCAGAATGGCAGATGGAAGACAGAGGAGATTGAACTGTGGAAGGAGCAGGGGTATAAAGGCATGGCCAAGAGGCTAATTTCACAGGGGCAGAGGAGCTTATTCCTGCAGTTCACATCCTGGAAACTAAGCCTGATATTGGATCTCAATCTCTTCTCCTGTCAGCAGCTGTCTGTGAAACTCTTAAATGAAGTTTGTGTCCAATTCCTTTCTAACAACTAATACAGAGAGAGGTCAATAGCCCCTCTTTGGCAACCACTTGACAATTTAAATGCTAGATGTCTGTGCATAAATCTAATAATCTAAAATCCTTTGAAAATAAGCTAGAAGTTGTGCTTTAAGTATTGCTGCTTTAAATGTAGAACAATAAAGTAATATTTTAATAGTTCTGTGTGTCAGTAAAGATTTAGGTAACAAGACCCAACCTAGCCACAAAGCCTTGTTTTGGTTCCTTTGTCATGTACACCATGAAGCTCTTATTTATACCATAAAACCACTGAACTACTCGGAGCACAGATTGGATGCCATGCCCAGGTCAGCACAGTCAATGAACCTGGTGTGGGGTAAGATTCTTACTTCACCTCTTACTCTAGCTAAAATGTGAAAAAAGCAGTTATGGCTAACACCATTGAAGGCCACTGTTAAGAACTGAAGTTTATCTTTCTTCTGCCAATGAATGTTTTTTATGATGCTGAACAAGTCACTTTAAGACTTTAGAGGGAGTCACCAGCTGTGTTATTCCTTGAGCTACAAGTGATCAACATGAAACACTGGCCAATTCAAAAGGTACTTGGTATTGACTGGAGTTTTACTTTGAAATCTAGATCCTTTTTGTAAAAAGCCGAAGATGGAGGGAAGTCAAGGCCATAGATGTCTCAACATGGACATCTTGCAAAATTCTACCTTTTTTCTTCTTACTCTGCCAGAATTCTGTGTGTATAACTGAAAAAATACAAACGTGAAAAAGAAAATTCAGTGGCAGTTTCGAAGTAGACTCTGTGGCTCTAAAGTGAATGCAAAATTTAAGAGGTAAACAAATATCTTACTGAGTAGCAGGAGTGTAATGGAAATAACTGTAATGACTAATCATAACATACAATTTTGGGTGTTGGGAGAGAAGGTAAAAACATTTTAGATGCTCTGTTTTCTGATTTAGAGAAACAGGTCCTAGTGAAAACTCCTCTAGAGAATACTGAAGTCCTAAGGAGGTAGGAGCTACCAATCAACATTCTTTTTTCTGTTCTGGCACCTCTTTTCAAGGTCTTAAGCTGGGTTGCTGGTAGCGTTCTAATGGTTAAACTTGGTCTTGCAGAGATATTTCACTGTTTGTGAAAGGTATCTGTGCAAGGTGAGAGAGGAGTCAAGGTTGACAGTGATAATGTGTGTAACCCACCCAGCTCTGGGATGAAAGCATTTATCAGCTTCTCACGGGGCAGATGTTTGGTGATTTTGAGCCACAGCACCACAGCGTGATATGGCAAGCTCACACAAACAGCAGTCACATCTGGCTGCCAAGCCAGGAAAGGTTTGCAGAGAGGAGCAAGACAGGCCTGGCTTCTGCGTTTTGGGCTCTACAACCAGGCATTGCTAGGCCAAGTGCACACCAGCAGAATTTCTGACCTGCCTGTCAGCCAAAGGGAAAATAGAAACACAGCCAGAAGCCAGTGTAAATGCAGTCACCAAGAGAGATATGCTGCTTGTATGGGATGAAAACATGAAGAGATCAACCTACTTTGTACCTGGAACGGGAATATTTTATAACAACAGTTATCTGGCGGGCAGAGACAGCTCAGCAGCTTCCAAACACAAAGACACCAGAGCCTGAGTTCACCAGAGCTCAAGTGAAGGACTTAAATGAGAAACTTAAATCACAAATCCAACCAGGCAGAAGAAGTGGCACTTGCAATTTGCTTGAAATTGGCTTTGAAATAAATGTGCTATGGTACTGCACAGACCTGTGCACCAGAGCTGGTGGAGGCTTTTCTGAGACTGCAGTCCAAATGTCCTGTGATCATTACAGGTGATTTGGGACTTTGAAAAGGAGGGAGGAAAGTGGTTCTATGCAGATAACTAAAAATCCTTGGCATTTAGATATTAAACTGCCCCACTGTTCAACTAAACATTCTATCAATCCCCATATCAGGTCTCCAAATCTATATGGCTCATCCTGTCATATTTTACCTCAGTCTTTGGGGTCTGAAGTGAAGATAGTGATAGTACCTTTGTAATGCAAAACTTAGAGGTTTAGAACAGAAATGCTGTGTCACACATAATGATTAAAGTTCTCCACAGGTCTTTGGAGATTTTTAAAGTTATTCCTTTAGAGCTGATAATCTAAATAAATGTGCTGACATCTATTCCTACTACTAACATTTGATTTTCCATAATCATGTATCCAATGATTCCATGTATCCATTCATATATCCAATGATATTCCATATTCATATATCCATATGTATGATACACACAAACAGAAACATAAGACCTGCCATGTAGCTAGAGGAGTGTTAAAACTTTTTGCTTCAGAATAGGTACTGGAAAAAAATTACAATGTATTATTGCCTTGTCACCTCATTTTCAGGACCACTGTTAGGGCTGTACTTTACTAATAAAGAGACAACTTCCATCTGTTATTCGACAAACATCAATTTCTCACTCTTTTTATAGTCTATTTATCAAAATGTACTGTAGAGTTTTAGTTTCCTCTCTATGTTGCTCTATTCTCTGTGCACTGGGATTTTTAAAACAGACTGTGCTTTCTCTTGCCATATGAAAGAAAAAAAGAAAAAGATGTTCACTTTGGCTCATCTGCTATGTTAATCACAACTGCTTGCAAAGGATTGCTTTATGACCACTGGTTTAGTGTTTTTACTTATCAAAATTTTTATGTTATGTAAGTATGCTGTTGGATAGCCTGTCAGTCAATATCTAGAGCTTTGAAAGGATTTTAATATAGCACATGCTGATTATATGTCTAGTGTTTTTCATTCCATGATTACAAACAGCTTTGCTTCAAACAGATACAGGCTTCCTTCACCCCAGAAGCACAATGATCTCCAGTTGGAAACCACCAGAGGATTTTCACTTGGAAAGGACATTCCAAATCCATTTTAGTCAAAATGTGAAATTGCAGCAGGAGGAAAATCCCGTGTTTAAAGCACTTGGAAAATTCAGATGGGCACAGTGCTAGATCTCCAGGCTGGAACACAGACAGTGTGACAAATAAAGCTGTCTTGTCAAAATACTCAGCGGGTGTAAGTCATTGTCAGTGCACTGCTTTCGAAATACCAATGCTGATTTTCATCAGATGTGAACCAGGCTGTCTCTCTTCCTCAGTTTAGGATTATCAGAAGGTGGATGCATGCAGCAACACAGACATCCCCTCAACTACAGGGACAGGGGCTTGGGAAGGTGCACAAGGTTCCTCCTTACAGTTTCCCTTTGATGTTTACCATACAAATATTGATCCACAGCTCAATTCATTAAGATTGACAAGATTGCAAATTTTGCTGGTAAGACAGGCTGGTTTAATTGCATTAAATGTTTTGGGGTTCTTTATGAGCTACATGAACATTAGCAATGCATTGTGCAAAAAAAGTGTAAAAATCTCACAGTCATCTCTTAAGGTTAAAGGAACAACTTCTTCCTCCTCTCTCTAAGGAGGAGCAAAAATTCAATAGTTTTATCACAGGCAGTGAAATTTATTACATGAGAAGAGCCTGAGAGGCTTGGGACTGTAGAAAGTATTGATATATGCCTTTCAGGAGCTTAACTAAAATGTTATTTTGTAACTGCCATAAAACATAAGAAAATATTGATGGCTTTTTTAAAACTTGACGTCAGCAGGGTAAAATCAGAAAAGGAGAGGATGAAATAAAACATGGAAGATCTTTCTTCCTTTACTGAAAGATGCTTGCTTACATTTATTTTTAGAGTTGGAAATCTAACGTAATGCTTATTTGGTTAACTGCACTTCAGCTTGTGGTTTAGTTTGAACATTTTTTTGCTGGCTTTAGTCTTGCAGGGATTGTCTGTGGGACTGTAATGTCTTTTGAAGGGACAAATTGGCGAGCACAACTATTAGCTGGGTGACATCAAAGAGCATTAATCTTCTGTTCTATAGCAAGGCCAAGACCACATTAGTGCATTTCACCCAGTCATTATTAAGACTGTAGCCCAAGGGTGTAATAAATGTTTTATGGCATGCAAACCAAGGTAATGGAATGCAAATTCCATAATACATCCATACATTTATTTTCTAATAGAGTAAATGATGATGTATTTTATCTTAGAAGAACTCTGAATGACAGCACAAATTCAGAACTGAAGATAAATACAGCCCTTACTTGGTTTGGGACAGCTGTGTGAGACAAGAGGAGGAGATGTCTGCCCTGTTAGAAATTACCTAGTAAAAATCTTTAAGAGCAAACATTTTCATCTTGTTCTTTAATGTAAATCTCTTTCTGGGAAGGTGGATGTGGTTATCTTACATTTTTATTTCTAATTACATTTCCCTCTTTGAATACTAATGGATTATTTTGCTTATATTTGCCTTAGAAATATATGGGAACATTAATGTATAAGATTTTATAGGTATCAGGGCGGGCGTTTTCCCTGCAGAACTTAAGTTATGCTTTATTATATTGTATTCAGAATCTGAGGGATGAAGAATTCTTCCTGAGGTAAAACAATTTAAGTAACCTAAATAATGATAGAAATATATATCAGTGTTCTTGTTATTTAACCTATCAAACTACACTGCAGAGCTTACAGTAGGCACAGTAGTGGTTGAGTGGATTAGTGTGTGAAACCTCTGTAAGGCATTTTATCTGCCCCTAAGAAATGTTTTCATTTCATTCTTACCTTATTTCCTGATGATGCACAGTGCTTTTGATCCCACCTAATAGACAGTTTCATGTTCATTCACTGCTGTTTCTCATATAGAAATACAGTAACTGAAGGAGTAAATTGTATTACAGAGTGTAGCCCAAGTACACACTCAGGACTGATAAGTAAGTTCTAAGACTGTAAAAAGCTTCAAAACTAACTAAGGAGAATGGGCAGGGAAAGGTTCTCAGTGACAGCTGCACACCAAAGTCTGGATCATGCACAGCCAGAACAATACAGTAATTCATGACAGGAAAACAAATCTGTTTAAATTCTATTATTTCAATCATTATTCTCTAGGGTAATATTTTTCTCATGTCATTCATAAGGCCAAAAGTTGGTCTGTGCAGAGTAAAAGTTAATGACAAGGACATCAAAGTGTTCTAGGCCCTCACATAATTTTTCACTGCAGCAGGTTGCCTTGATGACCCTGGATCATCTGTAGGATCTGCTTCGGAGTCACATTCCTGGCTGAAAGCATTTATAGTATGATTCAAAACATACAAGAGTTATTGGAAAGATTCCCACTGATTCCACTGGTCCTTAGATCAGGCCTTTTATAGAAATATAATATTTAATATATCCCCACTGGTGTTTTCTCTCCTTGAGTGAAAGTTTATAAGAGAATAACTCAAAGGGAGAAGTTCATCCCTGCCATCACCAGAGCTTCCCATGGCTGTGCCTGGGAGCCTCACTCTGTACATGAAAGCAGCCCCTTTATGTCCCAGGGCTCCCAATCTCTAGGCCATGCAAGCACTGTTTCTGTGGTGACTGTGGATTTCCAGGTGAGGGGAAACCTTTTCTTCCGAGAACATCAGTTTAAATGAATCCTTGAGTAAAGCTGGTATTGACTGAGAAGGCACAATTAGTTGCTGTGCTGTGGTTCCTGCTGTGGTTGCCCAGGCTGTGGCTGAGGTGGTAGTGCCCTTATTTAGGCCTCGTGACTCAGAACTTCTAGCAGGGAGCAATGAAAACAAAGAACAAGCAAAACCATACAGAAAATACTCTGAACAAAGCCAAGTGTTGCATTTCATTTCAATGGAGCAGCAAAAGAAAAACCTGCTGTTCACACACCCAGGCTGTGGTGCTGTTGAGATAATGATTATATTAGCATACAAGAAAGTGAGACCTCTTACTCTGCAGTAGAGAAGGAAGCCAAAACAAGGAAGACAAGGCATAAACTGTGTTACTTCTCTCTCACCTAGTTGTGACAAACATGCCCCCAGAAGAAGACATGCAGTTGTTCTTAACTCTGGGAAGTGTAAGAAGAAATGAAGATTTTTCTCACAGACATGCAATACACCCACTAGCTGCCAGCTGTGACAACAGCCTCTGAAACATCCCAGTATGACCTTGATGTTTCTTCATGATTTTAATAAATTTGAAAGCCCACCTAGATTATGGCTGTGTCCTATGTTCCAGGCAGAAAACTCAGGCTGTGGGATCACCTAGAATACCTGACTGAAGTCTCTGCTTGCTGCACTTTTAGGATTCAGGGACACTCTTGCAGGCTGGTCTTAAAGTACTGCACCAGGGAACTCTCATCAAGCATCAGGGGCTACAGGAAATTTTTATCTGCAGCATCCTTCATGAATTGGCAGGACTAATTCCTCCCTATATTTAACTCATAAGAATTATAAAATTATGAAGAATAACCAACTAATATTCTAAGTCTTAAAATAGTGATATAGGTGTTGTAGTTTATGTAACTGAGCAACAAATTTTAATATATTTTTCTTGAGAACAGGACCAGAACCGTCAGGCTTAGATGTATTGGCAGTATTAGTAATCTAGGCATGGTCTAGTAAATGAAATAACTTCAGTTAAAAAAAGGGCTAAAAGGTGTAATGAATAAAACCATAAAAAATAAAAATCAATGTTCACCTGGCATTTACTATCCAAATTGAACAATTAAAATAGTCTTTGGCATGATGTAAGCACTCAGTATTGCAACACAGGATTTATTGAATATCTGATAAGGAGTGAGAACCTTTGAAGACAGCTTTAGAAAGCACTTAAATTTACTGCACACTTCTGTAAGACTTTTTGAAATAATTGTTGTAAAACATGATGCTAACTTAGCAGTTATAAACCTGCCTACCATATAAATTAACTAAGAGGTAGAATCTCATTGGTATATCAATGAAAGATAATTTGGTTTTATTTACTCTTTTGAACATACTGTTTTGTTTAAAAAATATGAATTAGATTGAGATAAATTGTATTGCACTTATTTTTTGAATTTGTAATAAAAAAGGGAAAAAAGTTGGGGACTTTTTAAAAAAGGGACACTACTGAAAAATAGTTAGAAGCACACTTCCAGCTTATTCTGGTTTGGGTTTTGTTGGTTTGGTTTGGTTTTTTTTTTTTCTGATCAGAAAATAAAATTCGACCAACTTATGAAGTCCTTCAGTTTATTTGCATTTTACCATGGAATTGCATTTGCAAACACTGACTATATTAATCATTGATTCATCAGCTCATTCCAATGACAGTTAGCATTAACCTCTGCTCAAGTAATATATTAAACTTATTAAAGTTTTCTAGGTGTAAAGACTAAAATGAAGTTCACTTATGGGTGTGCTCCTTCATTCTGGGAATGAGAGCTCTTTCATTTTCTATTTCCTGATGAATGATTAAGGTGAACTTGTTAAAATTAGTGCTTAATTCTGAAACAGATATTAAAGAGCCTAAAAGAAAAACACACAGAAGTTTATGCATTTTTATGCATTTCTCAAGATCACAAAGAAGTTTATTCCATCTTGTGCTTGAAAGCTAAAGAGTTTAATTAATATCCTTACATCATGAGCACAAACAACTTCAGTTTGAATTTCAGTTGTTTTCTTTTATGGGTAGTGTGGATTTCAGGAAAAAAAAAGGCAGGATAGTTATGAGCAGTCTACAATACAATGGCCTCAAAGTCACACATGTGTGCATATTGGCTAATCTCAAACTGTTACAGCCTAAGTTGAGTTTTGAAAAATCAGCTGTGAATTTGGATCTTCTTTTCTGAACAAAGAGCTCAGCAGCTTCTGCTTTAAGGTATCTCCAGTTAGCCATTTAGAAACATTAATAAATGGTTAATAAGCACTTATAATTCAAACCTACTGGTATTTCTCTCCCCCCCACCCCAAAAATTCATCTGGAAATGTGGACCCTAGGTTAGCTGTATTGCTGCTTGCTTCATGTATCACCACAAACAATTTGCAATTAGATGTATAGCATTTACACTGCATTACCACAGGGTAGCTGCTGAGGCAAGAGGGAATAACAATCAAAGGTGTTCTTTCTACTCCTCCACTTACATTTTTCTTGCACTCCTCTGAGCAAAGCAGAGCAACCAGCACAGCTGTTGAGGAGGTAACGTGAAGGCAGAAAGGTGAAATACTGAAAAAGAATACTACTGGCTAATAGTAAATCAGGTGTGATTGTTATTTTTATGGGTTTATTGAAGAAAAAACTTAATTTGTGTATAGAGTGTAGAGGTGTAACATGGCAGGGTTTCTTTGCATTGTCATCTTAAAAGACACATGATAGAACTTTCTAACAAATCTTTTTATTATTTCTCCTTGCACTGATTTGCTTAATTGTTCTCAGCATTAATATGCTATATAACCCCTAAATGCAAATGAATTGAGTCAGGTTCTTTCTCTCAGCCTGAATATATGGTAATGTACAAATGTGGAATAGGAAAGACATGTTTTACAGTTTTCCTTTAAGCTAATTGCTTCCCTCTAAAATGAAGACACCACTGAGTCTGGGCTAAGACCTTTTATATAGTGGTATATTAAGGGACAGCAAGTGATTCAGCACATTTCCTGTATGCTGCTTCATAGCCTATATAATATAGAGAAGTTCAATTGATTCAAGACATTTTAATGCTTTTATTTTGCCAGCAAAGATCTCTCTGCTCTTCACTTGGCGAACCAGGCACACAGATTTTTTTGGTCTCACAGCTTTGGGATATTTTATTCAAAATTTTCTTTTATCATCATATTCATCTCTTCTGGAAAAAGGCTAAAATAGAAAATACAGTTACAAATTACCATTTATCTGGTAGAACAGAGTGATGTGGATGGTGGTGACACACCTGTCACTTCTGTGACTACAAGTAACAAAGTGAAGATCTATTTTTCAAGCCAATTTAATTTCTCTGCACCACCCAGAGAAGAGCTACTCTTGTATCTTTAAGCAGCAAACGAATGATGAGGTTTAGGTCTACAACAAAGAAATAAAGAGACAAAGGGTACAGGACTGTAGGACAACACAGATACATTTTGCCAGCTGTTATTGACAACACCCATTTTCTGATTTATGATACAGGTCTATGATTACAATAAATCATCAATCATCCAGTACGTTGAGGATGAGCAAAAAAGGAGAAACAATTTTGAGACAGGTAAGTCAATTTTTGGTTACAAATGCCAAGTGAGATGTTGCAAACCTGTACTCATTCACTGATTTGGCTGAGAGTATCAGATTCCTTGGATCACAAGGTATGAACCCAGTTTACTCGATAATTGTGCAATATTTTTCAATTTAGTCCAGATTTTCAGTCCCAAACATTTTAGTCTCTAAACCCCTCATTTAGTTCTGTGCCATATAGGTGGATGAGGAGGGTGGAGAAAAGTTCTTTTCCAGAGTCATAATATAATTTGAAGGAGAAGGAGCAAAAGAAGTTTTCTGCCAGAGATGGTATATGAGACTGCAGACTGGACTTCTAAACTATTCCACACTCATCCGATTGGCATCCATTTTGTTGAAATTGATTTTAATGCAAATTTTGCTGCACTAATGGTTGGCTTGAGGCAGAAGAGAACGAACTGAGGAACTATTCCCTGACCAAAGCCATAATTTTTAAGATGTCCTTAGACATAGTCCTAGAGTAGTTGAATACAGTGACCATAAATGCAGCAGATGATATCAACAACAAAATCCTCAAAGTTCACTTTAAAGTATAAGAGTCCCTCTATTACATAATTTTTATTATGAGCTCAACACAAGTAGTCCAATCATGGGCTTTTTCACAGTCATAAAGGCTAGATGCCTGTTTAGGGGATGACTGTTTAGCAGAAATTGATAAAATCTTCCAAGAACAAAGTAGTCCAAATTTACTTCTGTTAGAGATTCAACATTACTTCAAAGTGTTTAATTGCCTTAAAAATTTGTGTGGTCTAACAAAGTATACATTTTGGTGCATGTTTCTCTGTAGAAGTCAAATAAAAATCCCCTCACTTTTTTTGCCATTTCCTCCAGAAGAGGTGCATGCTTTCAGATAACCTCCAGAAGAGGTGCATGCTTTCAGATAATAGATCTCCAAGTCATCAACACAAGAACTGGAAAACTATAACTGTGGTTCAGCTGCAGGTAAGAGAGAGATTCTGCTGCCTATTACCACATCTCTTCATAATGTATGTATCTTGAAAGAAGCAGCAGGACAGGCAAGTTTCTCCATGATACCAAAATATTAATATTCATTCCTTTCCTTTCTAGTCCCCATGCACTGAGACACTGCACTGACAAATACGGGTCAAATCACAACTGATGGCTCTCTCTGAGCCTTTGCCATCTTTGGAGAAGTTACACCTACAGAGAATTGGGTCAATGTGTTTATTGGGAACGTTCTAAGGAAAAGGCAGGCTGCAGGAAGAAGTGATTAGAGCTATTAATTTAGAAGCATTTTCCCTTTCTGAATCACTAATAAATCCTAATAAATGTGCCTACCATTAAACTAGTGCCTGTTAAAGGGATGCCATCCTGCACAGCTGACATCCTGACAAATGTCATGACTGCCAGTTCCACTGTGCTCTTGCAAAAAGTTCTGAGCAAATTCCAGTCTGAGGAATTACACTGCGTGTACCCCAGATTCCCCATTAAGTTTTAGCTGAAAAAAATTGCATCTTATATAGCAAACATATAAGGGTAAGCTAGCTCACAAGGGACTGTGTTTTGTCATTACTGTGAGGAATGATTCACTCATACACCCTTACACTTGGAAACAATTGCTCATGGAAGGACTTTCATCTGTACATACATCAAAAAGTTAAGGAGTCGTGTCCCAGTGGAGTCAGCTGATGGCTCAGATCCTACCTTGCAAATGATTTTCCCGAATTTCTGAGTATGCTAGGCACACAAAAAATTAAATAGGCATTTAGTACACAGTGAGGCTGTTCAGTGACTGTACAGGAACAGAGTGACTAAGCACTCAGAGAGCAACAGCAATGAGTGTAGGCATGGTTTGGAACTCTTGTCAGTGCAACAACATTTGCAAACATCTCTTTTTTGCAGGCTGATTCCAGCACCTGCTTTCCATTAATAGGCACAGAGACCAAACTAGAGGAAGTAAAAATGACCAAGGATTTTTTACTAGCATAACACCAGTTTAATTTAGCATGGTGCCTACACAGCTAGAAGCTTTCAGACCTGCAAACTTTACTCATTGCTCCATCTGAATTGACAGTTTGCATCCCTGATCCTTCTTATACCATGGTCCCAAGAGCTCTGTCTGTATCTTCACTTTTAAACCTAATTCTGACTTTCTGCCAAAACTCACTTTCATATATGGAATTAGATTCACTTATGAGTTCAGGACAAGCAAGATCTATACTTTGTATGGATCTTCTGGACAGGAATCAAATCCATTTTATAAAAGGTGGCTAAATTCACTAAGTCAACTAGCCTTAATATGGGCAGAGCATTTTCTCACTATAGAGGATCCAATTTCCTTGGAAGAGGTTGATCTGATGAATCTGGTCAGAAGAATGTGGGAACAACCTACCCAGCTGTAATTCTGATGCAATAGCTCTGCAAGGGAAGGCCATGTTGTTAGAAAAATCTAGATAATGTGTGGGAGTCCAGAGCATTCCTNGGTTAGAAAAATCTAGATAATGCTAAATTATTTTTTTTTCCCAAGTGTATGCTTGGTGTCATTCTTGGTTTCCAATGGGGGGGAAAAAAAAAAGCACCTTTTGGCTTCAACCTTGGAGCATATTTTTCAGTGATGGACAAATTAGCTGTGATATCCTCTAGAATTTTAGAATGGGATTTTGAAAGGCTCAGCCTTAACCTTTAAAACCTGAAATATACATTTGGGCAAGAGTCACCCCTTTTCAGGTTTGGGTTTTGATTTTTTATGAGAAGAAACCTATAGAATTGATTTCTAAACATATTCTAATCTCTCCAGACTATGCAAACATGTTTATCACCTACAGAGAAAATATGAATTGTACAGATGGGTATGGTTATCTTTACATGGCACAGTAGCCCTGTACATTGCTTACAAACAAGAGGGAAGGCTAATTTAAAAATGTGTTCCTAATTATAAACAGGAACTTACTTCTTCAGGTGAGAAGCTTTATTATTTTGGTAAGTTATTTTTTATTATTTTGGTAAGCTATTTTATGCCTTACAATACATTTTCTTGTAAATTTATATTTCAGATTTAGCATTTCTAAATTTTGCAGCATCAGTGACACAATCAGCAATTGTTCTCCAATCTCACTCTTCAGACATCTTCATGTTATGTTCTCAAGTGATAAATATTTCTACCTAGCTGCAGATGTTGTATAATTTAAAAAAGAAGGATTTGCAAGTAAGGAGAAACTGAAAAAAATTAATATTAATAAACTGCACAGAAAGAGAAAATCATAAATACTATATGGCTCAGATCCATGAGAAGAGCAGAGCATCAGTTTGTAATGGAAAAATAATTCATAACAAGCAACATATTCAATACATTTAATCTCTTTTTTTTTGTATTCTAGCAAATTGCACACCAGCAGATAGTGATTTTCTCTAATTTACTCGTAATTCACATTTTCCAGCTATGTACTTTCTGCAGAGTTATTGGTCTTAAACAGTTTGTTTCAAAGTATTCCATAGTAAAAGATATGATAAGAAAGAGAGGAACTGAGCTGAGAGCAATTTTGAATTCAAACTTTAAATAAGTCTTTTATTTCCTGACTAGACAAGTGCAACGCTTAAGGTTCAGTTTTCTGATCTAAATGTTCATGTTTACAGGCTTCTTTGCTTTCAAGAAACATTCCCTATATCAAATTAAAATACTCTACTAGCTCATTGTCTGGAGTAAATCTAGAAGGTGACTAGAAAAGAAGCACAAAACCTACAAAGCAAAATGAAAATGTCTGAAAGAAATAAAAAGGAATTGATACTCAACAAGGAGTCACAGCAGTTTTTAAGTATGCCATGGAGTACTATTTATCAAGAGCTTCAAGACAGTCAATACATTCAATAACTTCCTATATTATCTAGTAAAAGAGATGGGCAAGAAAAGACAGGTCCTTCCTGCAATATGGGAATGAAAAACACATATGCAAGAGTGAGAAAAATATTTCCTTTTGTGTTCTTCTCTAACATTAGTGACGCCTCCAGCTCCGTGCACTGCCCTAGACACCTCTCAGCAATGCTGACCCTGTGGCTTCAGCAAGGGACAAGATACCATGAGTGATCCTCAGCTTGTGCCACTTTGGGGAAAGCATCCAAGGGGAGGAGAACTCTGTGCATAGTTGCAGTGACATTTTGACAGGTGTGTGTGTTAAACCGATCCTGCATCCACACATGCATTAGTGTGGGAGAACTGTCTGATTGCACAATGCAAAGAGGAGGCAACTTTTAGCTCTTGAAGAGGGAGAGCTCTTCCATTGTGAAGCGGGCTGAGGGAAGGAGCCATAGAGCCATCTTTCAGAGCAGAGCTCAGACACTGCTTGAAGAAGTAATGTGCAGTGACATGAGCCTGGCTGCAGCAGGAAGCATCAGGCATATCTCTACATTCACTTGCACTGCCACTAAGAGGGAATTGTTCCCAGCATGACACAGTGCTCTATTGAAAGCATTTATTGTAAGAGTTGCACATTTTTAAGTACCATTGCTCATTCTAAATTAGAGTTCTCCTTTTGATGAGCAACAGAAGAATATGTATGCCTTCAATAAACACATATCACAAAAGTCTACGCAGGTCATGCAAGCTCTGACATGCCCAAGTGGAGGCTCATGAATAGACTGGCTATCAAACCTCAGTCTCAATTACAGTGTGTGTGAAAGATTGATATCAAAATTCAGACAGCTTTGTCATTTATTAATATGATCTTAGCAAGGGCTTGTTGGGTCAGATCTATTTTGTTATCTGCAGTTCTTTGCTTTTGGTTAATGAATATGCTGTTTAACTCATGAGTGTCTTTCCAGTAAGAGCTATATTTTTACTTGAGCTTTCAAGGACTGCAATAGCACCATCAACCAGTGAGAAACCTTTTTCTATGGGAATTAAAACATTGATAAACAGAAGGCAGAACTGCTCCTCTTCAATGCCTGTATCAGCATTGCTACCTCTAGACCCTGTCCTTTCTTAAGGCCCCATCTTCTGCATTTCCTTCATGTACTGCAGTCTTAATCTCAGAGACATTTTATTTATAGTTCTGGCTTAGACCTCACAGTACCTCATCAAGTATGTTCAAGTTGTCCCTAACCTCACTGGCAGGTGTTCTAACATCTCTAGCCATATCCTGCAGGTGCTATGAGTCATACAAGCTTATTCAAAAAGTGATAGATCTGTGGGAATTTCCCCAGGAATGCAGTAACATCCACCATGAATACTGAAATAGCATTAAATACACTTGAACAGTTTTGGGAAGACAAAATCAAAATGAGTAGCTATTCTTCTATAAAACTTGTCTTACAGCAATGCCATTTGTTCAACACTCCACAGACTTTCTATGTATAGTCAGTACAACACATAACCACGTATTCCTAATTTCTCACCCAAGTAAACCACATGGTGCCAAAACAGAGTAAGAGGAGTTATTTGAAAAAGCATGAGTCAACTCAGAACTATCCTAACTCTGATTTTATGAAAGTAATGAGTGTAATAGTGAAGAATGGATTTTTGTTTTGTTATAGTTCTGTAGGCAAAACTGATTCTGCTGCTCTCAGATAAAGAACAGTATTATTTGTTTTGAATTTGTTGCTGAGAGCAACAACATTCCAAGCTGTGGCAAAGGAAGACTGCATTGCATGGGAAGAAGTTTTTTTCCTTTTCTCTCACTCTGTGAAATAGAAGTGGAAGTCTAGAGTGTGGGAAGATTTGAGGAACCTAGCAGAAAAACTCGTTTTCTCACTTACCTTTTCACCACTTCACTGACTAGAATTTACCCACCCCAGGTCATTCCAATTTCCTGGGACCTGATTTGGTAGGATTTTGTGCTACAGTACAAGTGCATATACTGTAAGCCTGACCTCTGATGCCTCTGGTTGAGCTGGTGAAGAGTATGTGGTCTGCTACCCAACCCACTCTCCACTACACCATCTCTCCTCAACAATTTTCCTTCATCCAGCCCTTTCCTCCAAGCCTATGCAGCAGTAATAAGGTATTTTAAATACAAATATTGAAGAAAGATGATGAGACAGACTACTACATACATTAATTGTGCCAATGATATTGCTATTTAACTTTAAAGATATTTTTGGAAGGGGAGTCCCAAAATACATGAGATTCTGGGCTGACTACTTTCTGCTAGTATTGCTTCTGTCCCATGATTTCAGTTTTGCAACCTACCTGTCAGTTTAAGGTAAGCTTTTCAAATTCAGATAATCTTTTTGATCAAGGCCCCTACAGTCTGTCATTTGTTGTTCACCAAGAGAAACATTGTCTCAAATTGAAAGTTTACATGACATGGTGTCCTTCAAAAGTAGTAATTTATTTTTATTAGATAATATTATCTAATTTTTTTTATAATTTATATGCCCGTCATGGAGTATGTAGTTTGGTAGCTAGTTTTTATCTCTAGTTAAACCAATACAGCTCAACTGACTCTGTTAAACTACTGGTTTATCATTTTTATCCTTCCCTCTTCCTTTTGTTCTCTGTTGGAATCACCTCCATCTCCAAATATCATTAGGAATTGATGGACATAAGTTTTCCCATGCTTACTTGGACATGTTTCAAATGACTTCTGAATAAATTAAGTTCCCCACACACGAAGTCCCATTGCTTAAGAAATCTCAGTGTACTGCTGGAAACAATCCTGGCTGCATGGGAAGATGAAACTGATTATTTAATAGAAGTTTTCCAACTCTCCCAGTTTTTCACCCTGTGGGCACAATGCTTTGAACTGGACAACTTCAGAAGTGTAATGAAATTTCTCCTACTCTATCAAGGCCAAATCTAGCTCTTCAACAAAAGCAGTTTGTTGTTCCTGAGCAGTACCTTTGCCCTTTAAAGACTAGTCAGAATGTTTTCTCAAACAAGGCTTCAAGAGGCAGTGGAAAGAATACAGAAGGATTGGAATAAATCAAATAGTAGTGTTCCCAAATTGAGCCAGGTTTTTTTTCCACTCCATAATCAAGCAGAATTCACCATGATGTAAGTGGCAGGTTTACTTGGTTGAGACAAACTGACTGGCATATGCATGGAAACAAACAACCAAAAATTTCAGTATTTAAGGGTGTCTTTTCACCACAAAGACAGCTTAGAAGGCAGGTTTATCATTTGACACACATAAAAAGGAAGGTTTTATGCACAATTCTGTAAGAACAAACACTTATTATTGAGTTAGTTAGTAAATAATTATGATAACAGCATCAGACTGGTGTCTGCCATCAATGAGTAACGAGCTTACACTCTTTGTGTCTTTACTATTAGATTTTCTGTGCTCATCAGAAATTGAGTGTAGCTTTGTTCACTACATATATCTTCATATTGCAATCAATACAATGGCACACTTTTCATAGACATCAGACTTTAATATTAATTTGCTCTTATTTATACATCACAGAAAGACACAGAACATCTTCACTTCTATGATAAAGCCTTCATTCAAAATAAAGTATGGTTATATCATCACTGGGGTTAAGATGATTTTATGTTTACTACTCAAAAGATTAATGGGTCACTCAAGCATTTACATTCTCATACATTTTTATGACAGTGCTATGAAGTAAATTTGATGTATGTTCAGAAGGGAATGATAGGTTTAAATGTCTAACAGCTGCTCTTTTGAATTTCAGCAATGTTTTAAGTGTTGCTACCATTTAGCACTTCCACTGCTCACTGCAATTTACTGTTTGCCTGCATTAGTTATTTGTGTTTGCACAGGAAGACAAAGGAAAAGAATTAGGTGCAACGTAGAAACAGTTTTACTTCCTTTAAGCAACCTGAATCCAATCAATCTTATGGCAAGCACTGCTCAGGAAAAAAACAACATTTTTCAGAGTGTTAATTGAAAGACTTCAGTGAAAAGCCTTCTTGGGCTGCATGCACAAATGCACACCCTTTCCTGGATGTAGCTTGAAGTTAATTCCTCATTTTGAAATCCATTTGGTGGCCTCTATATCACAAAACCAGTTTTGATGAGTAAACAGCCCAGAGGGGGGCTGATTTCAGCCAAACAGCCCATTGAAATTGCATGGAGTTGGGAGTGGCAGTAGCAGCAGGAAGTTCTGGTCTTTTAGCTCCAATCAACTGAAACGGCTTCAAATGCTGCCCTAGTCCTTTCCTATGTGACACATACAACCCTAAATGCAATGCACTGGGTACACTCCACTTAAGACAAGACTGTTTAACACAGCAGGGAAACATGGTTCTCTAATCACCCCCTGCTAGGAACCACAGCCAACACAGGGGCAATTAAATAAGAAAGATCAGAATGTCACTACAGGGAAGAACAAGCTGTGTCAGGGGACAGGGCAGTCATCGTTAGGGACCACACAGACTTGCTTCCACTTGCTTTTGTGACTCCATATGCAGCATCAGTTGTTTCATGAGTACCTGTAGACTATAGCAGGCTCCCCAGCAAATACAGGAGGAGTGGATCGAGCAGGCAGCTGGGGATGCTGTACAATACCCTTCTCTAGTCCACTCTGTGCTGCACACAGAGATTCAGCTCTATGATGAAGTTACATGTGTGACCACACATTCTTATTTGTCCCCATTTTGAAGAGGGCTTAGTTCACCCCTGAGTCAGAGTTTCACAACTGCCTCATTATGTGAGCAAGCAAAAGACAACTGAACGCTGAATTCCAAAAGCAGCCAATAAATCTTTCAGAAGCCTAATTTTATTTTAGGAATGGTGCCTCAGGCAAGACTTGTGTGGCTTAGAAAGGGAAAATGTTTAAAACATTTGGAAATGTACTGTAAACCTGGTTTAGCCAGTTTCTGCTCGGTGTTACACTATTCTGAAGAGACTTAAAGCTTAATGGCTCCATCAAGTTGGGAAATACAAAGAATACTTTGCCACTTACAGGAGATACAGGCTCTTGTTAAGCATAAGGTTATCATTGCAACACACTGATTTCATAGTCAATATTGTGACTGCCTGGAGGAACATAACATGGAATTTAGTCAAAGGAGGATTCTAAGAGAATTCTAAAATTACAAGGCAGAGTTCATCACCCATGCTACCACAACTTTCTGGTCATGCAGAACAGTAAACACAATCCTGGTAAATACCAACTTTGCACCTTGCTGGGCTGGTTCTAACCTTCCTAACAACGTTTTCACTGTTCCAAGCCACATTACTCAACCCAATGACATCCTCTGGTCTAAGAACAGTCTGCAGAAAAGCAATTTTAACAATTAGCTTTAGTCCCTGGCACCTCACAACACCTCTAATCCCTCAGTACCTGGTCCACCATTAGATACCCACAACAAGAATCCTGTGACTCCTGCAGAGACAATCTGAGACTGCCTATCATGTCTCAGTGAAAGGCACTTTGCCACGTGGGAAGTAAAGTGGAAAATTACTTACTAGTTCTGCAGCAAGGCTTGACACTTTGGAGATGCAAGAAAGACTTAAAGGAGAAAGAGGGAAAAATAAACCCTAAGAGAGTATTTTTATAATATGGGAACTAAAGGAGGGTGGACTGGATAGTTTATCATTCTGAGTGATATGCATCTCAGAAGACTCTCTGTACAAGATTAGCAGCCATCCAAAAATCTATGAAAATTGAAGAATAAAAGGAGAAAATGCCTTGCACACTTTTAGATACTTCAGAGGAGTGAGGGCCAGGTGACCCAAGCGTGCAGAGAGAAGTAACACAAAAGAACTGCCCATTATGATCTAGATGCTGGCTAAGCAAAGCTTTGAAATAATTCACAAAAAAAAATTAAAGAAGATACAGAAAAACTTTATCCACCCAAGATAAAAATGACTTCTCAAGACATTTTAAGTAAAGCATACAAAAATTTGAACATTGAAATTATTGATTACTTTGCCTAAATTCATTGTCCTTTGTTTCCCTGTGCTTGGGGCTTCTACTGCACACAGTGAGGCTCATACTGGTTTTCCACTTGGCTCATCATCATATATTGATGAATGATTTTCAAGCATTTATTCAGACTCAATATATTTCAGCAGAAATACAAATTTTTAGGATATGGCATTATGTCTAAGAAATAACTCACTCCAATAGAAAAACTTAGACAATCAACTTCCCTAAGTTTGTAAAAATGCTCACATCAAACTTCTTCCCACAAATATCTTCCAGAAGAGGTTAATTTACATAATGAATTATTAAATAATTATAAATTAGGTTGCATTAACATGTGAATTTGGAACAGACAATTCTCAATATCATTTTTGAACAATTTCATTTCCAGGGTCAGATTCAGAATTCTTTTTTACTTAAACGCTTATTATGCAGGCAACTGTCCCTGAAAATAATTTTTAAAATATATTAAAAACCCTAATCACAAATTTATATTATTATTTCTATTCAGTAAATCAGAAACAGCCTCTCATTATTATAATGATATTGTTTAGCATTATTTTCTTCTGTACATAGATTAGTTGCACAATTTCTCCAAACATGCTTCATCATGACTAATAAAAAACACAGATAAATAAGTGTAGATACACAAATTAGGAAAGATATAACGTTATTAATGTTATTTTAATTTATACTCCCAAGAAAACTTACAGCAAGGTATAAATTTACTTGCTGAGGAAAATAAATGAAAAGATAATTAAACTCTAATTAAAATTACCCTCTGATGTACAGATGCAAGGATGAGCAATTCCAGCTAGAGCATCATTAACCACGTACACTAACATTTGTTTGTACTTATAGCTAGGCGTGAATTTATTTCAAAAACTCCCAAGACCTCATTTCAGTATCCAAACACGTGCTTAGTGCCCCCTAAAGATGGTGTGTTTAAGTTGCTCAATAGCAGCAGATTACCCACATGCTTAAGAGCAGGCCCAAATGAGTGCTTTGCTGAATTCAAGTCAAAATGTGACTCAGTCACAGGCTTAGTTTGTGCTTCTGTGCAGCATGAGGGGCAGAGTGGGGAGATGTGGAAGCAGTGCCTCATCTTTCATACTTTTGTAGCAGAGGTGTGAACCGTGTCAGTCCTTGAACTGCCAGGGCAGAAGTGGGAGGGTTTAGCTCTAGAAGGTGGACAGACACAGTAAGAGCATGGCTCACCCACTGCCTGACAGCCAGCACAACTAGACTGATAGATATGCACTTAAAAGCAGAGGTGGGATCAAGATGGAAAGCGCAGCACACTGAGATCACAGTGTCAGCACTCTCCATGCAAATTATGTAGTGCCTGCCACTGATACCTTGCCATGCACAGCTGCAATTCTGTGTTTGTTTCTTTGCAAGAGCACACCACAGCTAATCCTGCAAGCCAATTGCCTATACAAAACAAATATGCAAAGTGAATGCATATTTGCTTATACATAAAGATCAAAAGCACAGTGTCATACCATTTTTTTTTTGGAGCCATTTATGAGTCACTGAAGAGCCACAAGCAGAGGATAGGAGTCCTCCTTCAAATGCATTTAGATACACCCCTACCACAATCTCTCTCACCTACTTGATCTGAAGTTGAGTATGTAGGGATTGTACACCTTCTCTTTGAGGTCTTCAGACACCACAGATGGTTCTTATATCCTACAGCACCCTAGCAAACTAGCCCAGTTGAGGCTCTTCTCTCTCCCTTCATTACCCCAAGCATGTTTCCATGCTTCAGAGTACCCTGATATTTGCCTTAAAGACAACTGACAGATCAGTTAAGAGACTGCAAATACTTGCCTCTTTAAGCACGGAGAAGGAGGGAGTGAGTAAACATGTACCCACTGCATGGGGTTGGAAAGGTATTTCCAAAAGACATGAAATGAAATTCACTGATTTCTACATCCAACACAATCTCTTGATGACTCTAGAGTAGCTGGAATGAATCATCTGAGATGTAAGGATGCTGCAGCTTTGTTCTAAATTGTTCTGAAATTTGTGCCACACTTTGCAACTGCAAACAAAGTGGATCTAAAACTCTGCAAGTCAGGACGATTTGGTTTTACATTTGCTTCCCTGGGCTGATATGGTGTAAAGATACTGATCAGTCTAGAATTACTCACTAATTTTTATATGCTTCTGACTAGTCTTTATAGAATTAAAAACCTAAGACATTTAATCCAGTTACAATGAGTTCTTTGTTGTCAGCAGCTATTTATATGCTTATGTTTTCACCATTATCTACACAAAACATTTTCAATCACAAGAACAGGCAACATTCATTTTGGCTTTTGGCCTCCTGTTTCTCATACCTCACTGATTATCCTGGCCTGCCTTTAGACTAGCAGCACCATACTTCCACGTTTTTCACTTTGGGGAACGTCTCTCCTTTGAAGCCTATGGAAGAAACATCATGGGACAAAATACAAAACACTCCAGACTCAAGGTTTCAGCATTCAAACTGTGGTCAGCATTAAAGGCTGGATTATATAGCCAGAAAATTGACAAAGAGACATCTCTGAGGGCCTTGAATTCATTCTTATGGAAAAGGAAAATCTGTCATAGTCTTTCTAAAAGGCTTCACAGGAGAGGAATATTTATGGAAGCTTCTAGAAAAAGCATTTTAAAATATTACTGTACTTCCATTGAATCAGCAATACAAAACCTGTTGACCTCAGGAACATGGCTTCAATGTCTGTAAATAAAACGTAACTGTAGGAAGTTATACAATATAACTGATGCCCTTTTTCCTTTAATCTAATGGAATTAGTCTGTCCACATTGTGTTTTAAGGAAACTCTTCTGCAGTTTATTCCTCCCACTGTACAATATTTTGTTTAATTTCTAGTCCTCTCAATAATCAAAATGTTCTTGAGTCTGCCTAAATATTTGTTTCAGGCAAGAAAGAATTGAGCATCAACAATTCTGCCTTATCTTCTCCTTCCAAGTTAAGGTTATTCTGATTTGCAAAGCTAGTTCATCAAAGATTACAACAGCAGAACGTTGTTTTGAGGACACATGCTCTGGAATATGAATAAAAAGAAGGTTAAGGCAGAGCTAACACATAGGAGACAGAGCAGGTGCATCAAATTCAAAAGGAAGATGTCTCTGGTGGGAAATGATTCTCCAAAAGGTGCCAGAGCTCTTCAGCCTATAGAGGCTCTGGGCCACAGTCTGGCCCTGCTCTCCACACCCTGTACTTATTTTGCCAGGTTCACTCCAACAGCATTCCTGGCTGTAAAAGAAAAGCTCAAGCAGTCCTGGGGTAGACCCAGTGGTGAAGAGGGGGAAAGGGCAAGGCAGGCTGCAATCAGCAAAGCTGGGCTTCACCCAGAGGGCTGGGGACAGCACGGTTGAGGCCCTTGCACAATCCTGTGTTTGCAAGAGGGGACAGTGGCTCGGAGCACTTTGAAAGCCATGAATTTTCTGACCTGTCCTAGGAAGCAGATGGGGCTTAAACCTTTATTTTAATTCTCATCCTTGACAGATGAAAATGTTTTCTGCTAGTTGCCTTTAAGAAAAGCAAAAAGAAATGAAAGCAGACACAAGCTTTTTTAGCATTATTTGTTAATATTTTTTTGGCAGCTGTACATATACTACTCTCTTGCTGGGACCATAATCGAAGCCTAATGTTGCTCCCAAGGAATGCTGTGGCAGTATTCCCACCGACTGCTCTGCAAGCAGATTTGGGGCCTTTGTTTGGTCAAAGCTGTTCCAGATGGAGTCCAGAGGATTCCCACCCAACTTTCTAGTTGTAAAGAATGACTCTGCCATTCTCATCCAACAGGAGTTCTCTGGCTCCAGGTACAGTTGATGTGTTGGGATCAGTGGTGAAAACGACCCACTACCATTGTGCAGGATGACCTCTTGGGAGAAAAGGGCAATGCCAGGTTTTATTATCTGCATACCTGTCTAATCAATGTTGAGGTGGTTATATTCAGTATAAGTCAGTTTAATGTTGTATGTGTTGAAAGGGTTTCTGCTGGTCACAGGAATGTAGCTGCTCCTAGAATAGAAATATAATTGTAGTACACCAATGGAACAGCTTTTTGAAGGATGTGAACACGTAAATCCTGGTACTGGTGTACCTATCCACATGAAACCATACCAGGAGTATATTGCAGGAAAAATGTAAGGTACCTCAGAAGGAAAACTTACGATCACAAAAGGGAAAATTCTTTAGCTCTTCTGGGATCTTTAATGGTGAAAAATTGCTTAGAAACTCATATTTGCATCATACTTCATAAAGTACTAGTATTTTCTGTCATTATTAGTGACCTATTAGCCTGGCAGTAATTTTTGTGACAAGCTGAAGTGGAGCTAGTTGTCAGATGACAGATGTGCAGAAACAACAAGCTCCCTGATACTTTCTATTTCAAAACTTACTGGTCACTTCTGAAAATTTAGGCTGCTATTATCATTATATATTACTTTGATTCAAAACTCTCCCTCCCTCAACTTTGTTAGTAAGTCATTGCTGATCTATGGCTCTAGTTTTGTAAGCAAACTGATGTTTGTTCATGCAAGTAGGACTTATGAGCAAAGACTGCAAATTTAGGCCAGTAGAAAAATAACCACCCAAGTTACCACAATACTCAGCTTGAAATTTTGGTCCAAAGCATTTGATTTGACAATACCATAAAGCATTGCCAAGCTCTCAATTCAGATGAGAGGATTCACCAAATCATGCACTAAAATTTTTCAAATCTATACTTATTCAGAAACTTTCAGGATAAGAAACTAAACTTTGTCCTCCCTTATGTTATGAGGCTGAGTCTGTGGAGGCCCAAAGCCAAGCACCCTGATGAAGTCTTAGTGAGAAAAACTGTGACACCTGTGAAGAATCCATTGGGACAAGGCAACTGCATGCTTAGATGGAAGGTTTCTCAATGGGGATGGCTGCTGGTATAGGACATTGAGACCTTTGGTACACACTGCAGTGACCAGTTCAAGAATTTGTTCATAAATCCAGGTTTCCTAGTTCTGGTCAGTTTAGGCTTAGAAACCTGACAGACTTCAAACACATAATGACACCCAAACACTGTTAATGTGTGAGAGCAATTATGCTATAATGCATTTTTATATATGAGCATTTTGATATAAAGGGCAATTATGCTATAATGTGACCCTTTAGTTATATTTCATTATGGTATGCATTGAGGAACACACCAAGGAAATTATTTAGGCATTCCTGTAACACACCTAATATGTGCATTGAGTCCACAATCTGAGAAAAAGAGTAGTTCTGACCAATTATGTGGAGAAGAAAGCAAAACAATTAATATACAGACTTCACTTTCTTTTGAATAATTGTAGGTGTACCTGTTCACAGAGGTGTTTCATTGGCTCCGTTACTTTACAAGACTAGGAAATACATATAACCTTATAAAAGCTAACAGACAGCAGGGGTTGTGGGAGGGGAACAACTTTTTTTTCCTCATACACTCTTATTCACTGAAATAGGCTTGTTTGCTTGTTTCTTAGTATCTTGGGAGAAATGATTAAAAACAAACCAAACAATATTTTCCTGTAAGGTTCTGAAGCAAATAACCTTCCTTTGACTTCACCAGACACTCAACTGGGCTTTCAGCAAAGTTGGTGATTGCCTCCAAGTGACACAGCAGTGACCCAGACTTTGCAACCAAGAATTAGAAATAACTGTAATGCCTTATGGGCTTCCAAAACCTGTCCAACAGCTTTGCCTTGGTTAGCACACATTTCAATCTGATGAAAGATGAGCAAGGAGCAGGAAAAGCACACATAAGGTATATGATACTTCGTGTTCAGGAGGCAAATTTGTATGACATTTTCTCCCTTCCGTTTTCTCGGTGAGTGAGTGAAAGCTTGCACATGTTTGTCAGACTGGCCCGCCATTAAATGTCTCTTCATGGAAATAAGGGGATATTTATGCACAGTGACTAATGAATGGATGCATTCCAGCATCTGCTATTGTGTATTTCCTGTAAAGTCATTTATTATTCTATCTAACAAACACAGTGTTCTTGGGCTGATGCTTAAGATTAATGAGGCATTTACTCCTATTCAAGAAACAAGTTCAGAAGACGCATTTTCTCCCATTCAGCTGTGCTGATAGTTTAATTAATGCCATTAATACATATAAGTCACCAAGAACTGTTTTATGGTAACACTGAGGAAAGTTGGCAAAGCAAGGAAATTTCAGAGGTAAAGCTACAACATAACCCTTCCCTTTGTTTCCAGGTAGTACAGGATTCTCCAGACAGCAGGTGATCTTACAGACTACATGAGTAACAAAACCCCAAGATGTAATGAGCTGAGGTAATGACAGAAGATCAGTCTTAACTCTCTGCTTGTGTGGGCTTAGCCAAATCCTTAATGTGATTTCACAACAAATTTATTTTTATATAGATGCATGCCATATTCCCCCTCCCAGTATTAGAGACAGAAAGAAAGAAAATGCCCTCTTATTGAAATGTTAGAGTTGATACTCTAGACCATAACCAGTGCTATGGTTCAAACATCTATTAGGGGGATTTTTCAAAGTATGTACAGTTTCAGTGATGTGACAGGAAGAATTTAATGGCTCTTTCAGTGCTCATATCATTTTTTTTACTCAAGTTTCTGCATGGTGCCTCTTTCTGTTAGGGATGCCTAATTGTCAGGCCCACTTAGGCCAGCACAGAAAGCCTGGTGCAAACTGGAATGTCACTGGGTTCACATTTCAGGAACAGAGAAACAAGGAGTGAGCAAGGAATATGCACATTTAAAGGCAAGGATAGAAAATAAAAATACAATGAAAAGGTGGCACTTAACTGGGCTTCACAGCCCTGGTCCCAGAAGAAAACAACACAAAGGTACACCACTCAGGCATCGAAACAGGCAACAAAAAAAGGCCTTCTCATGCTGAAGTCTTGTCTAGAGCTAAATTTTTCACCGTAGACTCATGGCTGGGTTAATCTCCCTGCTGTCACCCAAAGTGATTGTCTCATGACCTCTCCTGGTGCAGAGATTATGCACAAGAAGCACCCTGCAGACATCCTTACTGAAATAGAAGAGCAGTGCAAGGAGCAAATCTACTAGTGATTTAAAGAAGTAAATTAAATAACATACAGCCATTTGCACCTATAGACAGCTGCTTGCTGAGTTTCTAGAGTCAGAGTACTGGCTTAATTTGTTTGAGCCTCCTAATATAACTTTTCTTTCCTCATTTTCAGTTTTTATCTCAAGGACTGGTAACAACAAAAGAAACTTGGACAAAAAAACTTTGGACAAAACTCCAAACCAAACAGCCTTTCAACATCATTTTAACTCTCCAAATGGAGACATAAGCAAATCAAAGCACTGCTCATAGAAGAGCACTGGATCTTGGTGTGCCCAGGCTGCTGGCAGTGCTGTGCAGTGGTTTGTCAGCATACAGCTTTGCTGCTTGAGCTAACACCTCCAAAAAAGTCACTTTCATTCTGCAGTGGACAACTCCAGGAACAGGGATGGATGTTGAGTTTGGTATAGTGCCTGGTAGAACAAAGAACTGCTGGAGAGTTGTACAGACAAAAGCCCATTACCTGCTCTGTTACTCCAATTGCTTAAGTAAATCAACAAAGTCCATATAGCTCAATAAGATTAAAAAAAAAAAAATAGGCCATGAGGGAGACATTCAGGTCTTCAAGAAATATTTCTAAAACCTATCCTTCAACAAAACAGTTTTGCTCATAGTGAAAATTCAATGACTAACAAAAGAACACTGCATGGATCTATTTGTTACTTGTAAAAACATCTCCTCTTCCCAGCTGTCCCAGCCAGAGGCTCTGTAATGGCCATAATATTGTAGTAAACATTTGAGCCTGAAACAGTGATGCTCTCAACAGGTGCAAGGACATGCTATGGACATCTAGGCAGTAAGATCTGCTAGACAGGCACACAGACAACACCCATCCCTTACTGTGGGAGTAATACAGATAGAATTGCACATCTTCTGCCCAGAGAATAACATATAACACATCATCTAATTCTCAGCATCATTAAAGACAACAAACCCATCATTTAAATGTACTTTTCCAAGCTGTTTGTAAGAAGTTTGATCAATAGCCTCAAGAAATGTAGTATTTTTTTCATGCAAGGGTTTCCTAGTGCTTAGCCTGCAGCTGTTAGCATTGGATTTCAAGACACACTGTACTAAACTGTATTAGGCATGTGAAAGGACTTTCATTCCTCATTAGCTGCGCATAAGAAAGGATTGTAACTTTTAAAAAGAGCTAAGCAGCTTTGTAAAAACTTGAATTTTGCTCTAACAAAAATCATACTTGTTAAAACTTTTTTTTTTTTATTCCCAGCTGAACTATGCTTCAACTCAAAGCAAATAAAGTCATCAGTCGACTCTATTCTATTAGAGGACAGCATTTAGAGAGGGAGAGGGGAGGAAAAAGGAAATAAAAAAAGAGTCCAGTAGGTCTTTGAACAGTGGTGCCTTGTCTGTCACATCAAGACATGGCTTCTACTTCACACACTATTGACCATGAAAAGCAATCTTGCGACTTTTGAAGCCCCATCACAAAAAAAAAAAAAAAGAGTGCAAGAGAAAACTTTTCTTGAAATGTCAAGGATGGGGGGCTGACTGCCCTCATCTCCTATGATTAATGACTTGTGGCCTTCTTGTGTAGAGGCTGCTAATTAGCTTCAGACTGATTAGGACTGCAGAATGCAAAATTCAGCTTGATAAACCTGGACAGCCTCCATTCCCTACCTCAGACAAGCCTGGTGCAGAATCTCTGGCCTCTGGTTTTGTGGTAAAAACATGCTCATTGGAACTAATGTAATTCCAAGAGACCCTGGAATTCACCTACCAGAAACTTGAACTGCAGCGTTTTCCTGTATAATTAATTTTCAGTCCTGTCCTAGTTACCTGCTTTTTATCTAAATACTTGCTTCACACTTTGAGTAAGCAGACATCACAAACTAACAAACCTTATTTAACAGCATTTAAAATTTAGTTAAAAAGCAAAACAAAATAGCAGGAGGACACTTTTAAACTTCCATTATCCCCTTATTAACAAATGAGAGCAAGTTCATTATAATGCTTCTAAAAAGTTGCACATGGCCTTCTTGGATGTTCTTTATAGATGCATTTAAAAAGAGAGCAGAAAAGTGGCAGTTCCTAAATTGTTATTGCCTTACACTCTGACCACCTGCTTTACTGTAATACATACTGAACCCTTTATTTGGTAATAATCACTTGCCATAGCTATAGAGGTAGAAGTCTAGTACACAGGGAGTTTCAATCCCTTTTGCCATGACCCCCCCCTCCTTCTCTCCTCTCAGTCTTGGATTAATTCTGCTTGTTAAATTGATCTTCACATGGAAAAGCATTACATTCCAGTAACACAAGAAGGTTGCAAATACTTATGCCAGATTTTTAACACTAACCTCATCAAATTGATGCCCTACAACATAAGGCTGATTAGCTTAATAGCCTGATTACTCGTCCTCTGGGCACTAGCAACCAAAATTAGAAACTTTAGCAGCTCATACAGCAAAGTAACATGAGCTTCTTTTTTCAGATACCTACAGTTCTGAGAGGGAAGAGGAAAAAAATAAAAGGCTAGTACCAAAGAGGGAAAGTTTCTTGGTTTGGATGGGATGGATTGAAAAGCTAATAATTTCCTGTGTACTGAATAACACCTAGATAAAAAGACCATGTAAATATCTGTGCACCAAGATAAATGAACCAAATTATCATGGTTGAATTAATTTTAATTTCAGATGTATACAAGACTCAACGCCTTCAACACACAAGCTGGTTGAATTCAAGAGGCTTCCTTTCATGCTCTGGATTTCTCAGAGCATCCTTCACTTGTCCCACCCATTACTCACCAGCACTGCTCTGCACCCACAGGGCACCTGTTACACCAGGTACTGCGTGTTATGAAGTGAAAAGACAGTCATGCTTCAAAAGAGTAAGTTCCAGTATTGCAAAAATACTTCCACATGAATAGGCAGCAGGCCTTGCCAAAGGAGCAGTTTGCAGGGTTAGTGCTAAATTTATGATGAAAGGCAGCAGGTGGCCACTGGAAATAGTAATTTAAGGGACCATGAGATGACTGCAATAGACAATGGGAGAGGGCATCATCTAAAGCCTCTTTCAGGTCCCCAACAGGAAGCCTAAGTTTATGCCTAACTTAAAAAAAGCAAGCAATCCCTTTGAAGCCAGTAGTAACCAGATTTTTAAGTACTTGTGTGTCTATGCATTTATTTTCACTGCAATTATGCAGCATATACACTGTGTGGTGTAAACACTAACAGACCAACCTCAGCATTCTGTAAGGTAGCACAGTTCCTCCAGAATCAATATATTGCTCAAGACCTGGGATTTAACTTATTGTTTATAGGCATTTTTCTATGCTTTCCCCTGTTTCTTTTTTGCCTTGTTTTTGCTTTCAGCAAGGCTCTTTGTAGTGTCATAACTCACAATCTTTCTAGTGAGACTCTGTTTATAAAACCTCAATTGTTCCAGAACAATGGAGTTGTGACCTGTTCGAAGGCAGGACTGCAAACAGGGCCCTCTCCATACTTTCTCAGGGTGCACTTTGTGACAAAGTGAATAGACCACACAGCCCTATTGATGTCAGCCAGGAGGGGAAAAATAGGCTCCCTCAATAAATCTCAACATAAATCTTCTTGCCCTATCTCACCATCTGTATGAATTCACCTAAAGCACAAAATTAATAAGCAGAACAAGCATCCTCAAGCCTAAAAGACTGAAATACTGCTTGCAGACCAAAACAGATTTGTTTCATACTTAGGACAGTTTTGGGGAATTCACAGGCATAGAAAGCAACAGGTGGAAACATAGCTTGGGCCAAGACAAAGTGAATGAGATTGACCCTAGCATCATGAATATGCTTCGCTCCTCTGTGTCAGTTCCCTGTGATAAATTTCCTCAGTGGCAGGTTTGTGGCTCCTGTTGCTTTCTTATCACCAATGACTTTGGTTTTCTAATTTTGCCTCCAGTGTTTGAGAACAATTATCCACACAACACAAGTGTTAGCAGTGGAACAGCCACAGCTTTTTTCCTTATCTGAAAATGCCACATTCTGTAGTTCTGATTTTGAAGGTCAGGTAAGGGCTGCTTAGAAAAGGTTGAGGATGACCATGTCTCTTTTGAAATATACTTCCAGTCATTTGTCAGTGGCACTCACCCTCATTCAGCTTTACATATTTTTTTACATATGTTAAGAACAAAAAGTAAGATAGTCAAAGAAATTACTGCAGAAAAGAGAAGAGAAGGGTTTTCCTTAACTTCAGTGGAAAAAGACTTCATGTGTTGCCTAGGTGTATTCTAGGCAGTAAAAATGTGTGCATTCAATACAAATTTTCATTATCATTCATGAAAGAAGAAAATAAAAAAGCCAGAGCAAGCACTAAAACAAGCAAACAAACGGAGCCTCCAACTTAATTGCATAAGTATTTGTGGGAAAACTGAAAGCACTTCATAGCAATGCTACCTTTTTGTCCAGTGTCAATACAGCTTCCAGCACAGCAGGGCTCCAGATTGTCCCAAGTCTTTTAAACAGTCCTGCATTGAGCAACAACAGTGTAAAGACAGCTAAGGCCAAGCTATTTCTATTATTTATGTTTTCAAGCATTCACTCCATTTTGACAGCAATAAAATCCTTCTATAATGTCTTCCATCTGAGCAGAGCATATCAAAGTGCTTTGCAACAAATTACTGGTTAAAATGTGTAAAAGAAATTTAATTGTTAAAATGGAAGGCAAAATATCTCAGTCAAGTCCTGCTAGAGGGAAAATATTACTGTGAATTCATCAGGACTAAAAGCATGACAAAAACTGATTTTATGAAATCATATTTCTGCTGAATCAAGACATATTTATCATATATAAACTTATATAGCAAATTCGAGGCAACTTGCTATATTCCTGGTTAGAAAACACTTCAACTTAAAATGATGTTCAGGTACCATTAGTAAAATTGCACATTTATTGGTAATAAAAGCTACCATACCAGATCACTATTTGTAGATCTGCATCTACTGACCTGGCCATACCTACTCAATGACTAACCACTCTGAATGAAAAAACTAAGTGGGAGGAAACACCCCTGTGAAGCAAACACTCACCTTGGATGTTCTCCACAGAAAAGAAGGAGGGCAATCAAACAGAGCTCCTTACCTGAGAGACACATGCAGGGGACCAGCCTAGGGGTGAATTAAGTCAAGGGTATCCACTACTGTTTTTCCAGGACTTGTGAAGGTAAAAAGGAGTTGTCCACAGAGCACCTTCCATGAGGAATTCATTTATTTCTCTGTGTTGAAAATACAAGGAAAAAAAAAAAAAGAGCAACCTAAAAAGAGCTCAGTTATAACATCCCTCTCCCACTTGCCTCCAAACAGGCAAACTTATTTAGAATGGCCACAATCTATTCATTTAGCACTGAAATTATTAAGAATGTGTAAAAATTTAACTACTTCTAGTAAAGCAAGAATAACTACGCTTTGCTCTAGCATAAAGCATTTTACAAGGCACTATAAAGCAACCCTACCATGCAGACAATGCCTTTGCTCCTGAGTAATACACAAAATACTTCGTTAATCCACCTCACTGCTTTTATAGTGTGATGATTGGTTCCACAGCTGAGTATCAGCACCAAATCAATTCAGGTGTCCTTGTCAATGCCTTCATTCACTGTGGCTGCAGGACACAGGCTGACTGAGCACTGAAGGGATGGCAACACACAGCTGCCACTCCTCCTAGCAGCAAAGGATCTGTGGGAAGGCTGTAGGGACAACTGGAGTTCAGGGGATGCTGTGGTACCTTAGAAGAGGGTAGGATAGGGTGGGGCCAGGGGCACAGCTACCCAGGCACCCCCATTTCTACTGAGATACTGCACACAAAGCTAAGTGTGGCAGCTGAGAAGTGAGAATGCTTATATCTCTGTTAGAGGTTGTGTGTCCCAAGCACAACACATCAGCCAGGTAGCTGAGGAATTGGAAGTAACAACCTGAGAGATCAGAGTGTAGAAGTGCTAGAGGAGGCTAGAGGGAAAAGAACTAGAGAACAGATTTAAGGATATGAAGACCTGTGATGATAAGTAAAAAAAAAAAATACATTCAGGTTATGCATCTATTTCACAAATTAAATACCTGAAGACTGACTGTCAGAATACTTTGTAATAAGTCTAATTATTGGACATCTATAAGAATGTAGTAGAATGTAGTAGAGCCAAGTCAGTATCAGAAATAATTATTGGTCCAACAGTGAGACCATCACAATCTACAGATGCTCTTGAGGCAATAATCATACAATGGCTTGGGTTGAAAGTGACCTTTAAGGTCTTCCAGTTCTAAATCCTCTACTGTGGACAGGGACAGGTTGCTCAGAGCCCCATCCAACCTGGCCTTGAACACTCCCAGGGATGGGGCATCCACAACTTCTCTGGGCAGCCTGTTCTAGATACTTTGTGTTGTTAGACAAATTGTGTGTAAGGGCAGCAAGCTTTTGAGCATACAAGCTCTTGTTTGATGGCATGAAGGACATAAAAATCAGTTACACAGGCAAACCTGACCTCTTGGCATTTTGGATATGATGCATAAAACTTTGGAGAAATAAATTTCTTATTGCACTATATAAACAAGCTCTCCCAAGCTAGGTCATAACTGATTGAGGCACACCCAGAGCTTCTATTTCCACTTAATAACTAGGAAATTATTTTCAGCAATTTGTGGTGTACTACAAAGCTACCCAAACCAAAAACACTGTGCATTTTAGATGCTGTATAAATATTAGCGCCCTGGGATGTGTGTGGGAAATAACCAGTACTTAAAGTTGGTAATTAAAATTATTGATAATAGCAAAAAAATATATCCAGTCTCCAAGCAAGTCATCATAATGCTTAATAATTGATTGTAATTGTAATAAATACTAATTAATTCAGTTATAAAATAATGTAGCTTTATATGTTTATTCACTTTCCTAAGAAATATTTGTGTTGGTGTTATATCAACAATTTAATACACTAATATAATTTGTAATTATTTATTATTAGTTTCAACACTTAATAAAAAGCAGTTGTTTCACATAAATACCAAAGCAATCTTCAGAGCACATCTGTGTCCCCAGCAAGCATTCAGTCTGGCCTGAGTCCTTTTACCATCTGTGAGCCTGCAGGATGGAACTGCACCAGCCAGCTGAATGTCCCAAACAGCAGAATGAGCAGATCTACAGGGAGGACGGTGCCCCAGCCTCAACAAGAAAATCATCCCTCCACACTGAGTTAGTAGCTCTGAGTAATCTCTCCCACCCCTATACAATTCCCTACCTTTCTGAAGTCTGTCCATATACTGCTTCATCTCCTAAGACAGCATTCCTCTTCCTCCATTAACTTTGCTAAGGATGCAAATATTTATGACAGCTTTTTCAACTCAGCTGTTTGCTTCAACTGTGAAGGTTATTGGGTACTACATTAACCTCTTTTGTGCCACTTGGGATGTACATCTCCTGCTGCACTCACATTCCTGATGTGGAGTGTCTCTCAGCAAGAGTGGCAGCAATGAGCAAGGCAGGGTCCTCTGTGGAGCTCCAGGACTGTGATTGCAGGTGGCTCCTGCAGGGTGAGGGGGACACAAATCTCCTGCCTGCTGTGAGCTCAGAGCTAATGGTGAGGCCAGCTGGTCACCTTTTCACTGTGCACATAGAGGGAGATGCTGCCCTGCATAGGGAACACAAACCTGCAATCCCTGGCTCTAGGATTGAGGTGATTATGTGATCAGCACTGTCCTGCCTAGTACCTGGAATTCAGTCAGGCCTGGACTGGGTGTTCTCACTCTAGGCACAAAAGATCACATCTACTACAGTCCTGCTAGGGATGGTGGTGAGGCATGTGGTAAATACACGCATCAAAACTCTCTCTTTCTAAACCTATCACACCTGGATCCCCACTCCTGTCTCCTAGGGTCACCTCAGAAGGCCCAAATTATGCCTGAGTCACACAGTGGCCTGCATGCCCTTGCCCGTGCCACTATTAGGACCAGCTGACAATGCCTTTACAGTACTATTTATCTGATTCATGCCATCAGCACCAAAGCCTGATTAGCAAACAGAACAAAAGGAAGAGGAATCACACTGTTCTTCTAAGGTTTATGAGTGCTGGCATACCTTTTTTATTTCTCTGAACTTGAAATCCTGGGCGCACTCAGCACCTGCCTGCTTTGTTAGGCACCTCCATGGTGTTTGACAATACCTAGTTGTCCTCTCACTTAAAGGGAATTATGGATCTGACTCAGAAGACTCAGTACACAAAGTATAGGTTGTCGTAGGTCAAGGAATACACCTTACCTCAGCCCAAAGTACAGAAGCTTACTGAGAACTTTCAAGGACACCACTAACTGACCTGTTTTTGATTACAAGCAAAAGACAAAGTCCTGGGTTGGCAACAGCCAGGCCTCTTCATCTCAAGAGCTGGATATTATCCTAAGTGCTTCCCTTGCTCTTTTAAAAAAGCAGGTCTTGACACAACCACCAAGACCTCATGAAGAGTTGCAAAATTTGCCACCTCTTGCAGTACCAAGGGGTACAGCAATGCAGCTGTTGCAAAAAGGAGGAAGCTCACCCCAAGGAGCTCAGACATGGGACAAGTTTTTATAAATGCATGGCTGCCATTCTGCTCACACCTTTGCTGTAAATGTGAAGCTCTACAGGATAAGATTAAGAGCTGGGCTCTGTGGCTGACTCATCTAGCAGACACACAGAGCTCCTGTGGGCTGTGTTGAGAGAGAAACACAAGGAGTAAAGGGATTATACTGTATTGTAGGTCAAGCGCCAGTTTTGGTGGAGTGTTAATCTCCAAGAGTATCATTGCCAAAGTCACTTCTTAATGTAGCAGTTCAAGAGACAGCCTCTGTCACAGGACCCGAGGCTAACCTATTTGATGTCACACTACAAGTAGAGCAGGTGCTGGGTTTGCAATGTATATTTGATGTCTAGTGTTGAAAAGTGAATTGATTGAAATGCTGTCAGGCTGCATTTTGAATGATTGCACTACTAATGTCACCTAGAGGCAACTTGATGGACATTCTGCCATACACAGAATACAGTAGGCTGGAAATCATCATTTGCAAATCATCACCTTTGAAAGTACAACCACCAATTCAGCTGAAAAAAAAAAAGAACTGGAAACATGTTGAAGAAACATTAACCTGAGGAAGTGAGCAAATCAGGAACACCAAATATTTAGCCTCATGGATTTCTCATTATGGGAATTTTCAGCCAACTGTATTTCTTTTTGGGTGTTGCATTTCAAAACCTGTGTTTTGTTTGATAATGTAATTCCACCACAGGAAATCGAATCAGTTTGCCTTCAAAGTTTTTAGCGATATATATTTGAGGTTTTGTTCATTTATGAAAGCAGTTTTACAAAACCTGTCACTGTATACAAACGTGACAAAATGAGTAGCAGAACACTGGCATATTTTTGAAAGGATATGGGGATTTAGCTAACTAATTCACATTTAGATTAATAAGAACTTAGTATTTAACTTCTACTGTTGATCATATAAATCACAGTTTTGACCCATGTTTCCTTGCCCTGACACCAACCTGGGTTGGAGTTTATAAACATTCATGTCACAGGATAGCGGTTGGGAAGATTTACTTATTTCCACTGTCAACTCTTCTGCATAAAAATAGAATTCTGAAATTAATTTTACACCAATCTGGAGATTAATTTTAGCAATGTGGTAAAACCATTGGCTTATAGGCGCTTTCAGAATCAACATTCCAGAAAGAGGAAGAAGCAGGACTAAGGAAACATAAATATTTCACCACAGTCATCTACTATTGTCAGCTTATGTTAGCTAGTCAGCAATAATGCTGAAGCCATTCAAGTACTCTTCTATCAGATTTACTGAGAAATTTGGTATGAATTTACTGTGGGTGTGTTCTTCTAGAAAACAACACAAACTGAGATACAGGCTAGATGCTCAACTGTTTCATTTAAAAATCCTGTGGGGCTTTCTTCATATACCAGTGTATTTATATATATATCCTCAAAGATATTATGCTTTCCTTGAGCATTACAGAACACAGCATTTCATCCCGAAGAACATTTGAAATTCTATACGAATTTGGCGCCGCACCAGGGAAACTCTATCCCTTCCACTAACAAATGGGGACAGGAAGCCATTTTGAATCTGCACAAAGTCACACAGCAAGTTTAAACGTTCTGTGACTTCTGGAAAGAAAAAGATTCCACGTTGAAGCAGGAACTGCATTCAAAACCAAGCAGAATCAGGAACAGACTTCTTCTCCAGCCTCTTGAAAACCCACTGCTCACAGTACCACGTGTAGCAGTGAGATGTTCAAGCAGACACTGCTTTCCTTGAGCAAGGAACGTGGAACAGGGCCATGGAAAGACCAGACCTTGACTAAAGGCAGGCTGCCTGGGAGCTCTCCTGGTGCAGTGCACATGTGAATCCTAAATGGGGTCATTCATCAGGGAGCAGAAAGAGCAGGGCTTCTCCAAGGAGAGAAGCTGGGAAATGAAGGTAACTTGAATGAAGCCCCACACTGCCTGAACAGGACCAGGCTGGTGGTTGTGGTGGAGTCCATTGACAGTCCCAGACTAGGTGAGGTAAAGAGTCAAGGGCAGCATCCTGCCAGGAAGCAAAATCAAGAGAGGAGGCTGAAAATGGCTTTGTGACACAGCTCTAAGGTACATCCAGGACACAGAGAGGAGACAAAGTTACCTTGCAGGGCAGGTTTGGAGTCCACACCAGAAAGCCAGTCAGCAAGTCAGAGCAGTGAATGGAGGGCACTGCAACACCCATAACATGGCTCAGCAGACAGCCCAAGGCTGAGTAGGCCTGGACCTGCAGGCAGGGTTGTGGGACAGCACCTCAGGTGAGCCTCACCGAGCTCTTAAAGCCAGTCAGGGCCTTATACAGCCCAACCTACATTTTGGGAATAGATGGGAGTCTAAAGCCTTGTTTAAGCAAGAAATATTTCTGCTGTACCTTTTAATAAAAATATATACCTGCTCTTATGCTGAAAGGCTGGCATTTGGCCAACAAAAGATCACGTTTTCCTTCAGCACTGATATAACCTCCCATATAGGCATGTGTTGGGGCAAAAAATGTTTTGCTCAAAGGATGATGGGCAATCTTTTCTCTTACTTGTCTGCTGTGTAGACTGCAAAAATCAGTTTAATGAAGCAAATTTTAAATATAAAAATATTTACATAAGAAATAGAAATTAAAAAAAGCAAAACCCAGTATTCAGTTTTCTATATTGGGCCTTAAACCATTAACTCCTATTAAAAATCTTAAATGAGTAAAAGTCTTAAATGAGTCTCCTCAGCCTGTGTGTCATTTTAAACATAAAATTAATGTCTTCTAAGGGAGTCTTTCAATATTTAGAAATTAGCTGGTTGCCCGATTAACGAGAATTTGTATGCACATTCTTTTCTTTCACTGATCTGCTCTTTCAACATCAGGAATGGTAACACTCTGGGAATTGTTTACCCAAGATCAGCGTGGTTCAAGTGTTACTTAGGATCTCAGTTAGCATTTCTTGGGTTTTAAATGTTTAGTCCTTGGGGAGAAGTGAAAATGACAGCAGGAAGAACCTGGAGTACTAAGTCCTGCTGAAGCTGGCACTTGATGACAGGAGGGGAATGAACACACAAGGCACTACATTTTATGATAGAGCAAACAGGGAAGTTTGTATTAGATTGTATCAACTTGTGCTGTGTCTTGACCACATCTGAAAGAAAAGAAACTGACGAAAGTTACAGGGTACAAAAAGCAAGAAGAATGCACTGAGAACGGGAAGTTGGGAATATGCGTAAAATGGAAATAAACAGTAGAGGAAAAAAAAGAGACCTGTCACCTCTCACATGACAACTATTCTAAGTGATGGCTTTGCAGTTCAAATGAGAAAGAATTTATTCCTCCCTCCCTCGCCCCCAGGTCCACCAGAGGGAGACACTTTGCCCAGGGAGGAATGGCTATGGCATCTGAGGATCTGAACCTCCTGTCAGAAAGATGAATAATTTTCTCTGAAGTAAAACAGGCAACAGGCAATGAAGGGTAGGGTGTGTGCAGGTAGTGTGCAAAACCACCTTTGGTTGGCCTAGAATATTAGAAAGGTATCTGCCACACAAGGAAAAGATATCCCACACAAAATCTAAGACCCACGGATCCGTGTCTGCAGAAAGCTGACATCAGGTTGTTTCAGAGCTGTCAGCCCTCTGTGGGCAAATTGATTGATCCATGGGTACAAGCACCCCAGCTCTGAGCACTTATGCAGAGTTTGGATGCATAGACACTGACAAACATCTTGCTGATCCTGCTGTATTACCTACCTGCTTCCAAACCCATAGAGATGTTCCATCCAGTCAGGGTCCTGCCCTCCTAGGCAATGTTCCTGAGCACAAAGAGTGGACCTTTATTTCCTGCTGCCATCTCTTGCCATCGATCAAAGCTACAGCAGGGTGATAACCCACTGCAGACCACAAAGGCTGTAATACACTCTTCCAGGAAGACAAATGCTTTCTGAGGCTTTCCTATAGCTATAACACAGCCTTCCATCCATCCATCTGTCCCTGCACTGAGAAACAAGTTGGCTTAGTAAGGATTCAATAGCAACAGACAGTTTGCTCTCCCTTCCAGATGTGCTACTCTCTTCCTCAGTAGGTCAAAATCCTCTCCCAAAACTGCAGCCATTTCTGGGAAATGCTACCAGGAAGAGGAATGCCTGCTTCTCCTGTGTTACCTTCACAATATAATTGTAAATCTGCGACACTCTGAGCAGGCCGCAAATTCCACAGGCCAAACTGTAAACACTGCAGAAATTCGAGGTCCTTGACATTTCACAGAAAGCAAAGCTGTGAGACTGAGGAAAACAAGCTAAAGGCTAAGTTAAGATATGTCTACTAGCTCCTAAGAAGGATCAGTTCAAATAAGGAACTGCAGTCACAATTTCCTGCTTGATTGTCACTTTCTTCCAGTGAAGAAATAGTCTGCAACTGGCCCTTGTCAGGAACAAATTACTTTCCCTTCACTGCCAAGTCAGCTCCACATGCCCTGCACAGAAGAGAAGCAGCACTGCAAAAAGCCAGTTTTCCCCAGAGGTTAGGAACTACACAGACTGGTAATCTGTACAGATCATTTTAAAGGGGTAACTTACCCTGCATTTACAGAGAGCAGTATAAAGGACTAAGTGGGAGTTTTGTTCTAAACTAATTGAAAAAAATCTGCCATGCGATGTTTTGCGTAGGAATTCTCATGAATGAAAATTTTTTATCCCCTGAGAGCAAGCTTTAGGGAGAGCTAAGACAGAATCTAAATCCAACCGTAAAAGAAATGTGAAAGCATATTGGTATTTTAGCTTATGTTCTCAGATAGAGCCAATCTGTACAAATAAAAAAAAAAAGCTAATTAAAATTAATTACAAAGAAAAGTGTTTTAAGACATACCACTTTCAGACTTCCAGTTTGTTTGCTTTTAGTGTGGACAAGATACAATAAGCATTCTGCTTAGGCCTTCCTCACTTCATTCTTTCAAAAAATGTTATGTGTGTGGAAAAAGGGAAAATGAGCATCCCAAGTGCAGGGTATTCACACTGGAGGGCCATTTGGAGTTTATTTTATGGCACAGTCTAAGAGTCCTTATTCAGCAGCTAAAATCAATGGTAACTTCACTGAGAAAGTCATGTTTGTCAGAGTTCAGGACTCTGAAGAAACTGTTTGAAAATGATGACAATAAAATCCCTAAAGCAATGATGTAAACTTTAAATTCATTCCATTATCAAAAAGACTTCACATATAGATTTCCTAGTTTCTCAGGAGGTGCACTTTGGTGCTTTACTTTTCTTTGTTCAGCCGAAATGAACTTTTATAACTTTACTGTATCTATCATACTTCAGTGAGTCCCGATTTGGACAACTCTTGACTGCTTACTCAAGTTTCTGGACTCGTTCTCTCCTAGGCAGAGAGTAATTTGATCCATGCATCCTGTTGATTCTTTCAATGTCTAAAATTAGCACTGTGCATGCACGCTTCCTCTACCTGGGAGCACGCTCCCCGACAGAACCAGGGGCACCACTCAGGCACAAAGGCCTAACTGTTGTTTTTGGTTTTGACAGGAGAAACCAGAGATTTTTAACTTCACATACAAGGAAGAGATTCCATCCCACTCTCACATCCAGCATATATGACAAGTACCATTTTGTTCAGCTAAATGCTGAAAATGGTAACATGATTTGTAAGCACAAGTGGTGGTTGCATCCCAACATATGATCAGCAGCACCCACAGCTCTGACAAGTCCAAGCATGGTCCAAGCTATGTGCTGGTCACCAGCCTGCACACTTGGAAAGGTTAAAGAGAATCCCCCAGCCTCTCATTCTTCTCCTCCTCCACTCTTCCGTTCTTGCAAGGATCTCTTGGGACACCCTTGCTAGAAAAACATTTGTCAGAAAACGGAAGGCAACCCAATGGGAAACATCAGTGAACCTGCATTTACTTTATTTAGAAATGACACCCCATCCCTGTCCCCTGGGGCAAAACTTCTTTTCTAGACATGACCTCAGAGATGTGCTACATGCACCCTGCACAATTTATCACCATGCTGCCTATAATTAGGTTTGTTAACATACAGCCTAGTGCAGTCTTGTTGACTGGGAACTTAATCAAGTTACTATTGAGTTCTTGTATGCATTGCTTCGGGTGACTGTTTTACTTGTAGAATTATAGCTATGACCAACGTGAGGAAATTAGCTCTGGACACAAGTTTTTTACATTTTTTTTCCCCCTACATGTGAAAATATTTAGCAAACAGTGACAATGATGGAAAACAGTAGGAAACAAAATGTTCTACATTAGTATAAAACATGAAAAATGCAGCAAGGACCCTCAGTGGTACAACATGTGTTATGCTGGCTGGCAGTCCATTAGGCTTGATAGACATTTCACTTACCTAAGTCAAATATAACAGTCTAGTATTCATTAATATAAGAAGGGGGTTGTGGAATCAAGCCTACCATCTGGTTAGAACGACAGAATAATCTACAACTCATGATTAGGTCTAAGGAGTGGAATTTCACTTTAATCTTTTTCATTGCTCGAAATTTCCATCTGCGCAGTACGGCACATCATTTTTCTTCAAGACAAATGTGCTGTTTTTCATGTTCCAAAATTAGATCAGAAGAAAACGATTAATCATGTCATGGCCTGGGAAAGGAAACAAAGCCCTGATATTTCTCTCTCTCTCTCCCCCCGCTCCTTTCCCTCTCCCCCAGCCCCCGCCCCTCCCACCACTGGCTCTTTGCAAGGTCCTTTCTTTCCCTGCCTCAATTTTCAACACAACTTCCAGAGATTCACATTGTGGTGGGCTAGAAACACTCAGAAAACAGGAATCTAAAATAAAGATGCGGCTTTGATTTGCATGGCCGTTTTTATTTTCCCCTTGCCTCTCCCCCACCCCCAGTTTGCCACTTCATCGTTTCCTCCTTCTCTCTCCCTTGCTCTCTCTCTCCCTCTCCACCCCCTACCATGTGCCCCCTGGCACAGGACGACAGATGGTGACCTGTTTGCATGTGACACCGTAACTGAATCTAAACTCAAGGAAACAAGTCACCGGGCTGCAAATTAGTGAGACCACACAACTGTCAGGTGGCAGTCCCCTTTGACAGTTGTAGGCCATTATAGGAACATTGATGTTTTCGCAGTGTGACAAAAAGGAATCCTTTTTGCAGCAGACCTGTCTGTCAGCTGGCTCTCAAGTCATAACAAATCCCTGGCACTCAGCTGAGGCTGAACATTCGCAGCGTCAGGAGGATGATAAATGACCTGCAGGGCTTTGAAGTGCCTTGGCAGTTCAGATGGGTCCGCAGTGCTGACAGAGAAATATACACAACAGCGTAACCAATAATGAGAACATTAAACATTCCTGCTTTGTGACAGGCTGACAGAAAAACCCAGCCTCACATCAATCATCTGTGGAGATATAACCTTGACAATTAGCCCCCTCTCTGATACTCAGAGTAACCTTTTTTTTTCCCCCCCTCCCCACCTCCTTTTTTTTTTTTCTCTTGCCTGGCTTATCTTCCCTGATCTTTTTTTCTGGTATGGCAGAGGGGAAAAAACAGCAGAAAAAAAAATCTGACATCAAAAACGATCTTTTCCTTTTCCTCCATGCAAAAATAAAATATGCCAGGACAAAGTTTATTTGATGGACTTCCACCTATTTCCCTTTAGGAGAAAGGAATATATTTTTTGCCGTATCTACCAAAGCATCTGTCACTACAAATACTCCTAGCAGAATATTGTTTACATATTATGCTTATTTTGTTCCTTAGGTTTTTTTTCCTTTCCCCTACTCTTACATTCATATCAGTACATTCTGTTGTCAAGCATCATTTCCACTTGTAAGAGTGAGATGATTAAGCACACGACTGTCCCCTTGTTACTGTATTCCAGGATCATTCAATAAAATAGATAGAATCTCAGCTTCTTCCCATAACCTTGTGTTTTCTTTTTTTCTGTATGTGTCTGTACTGGTTTGCCATTTTTTAAAACCCTTTACAGAGCAAATATAATCTTCAAAGGACAAATGAAAGGTGCAGCTGATCTTCCTGAAAACTAAACACTTTTAACAACCCCCTGGAATCATTCTCACTGAAGGGCAGGAATGCATCCTGATCTTGAGGACACTCTCTCCACTCACAAAGAATTTCTCTTGCTCTCCCCAGTGTGGGATCAGCAGAAATTTCTCCTGATATACATGACTGACTTCTTGCCATGGCCCTCTTCTGACAGCAGAGGCATTCAAGCAGTGGGGTCAATGGGAGTGTTTGTGCTCTGTGAGAGGCAAATTAGGCTTCTGGGCACTTTCTGCACTCCATCCTGGTGGTCTGGAGTCTCCTAAGTCACTAACTCAACCCCACAGAGAGGTTTCAAAGGAGCCTAAGCACCCTTGTGAAATAACCTCAATCATAAATAGGTTCAAAATGGCGTTTGTTGCAGAGGATTTCATCTGGAGGAATGTCAATAACGTAAAAACCCCAAAACTTTCTCTCACTGAATTAGCAGCAAATCCTCTACTGTGTGTTGTGTTCAGGTCTCTGTCACCCTGTTCCCACAGGAATTTCTATTTCACTTATGCAATGACAAACATGCACTCTTGCTCTCATCAAGTACAGCACAGCTCAAATACTTTGATGTGAAGTTTGGGTACTGAAACAGATTTACACACTACCAAGCGCTTGTAAATTAAAAAAAGCTGTGTTTCTAACCCTAAAGTAAAGTCTGTCCCCAAGGTCCATTTTCCTACACACACTTTAAGATCCCTGTGCAATGCTCATGTAGTGCAAAGAAGATGAAAAGAAGGACAACACACAAGGCCTTCAACCTTCAATACAGTTATAGAAGAGCCAGCTATAGACCCAGATGATGCTACTGAAATGATATATTCCAGAGTCTGTCAGCTGAGTCCTGCTGCTGTCAAAGTATGTCCTGTGCACGTGGCCACAGCTGTTGACTTCACTATTAGAAGAGATCAGCCTGAAGGAGAAAAGAAAGTTATTAGAAAGATGATCAACAGTAAGTGGTAAAACCTGTTCAGCTGTTGCCTGACCTCATTTCTACTCTGATCACACTGTTCTGATAAAAACACAAACCATGCAGTGCTTTTTTCACAATACAGCAATGGCAGATTGGCCTCTGCAGAACCAAGTGGAGCCATTCCACTCCCAGGTAAGTAGTTTAAGACACTGGGCTGACAACAATGGAAACAGAAAACTTCTCTTTGCCTTCATTACATCTGCTTAGTGGCTACTGACTGTCACAGCACACTGGAAACGTACTGTGTACCACATTGCATACCCCACGTGGAGGATCTGGAGTCAGACATTGTGTTTGCTATGCCCTGCTCAGGCTTTGGAAAGCCCAGATGTGGGTAGTGCTTGCCCACTGCGGGCTGAGGCCCTAGCAGAGCCAGTGAGTGAAGCACTACAAGTGTCCTCTCTCTCCTCTGGATCTGAGACTGGTGTCTGGTGACAGAGGGACATCATTCAATCTTTGGCTTCTCTCCTGACAGAATGCACTTCCTAAAGACTGATTTCTTTAGCTCATTAAAAACACCAACCTGTTTGTTTTGAGCCTGTCTCACAGCCAGATGACCTTTTCTCACCATGATAGCTGGTACAAAGGAAAGGGTGCTCTCAGCCTGCCAACTGTATCTCTGGGATCTCTCAGGTGCTTGATTTTAGTCTTCTTTCACACACCTTCAAAGAAATGGCCACACCCCAGTTGTTAAATTGCAGCATATATGAGTTCTGGGCCTGCCAGACAGGCTGGATGATGCCATCCCCTCTGCAGACAGTAACACAGTGGGGGAGTGACACTCATAGAGCTCCATTCCCCTTGCAGTCAGACTCTGGCCAAAGCAAGTATGATTTCTGACCTATGAGCACTGAGGGCCCAGAAATAATACCTTCCCACTACCCTAACCCATTCCCATATGATGCTTTATGGTCTATCCTACAGCACCATCAGTAACCATGTTTGGGTAGTAACTGCTGATGACAGAATCTATCGAGGATCTTCATAAGATACATGTGCAGAATAAATGAACACTCCTGTCACTCCCCTTCTACCTGCTTATCCACAGAAGAGGACAGGCTGCTTTCCATACTTTCCAGTGAGGACATGGGTGAAAAGTTTGCCCTTGACCACCAGAAAAGAAGCTTCAGGCCTTTCACAGCTAACATTGCAGAGTTTATCTTGTAGAAGACCATGGCTATAGGAGTGGGTGGATGCATTCAGATCCCACCCTAAGAGGCCTCTCAGTGGAAAGGGGTGAAGGGCCTGAACCATTTGCTGAGAAGATGGCAGAGGTAGAGGGTAGGCACTCACTCCTTTTCTCCTGAACATTTTGGAGGACTGAGCAAGCATCTGGCATACCCAAAGATTGGTGAAGCCAAAATTGGACTGAAGCATAAAGCACTATCCGTCACAGAGGCTGAGGAAAGGAATAGTCTGGGGAAGCTATCTGGCTCCCCTGCCATTCAGGCAGCCATCATCTGTCTTCTCTCCCTGATGAAATTTTTAAGAACCAAAATTTTCTGAAATTATCCTAATCTCTTGGGCCATAATTCTTACTCTAACATTTTATTCGGTTCACAGCCTTAAGCTAATCACCACTCCCTGCCTCAGTTTCCTCACAAACAGGAATGGATGCATTCAAATTACATTCACCTGAAAGGCACGCTGTAAAATTTAATTAAGGCCTGAAAAGCACTCTGCAATTGTGAGATGAAAAGGTGCCATTAAAGGCTTCTAGTATTATATTTCACTAAGACTCTCAGAAATATTTTGGACGGAGTTAAAGAGAGAAAATAAAAGGCAAATAAATCATAAACATTGCAGAATAAATGCTGCCCACCCCTTCTTATCTGTAACTCACAAGGCATATAGATTGCATCTAAATAATCCTTTGTATGAAAAACTGTCCATACATTTGCACGCAAGATGTAAGGACAATGCTGCGTTTATGTGAAAGGGAATATACATGTTTCCTTGCACACCCTCAGCGAAGTTAAAAGGGTTAATAAAATATAAGTTGAGATCAAAAGAAATCTGAGGTGACATTTTGGCCTTGAGGCCTTCTCTTGGCTGTGGGAAAACAGAATGAGGCTGCTCTGCAACATACAAGCCCAAGTACAATTAGTGGTGTATTCAGACTGCATGGTGAAAGCACAGTGAATTTAGTTTTACCAGTAGAGAAATACTAACAGTGTTAAAGATAGAGACAATTTGAGAAAATTCAAAGCTATGTAATTAGAAGATTATACCCAGCCAGAGCAGAACCAGATATATTAGTAAAATCATGATTATTAAACGCACTCAAAAGGGAAGGGCTTGGTGCATGTGTATGCAGCTGCAGTGTCATACACACATCCTGAGGACAACTGGAGACAGTTGGCCTTTCATCTTTTGACTCAAGACCTTCCCAAGACCTCTGCATTACAGCACAGAGAACCACACACTCTATCAAACATTGTTATTTACATAACACATGGCAGGGAGTGGTTATGGAATAAATCAATACTTTGTGATATTTGTTACAAGCCACATGGCAGCTGAGCATTTCTAAGGCCTTATCTAAGGTCTGGCTTGAAGAGAGCTTATTACAGCTATATTAAAATTGCCTAATAAGTGAGGTTACCAGAGAAGTGCACAGAGCCTTTTTTTTTTTTTTGTTCCCACTGGAGTGTAGCCTAGTGAGGGCAGGGCTTTCATTTACAGACGAGCTCCTGATCTGACCCCCTTCAATCCAGACTGTCTTTTGTGTAAAAGACCAGCAGATCACCTCTGCCCGCAGCCCCCTCACAATGACACTGACCCCTAAGCATAGCTGTGATTCCAGATGTGGACAATTGTCCTAGATTTAGTGACACAACTCTTAAAAAATCCACATAACTGTTCACTACTGAGTGATCCCTGCTTGAAGCCAGCAGTGTGGCTGTCACACAGCCACAATGGGAGAGTGCAATCTCATTCCTAGAGGTCCCTTGGCCAGCAGGGTTTATGTGAAAGGGGAACTTCCAGAGGACAATGAAGAAGTGGGTACCTGCCTCTCTTAATTCAGTACATGAGGAGCCTGGAGCTAGCTCACACATGCATGCTAGATTGCTGAAGTTTGATTATGTAAATCCTGCATATACCCCACAAAAAGCTTTGGGCATCATGACAAAAGCTCTTGGAAAACAGTACCATTTCTGCTTTAAATACTATCTGCCCATCACTTTTCTGTGGTCTTGTAAACTAGGTTTTGGTTAAAAAAACACAATCAGGAAACCCAACTAACCTCTCCAGTTTCATTCTGCCAAAGCATATTCATTAAAATCTCCAGTGTGGTGAAGGCTGTTTTAGAACACTAACAATGCTTAAAATACAATGTTATCAGTTCCAAACACCACAACAGCACAGTAACTGTCAATAAGCTGCAAATTCACTGGGAAACAGACCATGCTTTCTTTGCTTTTGCTCAGCACCTAGCACTTGGTTCACAACTAGGCCAAATAAAGTATCTAAAATAAAAAGTGGCAGTAATTGAAAAATACTATCCACTGTAGTGGAGATATAGTGATTAAATAACGCTATAAAAATCAATAAATAAAAAATTCCTCTTCCAGTGTAAGGGACCTGTGTAAAAAGAAACACACTAAACAAAGTATCTCATTATGTTCTTTCTTCTGCATTAAAGATATTGGCAATCACAAAAAGGTAAAGAAGAACAAGCATTTCAAAGAGATGTGCCAGCCCAGTAAGGAATCTCCACCAAAGTCAAACATGCAGAGGACAAAATAATCTCCAAGAACCATGAGGTTGTGTGAAGCACTAAGAGGTTACATAAGGAACTTGTTACCCTCTTACTAAACTGCCATGCAGCTGAATTCTAAAAAAAAAATTAAACTATGTGTGATACATTAGACATTAGTAAATCATTTAATGGAAAATCACCTAAAATATTCAACTACATTTGTTTAGATGGTAGCATAAAATTGGGTATAAAACCTAAAAATTCAGCATTTTCTTTATTCTACTTCTCAGAGTTCATACATTAGTCATCTGCTGCCTCAGCTACATCAACACATCTCTTTTTTTTTTTTTTTTTGGTCTCACAACTTTCTTGCTTCATTTTTTTGAAATGGACATCTCAAGTATTTCTTCTATTTTCATGCTTTTCTTTCTCAGCTCCCTGGTTCCCACTTATAAATCAAATTCACCACGCCATTTTAGAGCACTACAAAGCACTGCTCTTGGACCTCTTTCTTTAGCACTGCTTTCACTAGTCCTGATCCTTAAAAGAGCTATCAGGCTTGCTTGGACTGTCTGAGTCTTCTTTCCCCAGTGTAACCTTTATTTTTTTGCTTATGACATGAAGCATGTTCATGACAGCTTTAAATTCACTTTTGCTAGATGTTTCCTGTAGAAAACTCACATGTGCTATTGCACAGCCATGTCCCTATGCCCTAATTATGCTGTTTCACACCTTTGAGATGTCTGTAGATGAAGTCTTTCAGAGCAAAGAAAGCATTTACTGATGTCAGCAATTTCTGTTGAGTAGTCTTATGTACATCCACAGTGTCACATACACTAACCATGCACAAACCCCCAAGAACAAATGATTTGAGGGAACTGCCCCTTGGGAAATTTGCAGAGACTGTGTTACACTCAAGTGATATTCAGTAACATTTTAAAACCACTAATCAGGTGACATAAAAAGTTGATATAGTAATTAAATTTGCAGAAGATGCTAAATTAGGAAGTGTTGCAAACATAAGCAAAGACAGAGAAATAACACAGAGGACCTGAAAAAGCTTAAAAATAAGAGCAGGAAATAACAAAATTAATTTCATCCGGGAAACATGTGAAGGTACCATACATCTGGGGGAAATATTTCAAAATTAAATACCAAAAGTAATCCGATCTTGTGGTTCAAGGTGTAAACTGATTGCCACAGCTGAAATAATCCTCTCAACCTTCCTGCTCAGCAACATACAATTGGTAAGATACATTACAAAGGATTTTGAAAGACCAGGCACAAGACATTTTTGCAGGGAGGATGCCTGTCTCTTACAGAAAATCCTCTGCAACATCTATATTTAGAGAAATAGACAGGTTCATTGAGAACATTCCCACACTTGGGCAAGCAAAATATTTGTTTACTCCCCCTTTCATGCCCAGCAGTTACCTCCATGCCCTTGTTTGCATTCTCACTAACAACTGAGCACAGACCCATGACACAGCGACAGTGGCACTAACAGCACAAGTTGAAAAGAACAGGGGAGGGGGATGCCAGGATAGTTGGAGGGTGAATTATCTGGGCTCTCACTATTCTCAGCCTCTGAGAAACTGCCTCAGCTACTTTTCACTCTCAGCGGCCACAGGGACTGCTACACCAGACAAGCAGTAATGTTGTCAGAAACACAGAACCAGATACTCAGTTGATGTCAGTCAGGGCTTTTCTGTTGACTTCAAAGAGAATAGCAAATTTAATGTGAGTGTGCAGTGAAATAGGATATTGAAATTCTTCAGTGCTGCTTAGTTTTCCATTCTCGGGCTCACCACTATCAGGAAGTAGAAGAGATGAGGCTTTGTACAGCACTGATAAAACTACAGCAAATACATCACTAGGCTTTGGCCCTTGAGTGCCAGTAACTCATAGGGAAACTGGAAGGAGTTGAATGGAAATCAATAACAATGAAGGATCTCAAACAGATGGGCTTTGAAGAAAGTCACTATCTTCTTTTGTTATACATAAAAGACAAGAAATGTCATTAAAATAAATAAATTCATTATAGCCCTATAGCAAATCAGTTGCTCTCTGTATCTGCTTCAGAGCGGAGCTTCTACTTAGGAATTAACTCTCTGCTACAGCTCTAAATAAACAGCACATATATCCTCACACATTCCCTGCCCTGTTCTTCCTAGATAAACAATCTGTACAGGAATGAAATTAGAAACTAAGATGAGTCATTGGTTTCACCACTCATTCAGATCTGTTCATTGTCTAACTCCCTACACATTCAGTTGATTCAATTTATTATGAAATTCCAGAGGTGTGAACGGCTGGACAATAGCTTGAGGAGTCTTTGCAGCTGGATCACTTCTTGTCACTGAAGTGTAGTATGGTTACACATGGGCCAAGAACAGGATTTCATAGAAACTAAATTGAGATTGAACATCCTTCTATAAAGATTTGCTGTAGCATAAAGAACAAATCATACACTTCCACAAGAATTTTTGAGTCAAGTTTACAAGTTTGTGTCAAGCTGACAGCCTTTGCTTCTGTCTGATGAGTGTGAAGCCAGTCTCCTGCACTGTGGCTATCCTTAAAAAGTCATACTGAAGCATATAAAATGTCCAGCTCCTGATCTCATGGAAATTACTTCTCTGAGGGCATTTATGACAGCAAACGGAAGCGGAAAAAAACCAAAAAAAAGAACAAAAGAAAAAACAAATTATTTGAACAATCTCATTATAACTGTGGTAAGCTTTTTACACTGGGATAGTTTGAAAGCTCCAAGGAGAATACGTTAATGCAACTAAAAACTTTTAATGAAGAAACTGTTACCACACAGATACCAGGGAGATAAGGATGATCTCAAGCACAATACTTGAATCCTAAGTGATCTGGGGCCTGTCCCTCACTGTGCAACACATTTCCTGTACAATCCTAAACAAATGGCTTTGGGAGTACCCTAATTCCAGGTCTGTAAAGTTAGTACTCTGTCAGCCACTTTTATTCATGTTTCAAGCTCTATACATCTGCAGTGTATCTCACGACAGGGAAAAGATCTGTTACAGAAGAGACAAGGTATTTCCAAAGCAGGTAATGCTATTACGGGCAACTGGCACCATCACATTTCATCAGGCATGTATGTCTAGAAAATCTTCTCCAGCCAGAAAAGGGAGATCTGTGGTTTGAGATCTCCAGACTAACAATTCATATGAATCACTTTGGGTGGGCTTGCCTGGCACTTCATCATCAAAACCCATGCCAAGGTTATGGGTAGCACCATTATGCACAGTCAGACCTTTGGCTCTCTGTGGCATGTAGGTTTTCCAGTTGTCATGAGTCCCTGCTCTCCACAAGCTCTTTTTAAGAAGACTGGGCATGAAAATGGAAATGCAGTCGTGATATAATGGAGTGTGGTGCCTGATACTATCAGGACTTTTAATATTAGTCTCATTGCTGCAGGGTTTGAGCACTTCCAGCTGAAGTTGGGTGCTGCCATCATCCAACTGTCTGATAGAGAGACCTGCAGGCAAAGTTGTGGTTATAAAACTTGAGATGAGCAGATCTTCTATCTGTATAATGAGCTAATTAAAAATTAATTTAAACATAGTCTGTATAAAGTGCTGAAGCATATGATGTGGGGTATAATCCTATGCTGGATTTGACAACTCACAGCTGCTACTGCATATTCAGTGTTTTTGAACAAAATGATATGTTCCTTCTGCCAGACTCCAATGAGAATTTTCTCTCACTGAGGACTCGAGAGTCTGACTCCAGGATGCAGATTGAATGGTTAGTCTGTGTGATGATGTGCAGAGATAAGAGCTCAGATCTAGAGGCCACTTGACTGTGTTTGCACACATGCTGTTCCTTTGACTAAGCAGTGTTCTAGAAAACAAGCATGGATACACCCGCTGTCCTTCCCACCATTCTTTGTTCCAGACTTTCTCATGCTGCACCAGCTTGTGTGTCTCAGCACTTTCAGTGTTGATGTATCCATAAACAGGATGAAAATATCTGTATTGGCAATAAGAACAAAAGGGTTTTTTGCCTTCAAGGCATATAGACCCCTGGGAACTATGTGGAAAGCTGAAAGGCAAGCTCTGATTGCTTTCCTCTGCCAATGAGTCTCAGCTGGGACACAGATATATATGAGGCGTCAGGAGCTGGGGAAGCAGAAATCAGAGAGGTAGGAGTGCATTCAGGAAGCTGTGGAGAGAAAGAACTCCTACAATTCTTGCTCTCTTCTTGGACAGGGATCTTCCACAAGCCAAAGCTGAGCCCTGGCCCAAATGAGGTGCTAGTCATTGTACTGCAGAGACATTGGGACTCCTGGGTACACCAAACTCTGCTCATTGCAGCCAGGACAAAACTGGGATAAAATAATATAGCACTGCTTGCAGAGCCAACTAGAGGAAGAGGTGATCTCTTGCTTGTTTAGCAGTGATATTTAAATAGCCTAGAATGAGCAAATACTGCAATGGATTTAAAAGAAAATCTCTTTCAGTTTGAATGAGAGCAACTGGATGGTTGCCTTGCCTTGAAGACTGAAAACCATATAAAGATGAGTCCACTATACGATAGGAATAAAAGGATTGGTTCTGAAAATAATTACTTGATGTGATAATTTTTGAATCTGAAAACAACTACTTCCACTGATGGTTCACTAAACATTGGCATGTTGGTAGTTTGCTTACTGTACTATTAAATAAAACATTTTCCTTCTTGCCCAAAAAGCATGTTAATTAATCATAATGAGATATAGCCTAGAAGCACAATTAGGTAAGAATTATGCATGGCCACACTTACTTTTGTGGTGTTACCAGGTACAGAATCACTCTGACTCTTGATAGAAATAACCTCAAATAGTTAGAGCAAAACAGAACAGCAATTATGAAATAACTCCCTTCTTACTAGAAAGAAAATCTTGCATATTTAGGAGGCTTTCTTCAACAGCAAGAACACATATGTTCTTTACTCACCACCTTTATTCTGCCCATGTCCCCAAAGCAGGAAAGGCACAGGCACCCCAGGACTCTCTGAGCTGCACTAGAGAAGCCCAGGAATGGCAATCCTTGGATTAAGAAATAAAACCATGAATAACAGGTAACTTACGTGAACGAGACACAGAATATTTAACTTGAGAAAGAGCCTTCCATTATTCCCTTAAAAGCTCCATAGTAAAACATCAGCCCAGAATAAACCCATGAATTAGTTGATTCTAGCCAGCTACTGTGTATTGCTTATTGAATTCTCGTGAGAGCTCACAAAGACCTTGGTTGCTTCCCACAAGAGGGTACATCTGTATATATCTGCAGTAGTACTGCCAGCAAGCTGCTTTTGTTTTGTGCTACCTATGAAGATTTTACATAGAATTTCAAACCAATATCAATTTTTTATTATTATTTTTCCAGAATACTCATGTACATATTCAAGCTGCAGACCATAATCAGTTAGAGCCCTCTGTCCTCAAAGGACACTCTACAGAAAGGCCAGAGTTAATCAGGACAAGAGATGGGTTCTCATCTAGGCTCATCAAGACTTCTTTATGGAGCAAAGAACAAATTTTCAAAAGAACTAAGTAACACTGAAAACTTTTGCCTCTTTTGTTCTATGTTCACAGTGCATTTTTGCTTGATTTTTCATAAAATGGAATGACACATACATGATATTAGAGAGAGGACCACAATACAAGAGCAGGTACAGAGGAGCATACAGAAGAAGAGATTGGATAAAACATTCCTTCCCAACCCTTCTGCACATACATATGCCAAAGGTTTGGTAGCCCTGACAATGAGCTTAACATCTACCAAATGAGATCTGATTGATGTCTTCCCAGTTGCAGCTGCTCAGATTTTTAATGTTTGACTGTAACAAAAGGAAGAGAAGCAATGCATTAACCGTTGAGCATAGAAATATATGTTAGAAAACAAAACCTCCATCATAAGAAGTAATACTCTCATGTCCTGTACCTCACATTTCAAAGCTCTTTTGCGTGTTTCCCTTACCACACATATTGATTGGTGAATTTTACAGCCTATTTTTTACTCATTTATCCATGAAAATAAAATTTAAAGGATGACAAAATACACACACCATGCCTATTCCCTCCTGCCAATTTTATACACGGAGACATTTTAGTAAAAAACCCACCTGAATCCTCCAAGTGATTTGTTATGCAGTGCTGATTAAGGATGTATTGGGGTTGCATGGCAAGGTTTTGACAGCGGGGGAGGATACAGGGGTGGCTCCTGTGAGGAGCTGCCAGAAGCTTCCCCTGTGTCTGACAGAGCCAATGCCAGCTGGCTCCAGCACAGACCCACTGCTGCCCATCAGCAGCAATGCCAGTGGCCTCTGGGACAGCACAGCTAAGAAGGGGGAAAAACACCCCTGTGCAACAGCAGCTGGGAGGGGAGTCAGCCAGGGTCACCCCTCCCAAAACGAAGTCCCCAGGAGCTGTCTGGAATTCTCTTGCAGCCCAAGCTGTTCAACATAGAGGCTTATCACAATAGCTTGCCACAAGGAACATGCAGAGCAAGGTTCCCATGGCAGTTGACTCACACTCAAGAACAATTTTGAAAATCCACAGTTTAATTGTCACAAATAGAGTTTTCTCCAATCTTTTCTCTTTTTATCTGCTTCGTCTGAAAGGAAACAGTAAAATTATCTCACAGCAGATTTCTTTTTAGGCTGTGGTTAGGTGCTTGGAGAACAGTTGAATCTTGTGTAAGGTCCATGCAGCAAGGATGAGAGTTTTGAGATATAACGTGACCAAAGACTTTGGATTGTTATATCTTTCTCAGGCTCCCCTGACAGCCTGTTTTCAAATTAAACTCCTCCTTAGAAACACTCCTTCAGCTTAGCTTTTCAGAAAATCCCTGTATGTGACAGATCCAAAGAACACAATTGCCAAGAATAGTCTTTTAGTTTCCATTTACAGCAGCGTCATTCTGGTTTATCAGCAGTGTACTTTATACACAAGAATTTACAGGAAAGACTTTCATTGTTTCAATGGATTTGGTCTTTTTATCCTGCACATTTCTAAACACATTAAGCATGTCTACATGTTTCTTTTTTTTCTTTTCACTTGCTGAAGGAATCATCTAACAAATTGGGGTCTAAATGGAAAGAGCAGACATGCAGCTACAGTAAGGGTGTGATTTCATGGTCAGCTTCATCTAGTTGAACTCTGAAATAGTACTGCAAGGGACAAGTCTTCCTTTCCCCCATCTCACCTGTCTGTCCTCCACGCTCTGTGTCAGCACATGGAGATGCACCCTCAGCAGTCAGGCAGATCCGGTCCCCAGTGTGGCTGTACAGCTGGATGAATGCTGCTGCTGACACAACACAAGGATCAGGGACAGACATCGTTTCACCACCTTCTTGGAGTCTAGAAATAGGTTAGCCATGGCTGATATAAAACTACACCCAGGTGTCACCCCTTTTTGGTGAAGAAAGGAAACAGCAGACTCCCGTGTTATTTGCTGCACAACAGCAAATCAAATTACTGATACATAGCAAGCATTTGGCATACCTGCCTTTATGATACCATGGTCATTGGAAAGAGATACAGCAGACAAATGTTTGTTTCAGGAGGTCAGACAAGAAATGTAAATTAAACCAACTTAAATGAAATTTTAAGAGAAGTGTTATGGACAGGCTACTGTAAGGCTTGAACATTCAGTTCTCATTATCTTCATCTCAGAAGATACTACTTCCAAAACCATACTGAATGTTGGTGTCATGCTAATTAGCATTACATGAAAAGGTGGTTTAGGAGGCAGATCTAAACCAAATGGTGGAATGGAAAAGGCAATACACTAGCAGCTGCAGCAGAATTTGGAGGAAGCCTTTAACATTTTTTAATCCGTTCCCCCACTGTCTGCTAAATACACAAAAAGACAGAAAAAAGCGTCAAGATCTGTAAAAAGGCAAGTTTGGGGACTACAGAATGAGTAGTGCAAAGTCAAATTCTTTATTTAGAAACAGATATTCTTACTGTTGAGAAAAAAGGGTCTCTTCATATCAGAAGAATTAAGTAATAGGAGAAAATGAGGCAGTTTCCTCTACAGCAGTTAGCACTAGCCATTTTCAGTGCCAGGATGCCAGATTAGATACACCACCACTCTGATCCTGAATGACTTCTATCCAACTCACTGCCTTTCACCTCAGCACCAGTGGCACAGTGCCTCAAGCCTTGACTCTGCAAGACAGCAGGATCCAGCCAGCAGTGCTCTGTTCTGCAGTAGGATACACAGCAGCAGCTCCCACGGCCATCACACGGAGCTACGTGGATACCTATTGCCAGGAAGGGTGGGGTGAGAGCACTTGGAATGCAGCTACTGAAAGTTCAAGTCAACAGGTTTGGAAACTTGGCAAGGACAGCATAGACAAATAACTCAAGGTCTGCAGGGCACCTCTGTGACTGGTATAAATCAGATGAGTACTACTGAGTTCAAGGGAACCTGCCAATGCACGACAGATGAGCACCCACTCCTTTGCAAATGCTCCTCTGAGTCGTGGTATCTGAACCACTTGGATCTCATCCAGTTTTCTAATGTTTCCTCCAGGCCAAGATGAGAACCATGCAAAACGTTCTACCATTCTCAACGCGGTGGAAAATGAAATCACATTTGATGATGAAAGTTGATCCTCCATTTTTAACATCAGCAAAGATACAGAGGAGATGTAGAAAAGAATAAGGAACTTCCTCTCCTGCTTTCAAATCCCCACCCTGTAAGTGCTTTCCTGCTGCTGACAGAAATGAAAGTCAGGCCTGGATGAATCCAGCAGAGATACCCAGAGGCACTGGAGCAGGGCTGGGCCCCTCCCAATGCCACACCGCAGTTCAAAGCCTTGAAAGGCTGCAGATCTCCCACCGTGCTGCTGTTCAGTTCCCACCCAAAGAGCTGCATACCTTGCAGCAGTGCACTCTCTTTGCAGCAGTGCACTCTCTTTGCAGCAGTGTCTCCTCTGTGACAGCAGGTCCTTGTCTTCTGTGCCTGCTGTCGGTACAGTCACATGCTGCTCTTATGGTGCACAAATGCTGAGCAGCATCTCTGCTCCTCCTGCTCATTTTACCTCCAGCCGCAGGTCAGTGCCAGACAAAGCTCTTTATTTGCTGAGCCTTGCCCACTGCCTCTGCCCCAGCTCCCTTTTGAGGTGCTTGCTTTGACAATTGCCTTTCTACACAACAAGGTCGTCATAAGGATTTTTGAGACAATGGAGCCTGTAGTAAATGGGAGTGTTGATAATAGCAGAGAGATCAGATTTCATGCCTTGAGATTCAGTGTCACTCCAGACATGCTGCACACACACAGGTCAACTGCACAAAGTATGCATTGCTGTGCCCTGGACTGGACCTTGCAAAATTGCTTTCCTGCATATGCACAGTAGCTTTTTCCTTAGCAACCAGTGCCAAAAAGGCACTTAGCTGATGTGAAATATTGAAGGAAGCTTTTCTGTAAGCTTTTCATATGAAGCATAAGACTTCACTGGGTATTTAGAGAGGACACCTGGCAACTCCTTCACTGGCCAACAGGATTTGGAGATGTCTCCAAATTCACACAGCAACAGACTGCTTAGTCTCAGACCTCGAGTCTTCAGGCTTACTGATGAAAATAAGTATGAAATAGAGATGCAAAATAAAAATTAAACAAATAAGCCAAAAGCAAGTCAAAACTTTTCGAAAGTTCAAAGGATTTCATACAAGTTGAAGTTCATTTCTTAGCACAGTAAAGGACTCATCTACTTGGACCGTTGATTTAACCAATATTTTGGCTACAGCAAAAATGGCTCCTAGTTGCAAGACCTGGCTCTATTAATACCAACTTCCAAAATAACTGAAATTGTCAAGCACGTGGTTCAGCCTCTTATAGAAAGTCAGGCAGGACCTGAACTCTGAATAGAGATTTGAATTTTACTGTATTTCAGGGCTAATGGTGAGAGGGTTGGAATATCAAGTTCCTCTGGTATACCTTCAGTAAAACAAACACAGTTCTCTAACCCCATCGTTTTCCCAAGATGCTGCAGTGGTGTGGGCTGAAGGGCTGGGAGGAGAAAGGAGTGGAAGAGGAGAAAGAAGTTCCTCATTCCTCCCTATTGCCCTTCCTGTTTTCATGTCTGTTTATTCAGAGGATTGTCTTTCCACAAGCAAACAGCTAGAGACAAGCTCACTCCAAATGTATGTTCTCTCATGTTTCAAGCACTTGCTCTGTTCTTGCTGAATGTTTAGTTACAGCATGAAAAATGGATATGTGGAATGAAGACATTTCCCCTTTGACTTGCACATTTGCTGAAGGTATGTCAAGGATCTGAGGCAAGGGGTATGGGCAAGCTTTCAAGAAAGTTTCCCCCCCTTCTCCTTTGCTTGCTTATTAGAAGAGCAATAAATATCAAGCAGACAGACCCTTCTCACAGTTACAAAGCCTACCTGTAACTGAGCTGGATAATTAGCAGCCTTGAAGATGATATATGACTTTCATTACCCTTTGGGACTGGAGACTAAATGAGGACAGAGCTAATTGCCGTGCAAAGCAGTTTGGCATGAATGAGAAAAATGCAGGCGCTGTCTCCTGCCAAAAAAGGGCCCTATTGCTGCTCTGATCTCATGGCTGGTTTTTGCCGCAGGAGTTCACTTGGTGTCCATAAATCATGGTCTGCTTACAGCTGAAACTGCACTGAGTCATCAACATGCAATAAGCTGAGTGACAGATTCCAGCCTGACTACATTAGAACTTCAGACTTAGTCCTCCCCCTCCACACACTACCCATACTTAACAGAAAATTAAACCCAGACTACACAGACATGAAGGCTGTGAGAAACACAAGGCTTGTTTACTTGACAATAGTTTTCTAAGACTGATGTTTCCAGGAAATAACATCATGCATTTTGAAAGGGAGAGGGCCACAAGCTCTGAATTTATAAAATGACCCACTGCTATAGCACTTGGTTTGTCCTTCCTCATGTAATAGCTGATTAAAATGTATTGCCCTCCTTTAATGATTTAAAGTGGCACTTTGTCATCTTAGTTCTTATGGAGATAGATTTAGTCAGCTAACTGAGAAAATATTTTGCTGCTCTTTAAAATTAGGCCAGAAGAACCTGAAATTTGATTGCAAACCTGCTTCCAAAGTGACCTGGGGCATACTAACATCCATACTGTACCCTTAAGAAGTGTGGGCTTCTGGGGAATCTAAGGCATCAGTGCAAAAGAGAGTCCTTGAAGATACTCTTTTCCTCTCCCCACTCTGTTTTACAGAAGATCTTTTGCTTTTCCCTAAAGGTACCTTAGGTCTATTTTTTTTTTAATGGAAGAGATTGTGCTGAATTTGCAATATGGTATCCTGTCAGATCCTAATCAATTAGCCCACATCAGCTCAGCATAAGGCAGATACCAATTTAACTCACAGAGCTAAGCCTTCTGATTTTCTCTAAGGGCAGTCACATAATTCATTCTTTGTAGTGCCAAATTATATTTGACATTTAATTTAAAACTCAAGGTACCATAATGCAAAATCTCACTAAAAATAATGGTGATAAAGCAGAGGAACATTTCATTTGACAGTGAGGATTTTTTCAGCTTATTTATGCACCCAAACTTTTCCCCTCACCCACCTTTCAAAGGCCCAGACTCAGGAGGCAATCACTTTCAGGTGATTTTGGCCTCTACAGGTGCTTGCATACACTAAAAGGGTTCTTAAAGGTGAAGCAAACACGGTGGTTGCTGATCACCTTTTGGTGAGTGAGCTCTGCCCTCCTCTCCCTGATGACACAAGCTCAACTTTTCATGTATTCTTGCTGCTGTAGATAGAAAGAAACATTCCTGTAGAGTGGCTGGTCTAAATGGAATGGTTGTGTGTGGATGGGGGAAGGGGGAGTCAGCCTGAAAAGATTTTTACATTTAGAAGACCCAACAAGAGAGAGAAAAAAATAAGAAGTGTTTAATGGCTTCATTCACCATTCTCTGCCATGCAGCAGCTCCATTCACAGCTTCCTGGCACAATGGAAGGCTGGTGGTTCATCATGCATGTCTAGACTCTGACAGTGCTGGTTCATGCACAAACGATAATAAAAACCCCAAGTTCTCCTCCTTTCTTGAAATGTGCAGCACACTGTGAATCCATGGGGAGTTCTAGCCATGGGCTCACTCAGCACTTCCAGTAACAGTCAAACTCTAATAAAAGCACTACTTGGAAAAATTGTGCAGCTGTCTCTGTCAAGGTGAGTGGCTTGTAGGGACTGACTCTTTCTGTTGGTAGCGTGCAAAATGCTAAGCAGCCTGAGATTTGCCTGGCTAATCCAGAGCAGCTCTATGAGAAGAGACAGTAATGGATAACAGCAGGCTCAGCATGGTTGAGACAGTCCCAGATAACAATAAGCAAAAGACACTGGTAGTGCAATCCTCCTGAGAGTGACTCAACTTTTGTCCTGTCAAGAAACAGCTACTACTCTGCAATAAAAAGAAGCAAATGTCTAATGTTCTCATCCTTTATGTGCCAGATTAGCTCTTGGGGGAAAAAAATCATCACTGGTCGCAACATGCGTCTCAACATAAGATGGATGACTCAGATTTGGGATGTGAGGTCTTACTGTGGATTTCAATCCCTGATTAAGATGAAAACAGTTCAGGGCTAAACTCTGGTATTTTTAGAGTGAGTGTAGGCCTCAGGTTAGGCATTCTTGCTCTGTTTCACAGTTGCATGTAGGTGCATACATATGCTACTGGGAGACAAGCTCAAAATCTTGCCCATGTGAGTGGATCCATTTCTTTTAGTACTTGCTATGTGCTACATGTTTATGTTAGACATTATCTAGGGTATGACATGTGGACAGGAACAAAGTTGCTGAGTACCTGAGTGAGAGAGAACATTATCAGCATACTTGGAAATGAAAGAAACTGTATTTGATGTTGATATGGAGCGGCTGTGTGACAGGTTTAAATTAGTGAAACAACTGTAAGGGCATAAAACCGCTGTAGGATTTCCCTATCTTCCAAAAAATTTCATGGTGGAATAAAAAACACAACCCCAAAACTTCTGGAAAAGCAATTCTTCAGCATTGTATAACACAGAGAGCGCCTTTCTATGGTGTATATCCTGTAATTCAGCTCTTCCAAACTTCCTGAGCTGAGACTGTATCGACATTATTTTCAATGGCAAGGGTTTTGTATTTTAATTGTAAGGATAAGAGTACCTTTCACAAGTCTAGATAACTGCTTTCCTAATCTAATTATACTTTGGCTTTTATAGCATACTTTAGAGTTCCACGGTTTATTAATATTCCTATGTGGAAAAACACTTCCATTGGTTTAAGCACTATTAGCAATTTTAAGAAACAGAGATGAAGCATTCCCTATTGTTTTTTCGTAAAATTTAAAATTGTATCATGAGGAATTATGTGGCCTTCACACCTCTATTTCTAAGCTCATTTTACTTAGCCTCTTCTCATCTGGAAATCTTTCCTCACTGCTCACTGCTTTTCCCCCTTCTAAATCCTCTATGTAGAGTCCTTTTGAGTCGAGGGCAAGGTATAATTTACAGGATGTTAACCTGTTATAGATTCATATAATCCACTTCATACTCAGTACTGTTCCCAGAAATTTTTGCAATTGTGAATCTGTGTACGTACACCTATAACTCCTCATCAACTTAATAGTAACATTTTGGCACACAAACATACAAGTGCACAAAATCTTTAGAATATTTAAACCAACAAGAGAATTTGCAACAAATTCTTAAGAAAATTCAGCTTGACAAATATTTTTTCAAAATAGTTGGAATGTTTTCAGAAAGGAAATTATGCAGGAACTGATACAATTGTATTACTGTAATGAAGCTGGATTAGCTAAATGGCCATTTTAGTAGTCCATTTATATCACTAAATTTTTTACATTGCAGAGACAGAAGTTTAAAAAATAAGGAATAATTTAAAATGGTAGTAAAAAGTACACAATCAATAAATATCTAGATTGGAAAACTGACATTTTGTACTACAAAGGATCATTAATGGAAGTGAAGGGATAAGGGCGTTGACTGAGATTTCAGACCCTCAGATACATAAGTTGATTCCAAGTGATAACAACTTAAGCACTTTCACTGAAAAAAAAAAAGTAAACAAGAGTCTAACTTTAAAGTTATGCCTTCTGAAGGCCTTGTTCATAATCTCTTTTCATATGTGGGATTTACCATATTGCTTGGCAAGTAGGCCATCAAACATGGGGAGCTGACTTCAGAGTCCTTGCATCCAGTAAGGAAGCTGATTTTTAATTACGTTGTGCAAAAAACATTAGTGATAAAATCCCCATATAAATACAAACAGAAAACTAAATCATAGTGTAGGAAGCCATAAGGATTAGAATGCAGAGAGAGACTGAAAGACAGGATGCAAATGACCTTGTGACTTTTACACAGTCTAATTTCTATTTTCAGGAAAATTCTACTTCAATTTATGGTGATGTAAAGAAGGCTCAGAAAACAGCTTGTTTACTCCTCATTTAAAATACTCCCAGAAAAATGGATTATAGGGTTTTTTTAATCCTTCCTGCTATAGGATTTTATAATTAATAGCCCAGACATTTGCCACTATTCTTAATCATGAATATTTGTGTGAAGATTTCAACAAGCTCCATTTTCTTCCAGTTTAAATTCCTTTAAATTCTTCCAAGCTCCATTGTGGAATAACTCTCTGCATAATTTAAACTTGTCTTTGACCCCTGTTCTGGGTCCTTACCATATCTGCATTGAGGAGAATTTTTCCAAAGCACAAACAGCAATAATTTCAAACAATTTGAATTTCCTGGCCTCTGTCTGTCCATCCAGTCTGAGGAGATGTAGTATCTTACATTTTCTTGTTACTGACCAAAGTATTTCTGAAATTCCAAGTTAATTAGCACCGCAACATTCCAAGTACTGTAAGAGGCTAAAGCCTGGTTTTCCAATGGGATAAACAGGGGTTGCTGTTGTTCCACATGCAATAAAAATAAATTCCCTGGACAAGAACAGTAAAGTCTAGATTGCCAGATAACAAAAGATGAAAAATAAAGGACTTCCTTTTCTCACATTATAGTTTAGGAAACAAAGGCTGAGAGAGAACAAATGTTTTGCCCAAGATTGCCAAGACTAGGCAAAACAAGGACAAAAATTGAGTCCAGATTTCTTCAGACTTGTTATGGATCCTGTATCACATGATCATTTTTCTCAGTAAATAAATGGCAATCACAGCCTGACCAGCAATCCACTGAATTCAACATGGAGAGCTCTTGCTATTTCCGAAGGGAATTTTGATTTTGAATCCATTGGGTTACTCAATGCATACAGGCAAAAGAAGCCTGCAGCTAGAATAAAGCTGAGGATGTGCCACAGCAGACTAGATTTCTTCTTTTTTAAGGCATCTCTAATTCATTGGCCATGAATAATATAATATTCACGGAGTCCCATCTGGTGTTCAGTTTTGTGTATAAGTGCTTTGCATTGTTGGTCTGATAATTCCAACTAAAACTGGTAAAGTGATATACAGGACCTTGAAAACAGTAGTGGGATAAAAAGAAATAATAAATTGAATAAAGGAGAAAAAAATAAGCTTGCTTTAGTCTGTAAGGAACAAAACTGACGCCGTTTAACCTTACTCATAAGTTCCACACCATTGCTTTTTAAAATCAGCTGAAAATCATTTAAAATCAAATTGATTTTGGCTTTTACATTCAGATGCACTTCAGCTTCTCGCTTACTGGCCCATACAAATAACATCTTCAGCCAACCTGTGTTTAGAGTGGGTTGAAAATCAGTTTGTATGTTCACATGTTTATTGGAATTTTCTCATTTCCATTTCACTCAGAGCCAATCACAATCAGTTTAACTTGCTGGGGAATATGTCAAGAGGCTGATTTAATGGGTGTTTCAGCAAAGAAATGGTTCTTATTACAGTGATTTTTTTTTTGCTTATAACACATTGTCCATTGCACATTTTGTGTCAATAAATGGAAAGATGGATAATCAGAACTGTTCATTTTTATTCTGAACAGCTCTCTTCTCCATCACGTGTTGACCCATAATCAATCATGACAGAACTGTAAAATCACATGAAAATATTTTCTAGTTTACATCTGCTCCTTTCTGCTAACAAAATCTGGAATATCTGCAGCCTTCCATGTATGGACTGGCAGGGTAGGCTGCTGAAATGGACACTCTCCTGTTCACCTGCTGCCATCCAACTGTGGATCATTTGGATTGGATAACTGCTATCTGAACTGACATTTAGTCATCCAGTCTGAGAGCAAGTATGCTGAAATGATGCAACATAACACGCTATCAAGGCTGTAATAGGACATAGAACACCTGCCATTGACTTGGATGGAAAGGATAAAATGCTCTGAATTGCTTTGTTTTCAACATTCTCTTCCCCATTCTCCTCACATGTCTATTTTTACTTAGTTTGTCACTGATGCTTTAAGGAGACAGAAATGGCATGGTTGGAGAACAAGAAAATGTGAAGCAGATGCCCAGGTTCTATTACTGACTGTTGGTGACTGGATAAGCTGTTTGTATCATTGTATCAAGTTCATTGATTTAGATGGCTGAGTTTTAGGTTTCCAAACGGAGAAGATGCACACTGCCTGCTTTCCACTGTGAGTCAGTACTTCAATACTCATCATCTTCAAAAAAAGAGTTAGAATGAGTCTGCAATTAAGGTGGTAAATATGCCTCAAGCTCTGCCTCTAAAAACTCAACACTTACAATTAAATTATATCAGGAAAATACTAACTGTAAGCTTACAGAAATTCAATTAAGTTGCCTCTAAATGAGAAATTAAAAATGCATCGCAAAGAGAGATGTTGTGTGTTTAATCAATTGCTTTAAGGGTCTCTGCAAATCTCAAATAAGATGTAAAAAATCCATGTGCAAACATTACTTTGCAGAGATGTTGTATGGGAATGGAGTGGGAGGTTATATAACCTGATAATATCAAGGATCTGAAAGAGCTTAAACTATTTAACTATTCAGCAGTGAAAAGAAGTCAAGAAGGATCACTGCAGACAAGGACTGGAAATACAATATAGAAGCTGACTTGTGCAGCCTGACATTCCTCTTCAAAGAGTATTAGTGCTAGAGAGTGGTTACAAAACTACAAGTCTTTAAAAACAAGTCTGATTTAATAAATATTTACTAAATTGTATAAGAATTGCCTGGCATCAAGCTATAAATATTAAATTCTAATGTATATGTTAAAAGAATGATGTTTTTTCAAATAATCAATTTAAGATTATAAGAATTTTTGGGTTAAACATAAAAAATAATAATAAAAAATCCCTGAAAGTCAAACAAAAATAGTGATGGTTAAATTCCAAAAGAACAATCTACTCAGAGTTCCTTTCATGTGCCAAAAACTATTATTTATATTGTTTATGCACTTTCATCATGACAGCCCTAACACTGAGCAGAGCAGATAGAGTCTAACAGTTACCACATTAAAGAAAAAAAGCTCTCAAAAGGTAAATAAAGTGAAGTGAGGCTATATTTTTGGATCTTGAGAGATGTAAGGCCATTCTGATATTCTGCTTATATTGATTCTTTTATATTGTTTAATGAATTTCTGTACTCTCTACAAAATAAATATTGGCTCAATGACTAGAGCCTGCACTTAAAGGAACCACCCTATTAAAACTGGTTTTGTTTGTGCCTGAGAATCAGAACGATTCCAGACAGTTTGTTTCATATTTTACTTGAAAGCTCCTGTTCCATTAGTATGACATAGTTTCTGAGACAAAGCTTAACCACAGTGTCTTTCCCCTTTAAAAGGTAATGACACCATCTAAGCAAAAATAACAGTGGGGGGAAAAAAGACCCCCATTATAGCAAACTGTGGTATTAATGAAATTCTGTTTGTATTAAAATTTTCTTTCAACCCCCGTCTTCCTGTTCTGGGGGATAGTGTCAACCTGTCAAACTTTTAATCAAGAGCAGTTCATTGATGCTTCCATTATGTCAAAATGCTTCACCTAGGTGACTTCAAGGGGAGACAGCAGGTCTGACTTTCTCAACATCCAAGGCTATGAATTTTTCATTTCTCACCCCTCAACTTTTAATTTCTAGTATATGTATGTGGATAGACACAATGTCTTTTTTATTGTATCAAATCCATTAATACTGTACATTTCAAACAAGTTGTAAAGTCAAGAGATTAAAGAAAGGTAAATACATGAAAGAATAATTTCTTAATTTTTAGGTTGGTAAAAAGGGGCTAGTGAGAGGACTGAAATCTATGTATTCATAATATCTTTTAAATCACAGCTACTTCAGCCAAAATTTCACCACACAGCATCATGATTCACAATCTAGAATCTCCCTACAAATATTTTCACTGAGGTGTTGCATTTGCAGACATGCTGATAATAATTATATAATTCAGCCAACTAAAGGATCCTTACTTTATCGCATAGAAATCAGATTTGGGGCCAGATCAGGACCTCCTGCAGTAGCTGCTATCCATCAGCAAGACTCAAATGTACAAAAAGTCAGTTTAATGAAGTACCTGAGCCCCAAGCTCTGTTGGCAGAATGCTTGATTTGGAAGACAAAAATAAAAGCCCCCACATGACAGCTTTACAACTCCTTCCTCTGCAGCTTATCACTTACTAACCTGCTACAAGTGAAGTTATAAGGTAACTGTGGCTAGGAAAGGCTCTCTCTCCCCAGTTCCAGGGAACCAAAATGATTGCTTAATAGTGTTAAGAAGGTGACTGGAACAGCCTTAAGACAGTTCTGATTTCCATCTCAGTATCAGCACAGTACATCATTGACCACGTGTGATAGGCAGAAGGTTTTTCACACTGTGTGCTACAGACAGAAGGCAAGTCCCAAGGAAATGCAGTCCTCCTAGGATCTCAATCTAATCCTGCAAAAGTATGACTGAGTTTCTGTAACAGAGATTCTGATTTGACAGTTTATAACATACTAACAAATAAAGCCACCTTTTTGCATTTGCAGTCATATCCCTTAGTTATCAATTAGATGTACAGTGAGATGAGTTTTGACTGAAAATACTTTGTTGCTTCACGATCAGGAAGTGAAGTCAGGGAAAATTATGACAACCTGAAGGTATGGTTAAAGGAGCTTCCAGATCTTGGGTTTTTAAATAAGTTTGCAAAGGCACATTAATGGGGAGTATACTACATAATCCATCTAAACTATTTACTTTTCACTCTCCTGCCAAAGGAAAGAGTCTCATCTAAACAGTTTGGTGGGTTTTGTTGTGTTTTTTAAACATATCATGTATAATTAGAAGATGACTATATGAGCCATTTATAAAGCCAAACAAGACCAGAACTCTCAAAATGTGAAATGACCATCTAATTGCAAGACTGGTTTAAATTATGTCCCTAGGTATTACTTGTTCTTTCCAAAATGGGCTGGATATCTGTGCTATTAATTCAGCCCCAAAGACCAATTTCATTCTTGCAAACATACTGCACATTTAAAATGTAACAAGGTTTAAATCATTCAAGCTTATTGTTTTAACTTCCAGCATTTAATTATCTTACTTAATGGTTTGCACATTATTTTATACAAGTACAATATAATTTTATTGCATGATGTAAATAAAAAACCAACCCCAAACCCAAATCCATGTCCCATTTGCTTCCAAATGAGATGAGAAGTGATAGGACAGGAGAGTTAAAATACGTTGAGGTTTCGCCTACAGACAGGAAATCTGAAGGTTGTTCAACATATGCTTTATTGGGAAGATACATACTCAGAGTATTAGTAAGTGGTATACTAATAAATTCTGAATTTGTCTGCCCCTCAAGATCGGATTGGCAGACGTATAAAGAAACTGAGCCAGCCCAATCTTTCTCTCATAGTAGTGAACTGGAACATTGAAGCTTTGGCTGGGCCAAGAGAAGGCACTAATTTAGGCCCTGTGGCTTCTGCACTGGAACAGGTTTTGTAGCTGGGCATCACGACTTTGAGAGACCCATCTTAGGGGGTAAAATACTAAATGTGCTGCATGGTCCCCCAAAACATAGAGGAACTGAAGGTACAGTCTGCAGTCTTGGACACAGCTTCCTTCTTCCCCTGGGGAGCCTCAGGTGGCAGTGCCTGGGGGTCAAGAACTACACCAGAGTGGCTTATTACATGATCTCTAGGACTCCAGGTGCCACTGGTTAGAGGGATGGAAACAAAGGTCCCAAAATGAATGGAAAGCATTCTGATGCACTGCCTCTACAAAATGCAGATATTTGCCTTTAGCATTAGGACATCTATGGAGAATTTAAAAATATATTTCACACTGTTCTTTTGTGTGCAATACATAAATTGCTTTTCCCCAGAACTATTTTAAAAAAGATTTCCACAAAGCATATCCAGTGAAGCACTGTATCTGCAAAGATATTTGAGGATCAGTGCTTCCCAAGTGCCCTCAATTGCTCCTGTTCTACTTGCCTTGACCTGTTGCATCATGTTCTGAGATATCAAACTGCCATCATGTTCCATTTTAGAGCTGATTATGCTTCATTGGTGGGCAAAGTTGCTGCTTGCTGAGGGTTTGTGAGGTTTGATTAATTAGTGCTTATGAAGTGCTTTGAAATTCTTGCATGAATGATGTTACAGAAACACTGAATATTGCTGCTGTTATACAGGCAGGTACATGATTAAAGATTTGATGTTGCAAGGTGTGGCTGGGCCTTACCTTCTCTTTGGGAAAATATTCTGGTTTCCTCTGAATTCCCCCTGGCAAGCTAGTACAGTCTTCCAACCAAACCAAACCAAAACACTTCAATTATCCTAGGGTAGGGAAAAATAATAAAAAAAAGATTAGATGAAGGATATTTCTGAGAACTCATTGCCTGTCTAGGATATTGCACCTCTAGGTGGTCTGATAAACTTCAAGGGCACCTTGGTGATTTAGTTTATTCTCAGACTGACTGCATTTTCTTCAACTTTTTTTTAATCAACTAGAGCTCTTTTAATTGCTTTCTCCTCTAGGTATTTTGCATAGACACCTGACTGCCTGTTAAAGCATCTTCCTTAAGCATCCTTATCTGTGATATCCTCTCCTTGGCTGAAGAGACCTACCTATCCCCCACCCCAATCTCTCCTGCCCAAAGGGAGCAGTTACACGTTGTATCCCTTTCCATAATTTCTGACTCTGAACCCGACAGCTCCCATCTGCTCTGGGAAATGCAGCACCCCACAGGTGATTCATTCTCAGCCAAGGCAGGAAGCTGTAGGGCTCAGCCCACAGCCAGCCTTGATAAGCTGAAGATAATTATTGCACAGACATACCTGTTTAAAGATTTGCCCAACTTGCTCACTGCTGCCATGCCTGGCTGTGGCCATGACCACACTGTTGTGGCCCTTCAGGATCATGCTGATTCACCAAGTGAAGGCCAGGATTCCTGTCCAAAGCACAGGTGCCCAGTGCCATTTGAGAAGGCTGTAAATCATCCAGGATGTCTGCACAGGAATAGCAGAGATGACGCAGGACATGAAGCAGACTGACACTCCACCAGGGGAGCAAATGGATGCCAGGCAGATATCTGCAATGACTGAAACAACACCAAATGCCAACAGTGAAGCCACCAACTTCTCTCTGTATTGTTCAACTTTGCTGTTTTCTACTGTTATTGAGAGCACTCAAAAGGATTGGCCATATTGATCCTCTGTGTTGATTGCACAAGTCACATACTTTTGGTCTTGCTTACATTAGCCTAACAGACCGTGATCACCCATGCTATCTTCAATTCAAGTCACAGCACAGCCTCTGGAGTTTCACTTTTCCTGCTTGTTCTACTCATTTCACATCCTGCACCCAGTGACAGTTCTTGTTACTTTTCATAATAACCTAATGGCTAATTTTGTACACACCTTTCTGCATACAGGAACCTCTGGGGTTTCGGTGCTTTGCGCTTACTTAGTTTCCTAAGAACTGCAAAGAAAAAAATATTGATTGGTTTTGCCTCAGGCTTTAATAGACAAACTTACCTAGACTGCAAGGCCAGAGTCTGAGTACATGTCTCTATTTAAACCATGGGAACATTCGGTATTTAAGAGGTTCAAAATAACCAGGCCAAACACCCTTATTATCTATCTAACACTGCCAGTTTCCTGGCTGCTGCCAAGGCTGATGCCATAGTGCTATCTTGTTGCATATTTTCAGAAACATAAATCTTATGAAGAAGTATTTAAAGGTACCACATTTTTCAAATGCTCAAATGAAGAGCATCAGGATCCTGTCACTCAGTCCGAGCCAGTGAGTTATTACGCATTTAAAAATATATACATTCTGTTTTCTGATCATTGTTCTTGTCTATGCATCTTTCAAAAACTGGGTTATTAATCTACTGTGGCATAAAGTTTCTTTCATTAGACACTAACAAGTTTATTCTGACCTTTTCCTAGGTCAGGGCTGGAATTCCACGAGGCGTTTCTTGTCAATCACTCTATTCTTTGCACAGCTTGCACTGTGTGCTTTCATGTATGCTTTCAACTGGGTATTCATGCCTGGCCTGTAGATACATTTCCTGGCTCATCTCAGGCATGTCTCTATCCCCAGGTGTGAAATATGTATCCACTGCATGATGTCAGCTCTTAAATCTCCTGGGATTACTGTTCAGCTCCATTTAAAACAAAATCCATGCAGTTCTTCATTCAGTTCCTGGGGGTGGGCACAACAGTCTGTGGCACTTACTGCTCTCTCTTGGCTGACCATGGATTGCACATCGTTTTCCTGCCTGTCACACATCATGCTGTTTTGTAAGACTGCCTTGAATGAAAGTATTTGAAGGAGCAGAGTCAGTAGTAGATTTTTACCTCATTGTTTCCTCTTTCTGGATATGCTAGAACTCCATCAGTAAACACTGCAGAATGCATCTTTACACCGAGATGTTTCTGCTCCCCTTTCTCAGACACCCCCACACTGGTGTTTTAGGTACATATAATGCTTTAGGGATTTGTGCCCTGCTTTCAATTTTCTTCTCTCAATGCCTTTTCTTTCTAATACTTGAGTACTCTCACAAGATTCCATATCAGTCATTTTCAGCAGTCAAGAAAAATCCAGTGGGATGGATCCATAGTTGAGCTCACCCTCAGTCTGCCTTCATCCACCCTAATGTTTTGTCTCCAGCACCCAACTGAGAAAAGGAATCACAAATAAATATCATGCACTTTTTTTGCCTATTATTTTCCATTTCTTTCCTGGAATAAAGAGGCCCTATGTTACAACACTGGCAACTAGAGGCACGGCATCCAGTTAATATCAAATATCTTTGAATTGGAGCTGACACTGATGATCGCATGTGCTTGTCAATACCTGCTAGAAGGTGTGGCAAAGATTGTCAGGCAGCTGAACAGCTCTTCCTCTTCAGCATGCAAGTTATTGACTCCCTGATTTCCTTCTTAATTCTTTAATCACCTACCCCATCATGACAGGATATATCCCCACAGAAAATAATCCACGTAAAAAGGGCACAGATGGGAGTGGACAGAATGGAGGCGTACACCTGGCCCAAGCCAGGTAATTACTCCTACTTTACCAATTAAAATCACATTGCCATTTTTGCTGGTTTAACAGTAAGCATCTATTTTACATTCAGGTCTTTGTTTCAGAGCAGATGTGTTCATTCTTACTTTTTAAACTATGTCACCTTTCCCTCAACATGGGCTTAGGTTAATAAACTGTACATCAAGCACTGCTTAAAAGCTGGCTTTGCAGGATGATAACTGATGAGGGAATTGCTTTTAATTACTGTATAAGTGAGTAGATAAAAATCACAGTCCTAATAATCAACTCCAGAAACTGACAGCAGCAAAGTCTCACATTTCAAATGTGGATTATTTTTTCTTTCAGCATTCAGCTACAGAAGGCAAATGTTAGTGGTTGGATCATCTTCTGTAAGCAAGCCAAAGTTATGTGTAACATTTTTGGATGCTAATAGCACACAGTTCTGGCAGAACAGAAATAAGGGTAACATTAAAGATTAGAGCAAGCTTGGAAGGGAAGAAAAGTGCTGTTCTCAATGCAGACTTTCAGAAGAACAATAATCTCACCTACATCTGCTGCTAGAACTTCGAAAGTCCAAGGACAGAAAAAGCAAACCAGTTGCTTGCACAGCTATCAAGAATGAGAGAGATCATGAGGCTTCCCAGATTGCCTTCAAAACCAGCAGCATTTGGCCCATTCCCATCCACACCAGGCTAATGCATTTTTAATAGTTCCCCTCCTAAAGAGATACTGCAGGCCATGAGATGCAAATTAGGCAGCCAAAATTGTGCGAGTTTGTGCTATGAGAAATTTCAGGGGAGAATGAAATAAATGAAAGTAGGATTACAAACTGGGTTTGGTGCTCTGGTGAGAGGAGAAAAATGTGCTCATAAAGCCCAATAAAACTTTCTTTTTCTGGTTTATTAGGTGTTTGCAAAACGTCTCAGTTGCAAAGTACGACATGTTCTTTTTCTGAAGACTCATCTACAGCATGGAGGTTCTGATAAATCAGCTGCTTTCTTTTCCAGCCAACTACACAGTGTATGGGAAGCTGAGGTTACTATTATGGCTTTGTTAAAACATTAGATGTTGCCTGAAATCTGCCATATGAACTCCATTTTGAATGTATTTCAATGCAGGTTTTTACAATAGGAAAAATAAACACTTAGGAGCTCAGGAAACTAGGATCTAAAATACTGTAGACATGGGTTTGTTTATTTGTTGCTTTCCTGCTATAGATCAGCCTGTCAGGATACCTCCTTCATGTAAATATTTAAAATGTACAACAAACTACAAAAGATCTACAGCAAAACAATTCTGATTTAAAAAAAAAAAAAAGGAAAAAAGGATATAGAGTTTATTTAAAAAGAAAAAACAAACCAAACATGGATATGGGTCTCTTTGGATCTATCAAGTGTATTTTTGATGAAAAGGAAAAATATTCTGATTGTAAGGGTGTTGCATCCAGCGAATGGCCCTTAGTTCCTTGGAACCACATGTTCTATAGATTTTAAGTTACCATATTCCTTTTTGTCTTTTTTTAAAAAAATTTGTTTTCATGGGGCAATAATGTTAGCTCTCAAAAGTCCACATGAGAAACTGAAAATCCAGGATTTGAGACCTAGAGAGGTTCAGAATAGTAGTCATCTGGAAGTCTCCTCTTTTCATGTCGGTAAAGTCTAATGTTACTTCACGCCATTTGGCTGCAAATGTAAATTACACCTTTTTTCAGTTGTTAGGACAGGATAAAAAACCACATAATTCTAATGAGTCATAAATGTTTCACCGTTTTTTTTCTTCATTTAATTCATATGGTGCCAACACCTGTGAAAACAATCAGCATCATAGCTGTGTGCTCTACTTAAATTTGCTTTAGGGTATGCTTGAGTAAAAGCTTTTATATCTCATTTCTCTACATTATTAACAACATGATGCCCTGAATCATTCTATAATTTAAGTATACTCATTTCATTCTCAGCCATTTTATTAGGACTAGCAAAGATGCTCAAAGACTATGACAGTCTTAAAACAGACACACACGTACTCATTCCTGATTCTTACTGTAACAAAATATCTATAACAAGATCTTCACTTTATTTTTTATGTGCTTTGGCAGTCTTGCACCTTGAATTACGAATCTAAACTGTTAGTACAAGAGCCATACTACAAAGCTTTCTCCCAAAAGGCTTTGCAGCCATTGCTCTAAGGTGAGTTCTTCTCACCAGAGTGACATCTGCACTGATCTGAATTTTGAGTTATTGCCAAAGGAGAGCACATCATGTTCAGCAGTGGGAAAGAGCAGTGGTTGGAAGGACAGTTCTGGAATCACTAGATGGTGCCAGAGAGGAATGTGTAATGGCAACTGCAGTCCTGCTCCAGTTACCACTGGGCAATGGGGTGGGTAAGATCGAGGGGAAATTTAAAAGCACACTTCAGTGTGTGAAGAAGTAACATAGTGACTGGAGGACACAGAGAAGATCCTAAATCCTACTTGTGTTTCAGTGGACATCAGGCCTTTGACCACCTTGGGAACCCTTGGTGACTCCACCTGGCATCTACATAGCCCTAAATGACTTCAAATTGAACTGCCTGCAAAGTTTTATCTACAGTTTTATAATATAAATGAAGGGGGTACTGAGCTCTCCCTGTATTTCAGTGGGATTGTGGCTCAAACTCCCTTTGTAGAATTCCCCACCTAAACTCAAGCAACATCATAAATATAGATGAGTGAGCACAGGGCATGGAATCTGGAAGGTGTAGAGACCGTGACATTTCCCAAAGAGGTCCTTTCCCAAAATGTACATTCCAGTGTTAAACAGCATATTACAAGTAACCATCTAGGGTCAATTCATGATGAGAAAGCAGGCCAGAGCTGATAACTGCTTCAAGCAAAATATTTGCAGTTTTGATTCATTGCAATAACTCCCTTGTAATGCAGAGGTAGGGGCATACTCCAAGTAGCTTAAATCAGCTAGCTCAAATCCAGAGAGCAGTGCAGGCTCCAGGAGGGTCTTGGGTAAGGGCTCAGACTGTCACAGCTCAGCAACTGAAACCAACCCAAGCTAGTCAATGTAAAGCTTCTGAACTGCAGCCTTCTTTCCACACTGAAGCACAGTATCACCTGCACCCATGAGGATGTGAGGGCTGAGCTGACCACTCCCTTCTATGCCTACAGAATTTCAAAACTGACTTTGAAGTGGATAAAACTAAGTAGTCTGCTAGTAATTTCAAATAATTTTATTATAAAGTTATTCCAATAATCTGCACATTTTTACATAGTCCTTGGTTTCTTCATGGATTAAATATATGCTTGTGATTACCAGTGCCTTTAGTGGCAGTTTGCACAAAAGCTACCAATAAGCATTAATCAGAGGATGAGCCTTCTTTTTTTTCTTTGCTTCTCTTAAGACTTCTTCTTAAAAGGTCTCCCACACAGACATGGGACTATGGGGAAGTGTGGGGAAACATGAAAATCAATCCTACTCACAAAACACTTACTTGAATATCTATTAATTTACAACAGCATGCATCAGACCCAGTGTCATTCAGTGCCAGATGGGTACACACAGCAACGTGACTAGATGAGGCCAAATCTCAGCCAAAGCTTTCTCTCCATATTTCAATGCTCTCCATTTACTGTGACCAAAAAAATCAACTGCTTCTTCCAATTTCACCTTTTTCTAACTTTCTTCCTCTTGATCTACTAGATTTCACTTTCACAGCCTAAATGAAAATCCCAGTGATTTAGACAGAAATTTTCCTCACAGCTTTATAGGAAAGAGGTTGCTGTTGCAGAATCTATTCAAAAGGCCACTCAGTAGGACTTTGCTTGCTTTACATTGTTCAGTTCTCAGTAGTTTACTCAGCTGAAGGTCTGTTTGATCTGAATTTCTGCTAGGAAGTTTAGAAAATATGAAAAAAAAAATACATTTTTAAATTTCACTGAAATAATCTCCATATTCTTGAAGATATTCAAACTTCCTGGACAATACAGCATCCCAGAGATACAGCATTTTCCATAGTGCCATACATGCATTCTTAACTTTGAAACAGAACAAGAAGGAAATATTTATACTGGCTGTACCTTAATTTAATTAAATGAATTAATTAAGCTAGGAAGTCCTGAAGCAAAGAGCAGACGAGTATGAGCTTTACTTTTCTTTCTCAATAAAACAGATTTGTTATTGAAATGCTCAGCTGAATATCAGACCTTTTACTTAGGGGAATACTCATTTGCCTGGCTGTAAGCTGCAAATACTTCGTAGTTTCAGTTCTTCCACTATGAAGGCAGCTTCTGTGCTAGGAATTTTAGGAGGACAGTCTTGAAATGTTATTAATAAGAACTTAGTGTATACTTCATATTTGATGTAGGTGCACTCTGCCTCCTAATGGAAGTCGCATGTGTTTTTCCCCCAAGTATGCACCGGTAAGTAATGACCCATCATCAGGCAGTAACTGATGACAATTGATCATATGGCCATCTACAGCAGCAAGAAATTAGAGTAATCTCTCAAGAGAATAATCAGAGAACAATTTTCCAGGGTCATTACTAGCAAAGAAGCTTGCTGAAGAAGAAAACAGACTCAGTCTTCACTCTGGATTTTCTTTTCTCCTCTGGATTTCATTTTATACACAGGGTTTACATTTGGTTTTAGAAAATTTTATGAGGCAGACTGAAATGTTAAGGGGATTAAGGAATGGGAGACAGTCTTTCACCTTCAAGTCTTCGGTTCAAATCCAGCTTAGGTTAGTAATGAACAAGAGGTATTTACCATTGCTGTTCACTGTCTGTGCAAAATGGATTGGTGGTTCTGGCTCAATTCCCAGCAATAAACCTGCATGCCACAACTGGCAACTCCGTTGCCATTCTCAGCAGAGAGCACCAAGAATTAAATGAAGCATAGGAAGCAAAGTTACCTCTCCTCCACTACAGGCCAGGGTGGAGGCACATTGGCAGGAGAAGCCTTCTCTGCTGCCACCTGAGCAGGGCTGTGCCACATTCGAACACAAAGACATAAGTTTAGTGGGCTGACAAACTATTACTGTTTCAGGAACTGAATTACATAATTTTCTTAAAATAATAAAAAATAATCAGGTGCCATCGAGTGAGGGGCCTGAGGCTGTATCTTCAATGGGTTATTTAAAATCAGTGGAGCATCTACTGTTTGTGCAGGCTGAGTATCTAGGCATGCTAATTCAGATTATGATTGCTGAACCTAGATTTTCTGGAAAATTATTCATATTACAAACAAAAAGGATTGATGTAATTTTACACTGAAACCTTACAGGTTAGTGACTCAGTCTAGGCCATGTTGTTCCTTATGCTAAAGTATAGATTAACCTGCAATTATAAAGAGATTGAAACTTGATGTAAATGCAATGGATTCCCACTACACAAGGCTTGTCTTGCCTGTGACAATACCCTAGAACAGGAAAAAAAAAATCAGGACCTTTTCTTCCCCAGAAGTCACATGAAAGATCATTTCTCAGCCTAGGAGACTTTGACTCATTAGCACCAGAAGCCACTAGACTAGGAAGGTTGTTTTTCCTTAAACCAGAGACTGAGAGTAATTCCACTGGAATGAATGGAGCCAATCACCCACACAGAGCAGCATAAAAGGAAGCAGAGCACACCCCAACATTTATCTTGCCAATACCAGAAAGAAAAAGTGACTAGCACAAACTAAAAAATGCCACCACACTTCTGTGTTGGGGGCATCAGCACCATCAACAGGAAGGACACTGAAGATCCTTGCTTATGAGCACAGCAAGAAAAGAATCCAGCTTAGGCTTTAAGCCTTGGAGTGATTTTACCATTGAACAGTGCTGATTGAAAAATGCATGAATTTTATTCTAAAAATAGCAAGATGGGTCAAGAGAATAATGATCTCAGTCTACACAGCCAGATGAATTTATGGTGACGCCCTCTTTTATATTTCATAGGATATTCACTATGGACCCTACATTTTCCATGGCTTGGAACACTTTATTTATCCATATTTTATTACCAATGTAAACCTAATTATCACAGCATCTTCATGCTGAAAATGATTGATAGATTTTGCTACTTGCTTGTCAAGATGCTCATGTTCACTGTATTCAGCTATCACACCAATCCAGAGACTGATGACTGTTCTGGCCTATTAATAAAAGTCTATTACAGTGCATTGATGCTACTTCTCTCAAACAATATTAATGCAAGCTCTGCAGCAAGAGGCATATTTTTAACTTGCTACAATAGAATGAGGCCTATTTCATTACAATTACTCTTTTACGTTTTACTCAGACTGTCCATTCTTAGACATAAGGAACAGTCACAGTCTTTTCCCTTCTTATTTTCCCATTGTTTTTAAAAAGTGTTGATCACCAGCCCATTATTATAAAAGCAATTAGTGGTTTTTCAGTACCTGTACCTGCAACTGCTGAAATTGAAACAATACGAAGTGCAGACAATTTTTTGAAACACTGAGTAGCTACCTTTCAAAAATAAAAGAATCACAAATTGGCAACTCAGACACTAAAGGACACAAAACCAATCACTGATTGTGAAGATCTTATGTTAGACATCAACTGGCAACAGGCAATGAATGAAATGTATTTCTGCAAATCATATGAGATAGAAAAGCAAAATAAAAAAAACCCACCAGCCTTGGACATGCTCAAAGTGGTAAAGCAATATGATGTCATTTTTTTTTTCTTATTATCAAGGAGGACATTCTACTTTCCTATAAATGCTCCTCTTGGATGAACTTGTTGCCTTCTGTCACTTGAATTTCAGTTCGATATTATGAGATTCAAACTGAAATGTCTGGATCCTGCTAAAGAAGGTTAATTGTTGACAGTTAAGATACTTCCAATACTTCTAGATATGGGGACAAAACTCAGCCTGCAAGTGAGGACAATGACAAATGGATAAAAGACACTGACCTCTAATACCTCAACTCAGCTTCTTTTTTTTAAGTAAACTAATAATAAGCCTCTGATTCTAGAACTTCCATAGTCACTTCACAGTATTTTAAATAGGAAAACCTGAACAACAATAAAACTCCGTCCAACAAAATGCTTACAAACTGTTTAGCTTTAAGCATGGCATCAATACCTGTTAGTTTTCTTATGAAGATACTTACCTTGCAGCAGTTAAGCATGTGCTTAACTGTTTCACTATGAGTCAATAGCTGTATAAAAACCTATAAGGTTTCAGTATAAAATTACATCAATTCTTTTTGTTTGTAGTATGTATAATTTTCCAGAAAAACTAGGTTCAGCAATCATAATCTGAATTAGCATGCCTAGATACTCAGCCTGCACAAACAGTAGATGCTCCACTGATTTTAAATAACCCATTGAAGATACAGCCTCAGGACCCCAAACAGTGCTGGTAGCCCTAATGACTCTCAAAGGCTGAAGACTTGGAGCTCACTCAGAAAGGTTGTGTTGGATTTAGTGATAATGGCTTAAGAGGTTACCTCTCCCAGCTGTCTGCAGCAGTCCCCCACCAGAAGCTGAAACAGAGCCATCAGAAAGCGACATGGTGCAGCCCTCATCCACAGAGCTCTGAGCCAGAACATTAATTTTAACTGCCAATGGTCTGCAAAATGTAACAATTGAAAAACTGGCACTTGCTTACATCTGCTGTCTCCACCAGTAAGGTGGAAGTCTGTGGCAAAGTGGCAGGGTAGACATTAAGGGCAGTAACCCCTTCCTCCACCCCAACAAAATTAATAGCACTTACTTGCCAGAGCTCTAATCTGCTCAGAGTGGAGCAGTATGTTGAAAGAAGCAGCTCCATTTAACTTCGTTTGGGGGAAATGAAGAGCAAGGATTTTCTACATTTCACAAGGCAGTGGATGGCAAAGAATTAGTGTATATACAGTACCCCTTGTAATTTTAATTCACATTGCCCCCTCTCAGTGAATAAATCTTGTTAAACCTTATCCTCTCAGAGACCATCTGGATGAAAACTATTCAGGAAACGTCACCATTGGTACAAGAACTTAAATCTCACCATAAATCTCAGCATGTCAAAGCCAAGCATGCATGCCTTAAAGAAACTCTGCAGCTGTGACTCGCTCAGAGTTGCAGACATGTGTGTGCAAATGGTGCCTCCCAAGGAACACACTGCTACATTTCAGTAACTTAAAAACAAATGAAAGCAAACTCGGGAATTTTCTCATTATCTCATTTTCAGATAGCTTTACCCTATTTTTAGTATAAAAAACCCCAAAATGGTTTAATAAAAGCTACATAAAATTTACTACCCTGTTGTAACTGCACTGGTTCAAATGATCTCCACCCTTGTCCTTATCTTGCTCTGATTACTTCTCCCTCTCTTCCAAAGTACATGTGCTAATGTGGCAACCTATGCTGAAAATCAGAAATCATGATTACTTTGCTCTGTAATCTGATTGCCTGTATAGTTAGACACCTGCCTTCCTGGCAAATTTCTTTATGGTAACAGGGCAGGAGCAGGTTGGCCTTTTAAGTGCCAGATACGGTCAAAACAGCTTCAATCTAAGCTCAGTGAGAACACCACTGTCATCCAACAGCTCATATTCTCCCCTCTCCACTCCAAATCTAGTGTAACTGTTTGTACAGAAAAGGATTTTGTGTTTAGTTCACTGACTTCAAAATATGCTGCAACATAATACAAAATTTACATGACAATCCATCCAGAAAGTGAAAAAACAGAGAAGTAACTAAGAGAATTAATCTAGACTCAGTGCTTAAAAAAAAATTTGGAGGGCATAAATGCAGGCTTGTTGAAACAAAAGGTTCTGCAAATTTGCTTAATTTGCCTCATTTCCATATAGGGAAAAAAAACCCACCTGAAATATTGGACTGAAATTATTGACTCCTGGTAATTTTAAAAAACTATTTCTGAAAAAATATTTAAAAGGAGCTTGTTCAGAAGCATTTTTCAAGCGAGGAAAAAGCTTATTAAACACAGGTAAATCCTAAGCAGCACATTTTATTTTCATTTAAGCAAAATATTTTACTTGATTGAAACAGAATTTTTTTTCAGTTTTCCGTCCTCTGAAAAATTTTCACTTTGGAACTGCCAGACAACTTAAGTGAAAGTAACTTTGGAGCCTAGGAATAGGTTGATTAGATGTGCTAGATGAATATAAGTTTCATCAGCCGGAGCAAAGAGAATATTTCTGATACATATCAACATACCACAACTGATGAGCCAAGACTTCTCCAAAAGTTGCGCAGGTTTCCTGAGTTGACAAAGTAACTAACTTTGGTGGACTCAATGATCTTAAATGTGTTTTCCAACCTAAATGATTATATGATTCTAAGATTACTGGACTTTTTAATTCAAATACAAGTGTTCCAGGTTTATTTTTGCAAGGTAGTCCAGTTCTGTGCAGGTGCATATGACCACTGTAAAGCATCTCAACTACCATCACAACAGCAGACATGACCTGCTAATGCAGGTTCTTGCTTGACTAACTATGAAAAAACCAAGCAAAAAGAAGAGGCCCTCAATTAGCCTTAGAGATAATAGGTGCTAGCAAGACATGCAAAGACTGCTCTGGTGACTCCCTGTAGGGTAACCATCCTTTCCCCACAAGTGCAGAGATATTCAGTAAGAATGATCAGCCTCCCACTGGAAAAGCAATGCTCTCTGGGCCTCAGTGAGTGGGCTTCAGCATACAGTTGTGTAAGAACTGCAGATGGAACCAGTTGTATCCCCCATAAAGGACCCAGTTGTATCCCCCATAAGGAAACATTTGCTAGCTCAGAATGCAAGATGCTTGGCAATGCGTTGTTGACACGCAAGGTGTATTGTTTCTTCTTTTTAAAGCTGTATCCCATGCTGGTCTCTAATTCCTCCCACATGAATTTCTAGGCCAAACTGGGGAGCTAAATGAGAAAGGGGTACTGTTTTTCTCTGCCTGCAGAGTCAATGGATGAAGACACGTGGGCTGAATTAGCCTCTGGAGGTGCATATCACTTTCCAGCATCAATGGGGGAGCCTTGGGTGATTAGGTACTAACTTAGGTGCCACAGGTTTATGCTTGAAGTCAGGTGGCTCAAATCCAGGAGCAACTGTGCTTCTCCTTCTGTCCTAAATTGGTGCATGCTGTTGCTACACATTGCAAAACAAATAGCAAAGAGTAGTAGTTTTCATGGAAGTGATAACAGCTAGTATAAAAGTTAGTGCTTTGGATCTAAACCTACAATACTATTATTATTACAGGAATCCAGCCTGTTTCATATGTCCTTTAACCTCACTCCTTCAATTATGCAGGGCTGCGTAACTGAACGTACTGTGTAAGATTATTTCCACTTTCCATGAAAGGTTCACCCAGAGCTAGCCACTACTGGAAGCACGACAGCAAATTTTCAAGGCCAACTTGCTGCTCTGGTACAGTAAATCAGTTGTTCCTACAGCAAGTAGCATACGGATTTTTTTTCTTTTTTTTCAATGCATAATACAAGGAAAGGATGACTCAAGCTGAGTTTCACAGGTGAAGTTCAGATGAGTTCAGATCTATTCAAGCCCTCTCAATGTTTCCATATGCTTGACTCAAGTCCAAACATTTAATCATCAGCTCCAAACAAAAACTTCCAATGAAGAAGCAGAGCAGGGAATTGTGAACTCTGCTTTCCAGCACTATGGACTTGAGCACTTTTTTTTTATAATCTGTCATTTGTACTTTTTCATACTAAAGGTGACAGTCTAATTCACATATGACCAACACCCATAAATCATGCTGGGGGGAGGAAATATTCATAAATCCATATCAAACAGAACCCAAATTATGACAAATGACATGGCAGTCATAAAATTGCACAAGCACAACTCACCAAGTCATTAATTTCATGGCCGTGGAAAATAAACAGACACATTTTTTTCGCAGCCCTAATAAATTTTAAAAAACTCAAAGAATGGTCCATCTGCTTCGAATAATTTTTAATTTCCTATTCTGTCTCGTTCCCATTAGCTATTCCACTGAGATATTTGCTAAATTCTTTCATTTGCCTCCTCCCATCTGTATTCAATTACTCTATTCCCAAATAGAGTTAGTTTTTCTTTCTCCTAAGTGCAGTACAAAATATCCCCACCTGTACCTTAAAGCAAATGTTATGTGTGTTTTATTATCTGTTAGACTCTATGAGTCATTCTAACTCGATTGCCTGTGCTGAAAGACTTGGAGGGCAATCTGATTTTGATGTTTTCTGGCTTTGGTGAAAAACACCTGCCTGATTCTCATAGCTAATCTATTAACTTGGTAAATGCCTCAACAGATGTTCTAGAATCAGCTAGGGATCAGGGTCTGTCCTCGTGACAGCGTCCGCTTGTAAGCTTGAAATATTTAAATGTTCAGAGATCAGAGGCCAATGATGTGTTTTGGGTACAAGCTTTCACTAAATCATATTTTTTCAGTCAGTCCCTGGAGTGCATTCCACATACAATAAGTGGCTGGAGCATTCTGACTGAGCAGGCCAACAATACAGGCCTCCTTGAACTTTGAAGGGACATGAGCAGCATTGGCTTCTTTTATTGAAAAATGGAACAAATTTTAGACTGTGCCGAAGCTGTTCCCTTTTAAGCTACATGTCTTTCTTTACAGTCCCTTTTATTTCTTCCTAATGAAACCCATTAGGAAAGTATAAGGCTTTGAGAAGTCCCTTTCCAAGGATAACCTAATGTCTCTAAGGAACCTGTTCTGAGCCGTCATCCTCTGTTTGGGTCAGCACTGCTGTGCATGATTCACTTACTGTGTGCCTGATCCTCCACTTCTTAACACTGATTTTAATCCAGGGTTGCTCCACTGACTCTAAGCCATTCCACACTGTAACAGCCCCTGAGGCTCACAGCCTGGCTGGGATCACCAGAGCAGAGCAATCCCTTGAGAAGGCCTCAGTCCTCCCAAAGGAAGGGTGGGACAGATGCATGACATCAGTGTCAAGCCCACATGAAGGCACTCCCATTTTGAAGGCTAAGGCACTTTTCTGTCAATCTAGCACCACCAGAAAAACACAAATGAGAAAAAAAGGCTCACAACTCAGAAAACCCCACAAGCACTGCTGTGCCATTCTGCTATAAGAAATTGCCTCTTGAAAATCAAAGCTGGACCTGAGAGCCTAAAAATGTTTATTACTTTTATGAGCTTTTATATTACCTTGATTCTTGTAAGAAAAGCCCAAGTTTGTGATAAAATGTCCAAATGTTTCAAACTAAAATGGCTGCAAGCTCCACTGCAAAAATTTTCAGAATGAGATCACATAAAAGCAGAAGAAATAGAAAACAAAAGACTTTCCTCTGACCTTCACTCATCACTTGACTCTGGTCGTTTCACTTACCCTTTGTTTACCTCAACTTCTTCATTTGCTAAATAGGTGTTATTAATGCAAACTTACTTTGTTGTTTTAAAGCTTAATTAGTTCATGTTCGTAAAGTGTTTTGAGATCAGTAGAGCAGTATTCAAAATCTCATCTCTGCTGCTATTTGCTCTTGGAGGCTTGACAAAAAAAGATTGTACTGTTCCACATCTTCAACAATGCTCAGAAGCAGCTCTGATGTTCAAGCTCTCATATGAGTGATCTGCAGATGGAGCTGGAGGAGGGAGAAGGGCAAGACTGATTCTGACTCTTTTTGCTGCTACACATGCTGCTTTCTAGAAAACAGAAAATAAGAAGGGAGGGTTGATATCAAATACTTAATCGTTGAAAGGAAGACACTAAAGTGCAGAGAACTGCTTATGGGTATTCTGAAATTACTGCATTTTTCAAAAGCACACTGCTGGGAAAGCCATCAGGTTAGTCTCCAAGCCTGACAAGAGCTGAAGAAAGCTTAGAAATGTGAGAAGAAGGAGAAAAAAGAAGAAAGGTTCACTAGAAACAGTGTTTCCAACTGAGGATCTAGGGCAAAAAAAGCTTCATTAAGGAGATTTTCCCTCTGTAATCAAATGTCAAAGAATTTGTCATTCTTAACTTACCTTCTAGAAATAGTTTCTTCCTTCAGTTTTCAGAGTTTCTGCTAAAATCAAATGTAATCCTCCCGTGTCACTGAGAGAGAAAAAAAATTGAACTGGTTACTGGAAAGATACAATAACAAAGTTCGATTTTAAAGCATAGCCCTTGCAACATTTTTATTATAAATTAGGCTGATATCATAGAAACACAGAATATGCCGAGTTGGAAGGGACCTATCAGGATCATTGAGTTCAGCTCCTGGCCCTGCACAGGACACCCCAAGAGTCACACCAGGAACCCGAGAGCATTGTTCAAACACTGCTTGAGCTCTGTCAGGCTTGTGCTGTGACCACTTCCCTGGGGAGCTGTTCCAGTGCCTGACCACCCTCTGGTGAAGAAGCTTTTACTAATATCCAACCTAAACCTCCCCTGCCTCAGCTTTAGGCTATTTCCTCAAATCTGGTCCCTGCTTACCAGAGTGAAGGGATGAGTGCCTGCCCCTCCTGTTCGCCTCACAAGGAAGCTGTAACTGCAGTGAGGTCTCCCCTCAGTCTCCTCCTCTCCAGGCTGAACAGACTCAGTGACCTCAGCCATTCCTCACTCAGCTTCACCTCCAGATGCTTCACCATCCTTGTGGCCCTCCTTTGGATGCTCTCTAACAGCTTAATAATGGTTTTTTTATATTGTGATGCCCCCAGGACTCAAGGTGAGGCCACATCAATGCAGAGCAGAGCGGGACAGTCACCTCTTTTGTCTGTCTGGTGATAATGTGCCCATGTACCCCAGATACGTTACACTCACTCTTCACTTCTGGTCTATTTTGACATTTTAGAAGTGGTATCACCAGAGGTAGATGTGATATGATCAGTGCATGTGGCAAATATAAGCATTTTCTTATGAACTCAGCAACCTGGAGCTGATCTCCAGATTGAAGCAAGGTTGCCCTCCTACACTTCTCTTCTGCAAAGGTTAAGATTATGGTTTGGGATCCTCTGTAATCTACAGCAATTTAGAATCTTTTGTTTGTATTCTACACATCATTTCTTCAGTAAACACTTGAAAAGAAACCTTCCAGATTAACACAAGAAAACCAGTACATTTTTCATATCATATTCATGCAGCTCCATTGATACAAGTTTTATTGCATTTATAGACCCTTTATTACAAAAGAAATACAGAAGTTATAAACCAAGAATAATTCAATATGATGTTGTTATAACTGTCCACAGCAGAGGGTGCTAAGATTAAAGAGTTAACGTTTGGTGCAACAGGAGCAAATTTGCAGCAAGCAGAGATAGATGTTTGTTGATTAGTGAAGCAATAAAGACATTGGTTGACTCTTCATGAATGATATTTCTGCTGTTTGGGGTTTTTTTCCCTGAAATGCAGGTTTTTCATAAGAAAGGAAGTACAACATCTACAGCAGAAAAATGATGTGTGGTTTCTGGCATCAACAATTTTACTCAGAAATTGAATTTAGCTTACACACTAATAAAAACAAATCAGATCAAACAAACAAGCAGACCGTTCTCCTATACTTTGCCTCTTTTTTCCCCAGAAGTCTTTAATTGTTCTCAGGAAGACACATTTCTTGTTGCAGTACATGATTAAGGTTTTTCAATTTTGTATATGTTTCTTGTTTATTTGTCTGTAATGGTCTATTCCCCCCTACCCCACTCCCCGGTGGTTTTCCCTGAAACCCATGCCTTGCCAATCACCCTGATAGGTCTGAAAGGTGATGGTCACCTATTTGCCCAGATGCTCAGGTGCCCACCCACACCCATTGTCTTGTTAAGCACCCAAGTTCTAAGCCACCCTCCCCTGCTCAGAGTATTTCCGAAGGGTACTTAAGAGGAAAACAAAGGCCCAGTCACCCTCTTGGCTTTTGGCTCTCTGGCTCCTGCTCCTGCCCTTGCCTCCTCTCCTGCTTCCCCTCGGCTCTGGCCGTGGGCCCCCAAGGAATAAACATCTGCTAACCCCACGCCAGAGTCTGCCCATTCTTCCAAGGCCTCAGACCACACTGCCAGGCTGAGATCAGAGCAAACCCACAGAACATTCGTCGTGTACCGTTCCAAAGCACAGCTAGCCAGGAAAGCAGCTCAGGGACGGACACAATTGCTCTCACACAAAAAGCAGCCTTAAGTAAGTAAAAGCGTAAAATTCAGAAGTGCTTCTGCCAGTGAAACTGGCTGTTACTGCAACGAAAATGAGCTATCTGACTGATAGCTTCAATTCTATTGTGTTCCAGTGAAAACACATCCTTGAATTTAGAGCTGTGTAATGACATTATTACATTAAACTTGTTATTTGAAAATAGACAAACAGCTCCAAAAATATCCTGCTACTAAGACACATGTTTGGCTTCATCTCTCCAGAGATGACTGAACATGTCATTAAGTCCCCCCTCCTTATAGCTACCAACCCATCGGTTTTCACAGACTGTTAGGCTTGCTCATGGGGCAGAGTGAAGCAGAAAGAAGGGAAGAAACAAAAGCTCTGAAGTATATGCCCAAGGGCTTGGAAAGATCACAAGTTTGAGAAGGGATTACCAAGTCTTTGGCTAATGAGTCACACTGAACTCAGAACAGGAGCAAGGGAAAATTTTTACCTTTGATGCAGTGTCCTCTATCAGCAGTTGTCCATCTTCACCATACAAGGGAAGCCTCCTGGATTCACTGATCCTTCACTCACACTCACATCAGACTTCTCTCCCATTGAGTCCAGGAGCAGCAGCTGGGGTTCTCAGTTTGAAACACCTTGGAAGCTGCCATCCTTAGCATCAGCTCTCTGACCTACAACACCGAAATCCATGATGAAAAAAACCCAAACCAAAACAAAAAAAGCCCTGTAAACAACAGAAAACAAACCAAAATCCATAAAACCCCCAACTTTACAGAAATCAGCAATCAAGAGTGGTTTTCTGCTTTCTAGTTTAGACATTACAGGAAATACTGATTTACACCACAATGGGAAGTCACACTTGGGGAGAGAACAGATGGTTCAACAGTTCTGCTTAAAAGCACAGTATACTTGTGCTGCAGAAAAGCATGAGGGAGAAAAGAAGTCTAAAAGACAGCCTTGCAGAGAAAACCCACATACACTGTGGCTGGAAGCTTGCTAGAAAACCAGGCTTAGACCATCAAAGCAATTGAGGTGGCTCTCCACAGACACCTCCTTGTTTCAGCAGAAGTTAGGAGGCTGAATGGGCACTGGGGTGACCAGCACTTTGAGGAACCTGGACTTCACTCACTAGGACTTTTGTGCATAGAGCCTCAGTTTCCTGCCTTGTGGCAGGATGATAGGAATCTGGTTACTAATGATAAGCCAAAAAGAAAAACCCAGTAATACGCAGTAGAGCATATACACAAGTCCTCATGGAAGAATTCTTGTTAGGATGGGCATCATAATACTGAAATTCATTTAGCCACCATTCAATTACATACTCTTTTTTTCCTTTCCCCTCCAAGTCACCACTCTCACTAGGCATGACTGCTCACTGAAGAGTGAAAACAAGTAGTAAATACAAAGCAATGAAAGCTGTTTTATGTCTCTTTTCATCCCTTGTACGCAGCTCCCTCAACCTTAAAATTTAGGGGAATAAAGACCAGGTTTTCTATGCAGACAATAAAAGTATATGCATTGAATGTCAATTCTATAGGAAAGAAAAGAAGAGACTGAAAGAAAGAGACCCATAAAAGGAAATGCACCACATTCTTCCACCCTCTACCCCAACAAATCCAATTAAACTTGCCAAGACACACACACATGCTGTCAGTCATTCCAGATCCTATCCACCCTATCAATATTTCAGCAGCATTTCACTCTCTTACTTTCCAGGACTATGCACACTCCACACAGCATGCACTCATTGTTCCCCATGCTCCTGCCTTGCCCCTCTTAATCAGTCACAACAAGTCACATTCATTCCTTTCCTGCACCTTATGCTACACCAAACTAGCTGGTTAGCTGGCACAGATAAGCTGCTTTGTGCTCCATTGATGCCTTGGGACTTGGCTGGTTGTTGGGGGTGGGGGGGAGGGAGAGAGGTTTGTTGTTTGTGGTTTGTCTGTTTTGGTTTTTTAAAGGGTGAAAGGCAGGATGCAAAATATAGCTATTTATAGACAAAAGGACATCGACATAGAGGAACTGTGTTCATGCTTATAAAACAATTTTGTTTATTGTGAAATACTGCTAGCTTATTGTACTGGCCTCATCTTAATGAGCACAAGGGCAGTAGACTCAAAATTTCTGGTATTAACAGATCCAAAAGTTCTCCAGAGACTTTACATATCTGACATGGTCATTCCCAAAGCTTGCCGAGACACGACACTATCATCAAAATAACTTCGATAATTTGGACTTATGCAAGCAGTTCTGGCTCAGAACAGAACTCCACCTCCTTAACAGGAAGGGGAGATGCACGATGGCTTTTTCATTCTATCTCATGCACTCTCAGGGCTGCCCTTCAGCGTGGACATACACAGTAACTCATTTTCAAAGATAAGGATTATTTTGGGTGCACCAGAAAGATCACACTCATCTTGTACCAGTATAATAACAGGTCAATCAACTCTCTCTTTGAATTCTCACTTAAAATCACCACGAGAAACATGGAAAGCTAATGTGATGGAGGATTTCACCAACTGTTGGGCTGTCTTTACTGGCATTACAGGAAGTGATCTAAAGTGGCTCCAAAACAATGGCTGGGCTTTCAGACAGGGAGTAGTTATTCCAGCAGAGCAATCTGCCTATAAAAATTTTCCCCTTTTCCAGTCTTCTTATGTCCTGAGCTGCTCCAGCACTTCATAGATTCCAATCTTGAAGCTGTGTTCTTGCTGTGAGTTCCCATTCCCTCCCTAGGACATTTTTTCTTCATTTTCTGAAAGCCTAAAAAGCTGATATTGCAACCTCATGTCCATAAAAGAGGGCTGGAGTGCCCAAATGAAATAGCACAAAAATACACTGGTGACCACTGGTACATGCTGGCACAGCCATCAGACAATAAAGGCCAGTCATGTAACTGGATATATTTGGTTTAGAACATATGTGATATATAGGATTTAAGGATCAGTCTGTACTCTTCTTCGAATCCAAACAGAAACAGACAAAGTTTAAAACTTTTCTTTCTTTTGCAAAGAGGATTTTTACTTTTCTGGACTCACAGCCTACCACCTGTTGAGCTCCAATTTCTGGGTCTAAAAATGCTCCTCAAAGTCCCACCTTCAGTTTTCAGATGCACTCCTAAAAATTGTCTCCCCATGTGATCAACTTTACCTGCAGTGAAATTTTAATACATTGCTGCACAAAATGGAAATTCTAAAAGATTATAAAGTTTCACTTGCTATCAGTAAAAAAGTTCAGAGATAAAAGACTCATGGTTTCACTGCAACTTTTACACAGAGTGAATTTAAATGTTAACTTTGCAGCTTCAGTTTCATTTAAACATTAGTGAATGCTTGCTCAGTTGTCAATAGCAAGAGAGAGTTCATTTGGATAGTATAACTTCATCTCCTATCCTGGAGAGAACTGACAAGTACATTCCCTTGGAGGATCTTGTTCTGCTTTCTCATGCTGAGGCATAGCAGGCAGTCCTCTGGGGCCCACAGAAAAAGCTGCCTGATCATGCCTTGAGAGTGCAGGCAAGGCCAGCTGCATGTGGAGCACCACAGCTTCCTCCAGCAGACACTCTGCTAATCATTTGAGAGTGGGCTTAGATTAACAGGACCTGAGTAAATAAAGGCTTGTTGTTCAGATAGCTCACTGCCTTTTTCAGCAGTCCTGATGAAGATCTTTGCTTTGGAGAACCCCAACCTGTCATCTAAAAAGGACTTTCAGAGCTCCTTTGAGGCAATACTTCCTAAAAATATGAAGGGAGCTGTGTAAACTTGGATTCAAGGTAAAAAGGTAAAAATGTCACTCTGCACAGTTCCAGCTTTAATATAGTCCTCAAAGTTTTGAAAACAGACTTCCCTGAAGGTGCTGTCCAGAAACTGTTTCTTCCCTGACCCTCTTAGCATTTTCCACTTTTTAACTCTGAGAAACTTCCTTCCACAAGGCAAAAATCCAAATTTTGAGGAGACAGAAGAAGAAAACAAGACCAGAGGAAACCTGGTGATCATTAGTCCCCTGGGAAATTATCTATCCTGTAAATAATTAGTGTTTACTTACACTTGTAATACAGTTATCTGCCAAATACAAACACTGCTTGCTGCAAATAGCTCAGCTAGGAAGAACCAAAGCCAAAAGGAGCTTCTGAATCAGTCACCCAATCAGACCTGACCATAGGGCACCTGGAGAGTATTGACTGCAATGACCCATTTCCTATATTTGGTGAGCAATATGTGATTTCCACATAAATTGGGAAATGACTTTATGACTGAAAAGAAGTCAAAATTGTGCAGGCATGCCGTCTGAGTGCCAACTACTTATCTCTGGTAACATGAACTCAGCTGACTTGGGGATTGCCTGGAGGCCTCCAGGGCAATAGCAAACACGGCATCAAATGACTCCAGCGTAGCCTTTTCGGAGAATTGTTTGACATAGAAGGATGCTGTGAGTCACCCTGGTTTTATGTGCAGTGTTTGTGGGAAGCCAGTACAAAAAAGAGCTGAGGAGCATTCAAGAATGTAGCTGGCAAGGTGATGACATGTGATTCTAATAAGGAAATGACAGTTTTTCTCAGCCCTGGTTTCGGTAAGGGGTCACTTGCTGCAATGTGTGGAATTTCTTTGGAGTGCTGCATCTTGCGCCCTGTTCTTGGGAACACAGCGGGCAAAGCTCCCAGGGTATGATTGATTAAAATAGCTACCACATGTTTATCTGTGTATTTATCTGATGGTAGAAACCATGTGTACACACGCGGCAGTTCTGACCTTAATTTACAACCAGGTCACCTGTTTTCTACTGCACTAAGGATGTTATGAGGTAAAAATCACAGCTGAAAGGAGTAAAGCTCCCTCTGTTTATGTTGGAAGGGAAAATGAGTTCTGAAGTACTCAGCAAGGCAATTTGCCCATGAAGTATGCTCGCATTCTAATATTTGTTACGATGCCTGCTGATGGAATGTGGATAGAGTAAGGCAACCAAAAATGGGTGCCTAAAGCCAGCACCCTCAACAGGGAGTAAATAAAGCTTGCCAACAGGGACTTCAGAGGAGCCTCTGTCTTCTGACTTCCCATGCCTCTTTGCAATTTAGAATATATCGTCCCAGACCCTGACCTCGGTAACTTGATTTGAAATTTACAGCCTTGAACATGTGAGGCTTGGAATTACAATCTCACTTTTCAGAAATGAGGAAGAGCTAAGAGCTGCGGTCTTTTCTAACGTATCCTAGAAGAGCATGTGCCCTGTTCTAATCCATCAGCCTGGGTTTTAGGTTCTACACATGGAATTGGTCTTCTGAGAGAGCCTGTTGGTGATAGCCCACTGAATGCACACTTGATCATTTAATCTGTGAGACTGGGCTTAGATTAAACAAGGCCCAGAAAAGGTCAGCAACCTCAACATCAAGCAGCATCTTTGGTCATTTGACAATATTAGCATCAATGGATTTCATTGTCTCTTCAGTGCTGGGTGACAGCCAAATGGGTTTCTGACAATCTGAAGAGTTTGTCTCTTAGACCACTTGGTGGAATGGCCTTGTCCTCCTGTCATTTTGTCTTCTCCAAGGAGCCTTGGAAGTTATCATCCTTTCTATGCCTCTGGTATTTCCTTGTACACTTCCTTTAAACCTGTCTACCACTGGAGATGCCATTTGGAAGCTTTGATCTCAATTGACATCATACTAAGTAGACACTTCATGTATTCCTCAGTCAAAAAATAGGGAAAGATCCTCCCACAGATTTATTATTATTGTTTTGCCTGCTCCATCACACCACTCAATTCCTGAAATCCTATGCTCACTTGTACAATTTATAGCAGTCAGAACATGAGCAACACCTCATGTTTTGTGGAGAAGCAGCTAGCCTCCCCTTACTGCTAATGGACTTTGAGTGAATGGGGCAATGTATTCCTTTCCCAATTATTCAATCAAATTGAAAATTATTGCTAACACAGCACCTGGACAAGCTGTCATTTATCAAACAAAGAAAGCCCCACAGTGAATGAACTGTTCTATCCCTTCCTTCCATTTTCTGACACCGTTGTTACGTATTAGGTGCAGTTAGCAGAATGTGTTACCTAGGATTCGTATTTGAAGATAATAATTTCAGACTTGAACCGAACTCTGGATTTTCCCTGTAGGAGTGTATGGGGACATGGAACAGGATTGAAATTGTTCATTCAAAAGATGGCAGCCAGATGCAGTCTGTGTCTGACCTTTGCATTAGGTGGGTATTCAGATCAAAAGCATAGTTTCAGTGCTGTCTCTGGCTGTCTCCCTTTCCACAGATCAACTGATTTTTCAAGAAGGTGTTCTGGAAAAGATTAATTTAAATTAATCTTTTTAATTCATTTTTAAATGATTCAAGTTAAAGTGTGTTGCTACTATCATGTTATGAAAGACATCTAGAGAGAAGGCCTCCAAATGAGGAACATGTCCATCAGCCAAGAGGCTGATATGACTGGTACCAGTTTCCAGCACAATGCTTTCCATCAGACTCACAATTTAATGGTTTGTTTTATTTAAAAACACAACCGTCCCAGCCACCCCACACCAGTCTAAATACTGGATTATTTGGAAAGACCTAGGCTGGGATGATGCCTGCTTCTTTAATGTATCATTTATATGTAGCATATAAAAATATGTATTTCTTAGAGACACATTCTATATTACACTATTGTTTGAATGCACACGCACAGTTTCCTGTGACAAAAGATGGTAAAGTAAGAGCCAGTAAAGGAATAAACACAAACTAGGAAACAGAGATAAAGACACATCAAGCAACTTGATGCAACAATAAAGCAGCCAACAGTCCTGAAGTCATTACTTCATGCTAATTTCATCCCAAGCATTCAGGACTTTTGTTCCAATCTTTTCATGCAGACCTCCTGAGTAAACTGCAGCAATATTCTTCGATTAGCAAGACAAACAAGCCATATTATGGGAAAATCTATAGCCTTCTAACTCCTCCTCAAAATGTCTATTGACAAGGACAAGGCTGTTGTACTCTTAAGGACTGCTGAAAGTTCCTTGCAAAGGGCTATGAAACTGCCCTTGGTGGAAAGGAGGAGAACAGATGTTATTTACTCCTCCTAAGGACAAGCTCTTGCAGATGAGATTTGAAGGCCAACAAACTAACAGCCCTTGAACAGTCCACATTTCAGATTTAGGTGCAGTTTACATGCCAGTGGAGGCTAGGGGCTGAATCAGGCAGCACAGCTGAGACTCTGCACACGAGCCCTGTATCCACACGGAGGGTGGGAACTGTGAGGGCTATGAATGGAGGCCCTGCTCCACTGGATCCTGTCCATGAGTTGTGGCTGGCTGAAAGGGGGAAAGGGACTTTGGTTGTGTTGTGCAGGCACAAACCCTTCAGGGGATGCAGAGATGCTTTTACAGCCAAGTAGAGAATACGTTCAACTCTTTACTGGTTCAAGTTGCACCTAGACAATCAACAGGGTCCTACATAGATTGTTTTGGGTGAGCTTTTCTTCTTCCATTAAACAATTCACTTTCCTGGCCTTAAAATATCAATTAAAAAAACATCTGAAAATCATGCTAATAAGGAAAAAACCTTGGGGTCCGTCTGCATTTTACATTTCAGACAACCCCGACTCCACAAACTCTAGATATCAAACCAGCTTGGTAGTATTCATTTGTTTCAGGAGTTATGCAAAGCTGTTCAGGTGCTGGATTTATCACAGAAGAAAAGGTTTAACGCTCTCCTGAATTAAAAAATCCCCCAAATCTCAGTTTCTGAAGCAGTATCATGTTCCTAGGCCGTAACAACAACAGTTTTTACTGTTAGGTGAATCAGTCATCCAGATTTATAATTTATTATAACAGCAGCATGAAAAGCCAGGCTGTGTATGAAACAGAGCTAAATTTAGATCTGAAACAAAGGGTGCCCCACAGAACCCACAGAGGGTCAGCTGAAATACACATTGGATGCCCATGGAGAGGTAGAGCAATCTTTTGATCAAGAAAAAGAATCAAGACTCAGGGGAGATGAGCTCCAATTCCAGCACATTTCCTATAAGACATTGAAAAAATGATCACCCTATCACCCTTCTTTCTGTCTTTATTTCCTCAGTGGTGTCACAGGTTGACTGGGGAAGACAGTAAGATCTGAAACGATGGACAGTATTTGAAGAGCAAGATACTGCTCTTTCAATAGTTGCAGATGAGCCCAGCTCCAGATGCTTCTCACACAAACTCACACACACATTGCTTCTTTTCATAAATGCAATTTCAAAAGTGATCATCATAGACCAAGAATGTTAATTAAGTATACTGAAGACAATGACACTTTTTTCTGAGTTGAAACATGCAGAGTCTGGCCCTGGCTCTGAACACAGTGAGCAGGTCTCTGTGTTCTCATTTTAGCAGTTTGCTTACATATGTTATTGTGAGCTGTTAGTTTAGTTAACACTTCATGCACTTTATGTAATTGGAAATACTTTTGCTGATAGTTTCAAATTCCAAAGCTACATACTTCAGGTATAAAATTACATATAAAAATTACAATACAATTACATATAAAATTCCAAAGCTACATACCTTCAGGTATTATATTTGGTTTGCAATTTTCTTCTTACAATTTAAATAGGAATCCCTTTACAAAACAAGGCTCGAGCAGCATCTCTCTTAATGCTGGTTTATTTATTTGTGAGAGAGAAAGAAATTGTCATTTTACCATTTCAGAACCACCTTTGTGTAGTGTTGTGGATGAGGGCAGATACCAGCTGTGAAAAATTGGCTTAATAATAACATTTTAGGCAATTAAAATCACTTTTCAACAATTTCCTAGCAAAGGGATAGAGGGGAAGGCAAGGGTATTCAAATCCAAAATCCCTGCCAGACCACAACATACAATTTGTTTGTCTGTTCTGAAAGACGTATTTATTAATTAGGACTGTTCCTGATTTGCTAGTGAAATCAGTGCTTGAGAAAGTCATAACAGTCACACCTAAGTACCTCAGTGTTGAGGCACTCAGAGGACACCAAGGATGCCCATCACACTTCCTAAACACATAGATCAAGTACATTCATAGAGATGATGGACTGTAACATCACACTTTTCTTAGTTAGGGATAAATGGTTGCAATTTTGTTTTAAAAAATGCATTTTTACTTCTTTGCCAAGAGCAAGGAAAACACAAGAAGCTTCTTTTAAAAGAACACAAACTGGTGAGGGGATCAGGTATAGTACATATTATTTGCTTGGTTTTTTAAGAACAAACCACACACATCTCCATCTTCGGACAAAAGCAGATTCACACGGTGTTTGGGCAATATCCTCTTCCAAAAGTAACTGCAAACCTACATAATGCTCAGTTCTGGGGATGTGGTTACATCCTTACAGTAGCCTTCAACAAACCACTGAACAAAACCTTTGTCAAGTCTTTTGGGACTTCTACATAATGTAAAGTAACATAGTTTTTCAACTTTAGATAAGAATGTACTGACACATTCATAAAATTTTCAAACCTCAGAAAAAAAGCATCACAAGGAAACACTTATCACAAACATGCCTTTCTATTCCAAGGGTACTGTCTTTGTGACATGTGGGTAACATGGGTAGATCTGACTATTAGTTTGAAAAGTTTGAACTCAAATGTAGTGGGTGCTATATAAAAGGAAAAAGTCCAAATTCCTACAGCAACATTGACTCTTGACCGTGATACATCCTGTGTAATTTTAGCCAGACAACAGAGAACAGAAATTCCATCTGAACAAACTTTTGTAGAAAAAGGAACTTTAACATTCTCCAAATTACGAAAAGGTTACATTTCTCTTCCTTAACAGTGCTTTATAAAGATAGGAATAGAGAAAGGTAAGGGTGCTGCCAGAAGGCAGGAGAAGGGTTAGTTGTTTTGAACATGGTGTGTGTTACGTGGTCAGATGCTACCTATTCTTCCCCAGCATGAATTACCTCACCAGGCCTGTGATCTAAACACGTGTAGTTGCTAAGAAATATCCAGTCACAAGGTCTCCTGTAATCCATACCATTTGCTATTTTACCACAGATGTGCCCTGGTCAGTTTGCTAAACTGACACCTGTGTTTCCACACTGGGTAATAAAACTCGTATTTACCAGTAGGGCTGGTGGGTCTTGTAAAATCAATTGTTAGAATGGTTCCTCTATAAATAAATAAATAAATACATACAAGCTTGTCTTTCAAAAACATGTAGATCATTCAGTGCAAATGTTAGAAAGGTTAGAAATCATGAATAGAAATCACACTAAGGCTAAGATTCCTCTCCCCATCTTAATTATCCTTAATTGCCACTGCAATAGCAACATTCAAGCAGGAACTCTGGATATCTGTGCCCTAAGCAGTATTCAGGAACCAAGTGGGTTTTTTAACACACGATTTGAAGGTCAAAAAAACACCCCAACAACAAGGAGACACATGGTATAAGGATAACCATTGGAAGCTGAAAACATTTCTCTCTCAGGGCCTGGTTCTGCAACTCTCACCGAATCACATGATCAGTCAGAATCTCTATTCACAGAAGAGTCACCCCGTGAGATTAACGCCTGTGCAGAAATCCGAGCTGGCTGAATGTCACCTGAGAAATTGTGACAGACTGTGAAAGCTAACACCTAAGATAATCTTACTGTCATTTCTACAGGTAGTGTGTCAAGTCCTGCCCTTAAACATCTAGCCTATATGCAGTTCAAGTCAATGCAAACTGCAGGTGCTCCCTCTCTTCCTAACATACTTTCCAAAGAATTAGGCCCAGCCCAGATAATACTATGAGAGAGGAAGAACTTGTTTCATACTTTACAGACTTCCTTTTCCTCCTAAAATGAACAAACTACTGTTAGAATAACTGTTTTAAATAGTAATTCCCAGCCTCAGACTGCACACCAACAGTGTGCATTTTAATTTGTTTAGGACATAGTGTGACAGGAGCTGTGAATTTGATAAACACCTTCAGAACACATTGTGGAGTCACTCCTCTTAATCTAAAATGTGAAAACCAAGCATCAGTTGACATAAAATTCATGTAATACAGCATAGAGCAGGATAATGGGTCTAGCACATATGGTATTGTGAGAAATGATTTTCTGTGACAGCCAAGTATGACAATGAACAGAAGACAACTGAATTTCCTGCACTACATCCATACTGGTTGCCTGTCCTGCAAAGACTTATATAGAACAAACTGACAAGATCACCTGGAATTACCTAATCTGATTGGCATTATATGTGACAGATAAAACATCTGCGTAGAGAAAATGAAATGTACTTATCCATGACTGAGATACTGACCAAAACCAGACCAAGCAGTGGGAAACATCCCTCAAAACAATTTTAACAAGTCTCGCAAAGAGGCCTCAAACAATTTATGGTAATGCAGAGGCACAGAACTCAGCACACTTTCAGTTCTAATGACAAGCATGCCATAGTTAATTTAAATGTTCTAGTTGTGTGATGTGTAGAGAAAGGACTGGTGTGTAATTTTAAAACTAAAATCATCTGGAAGAGAAATAGGTGAAATAGGAATAGTTCAAAGTGGTACGTGCCAAGAAAAAAAAATCCATTGTTGATCTATCAGAAAGAAAGGTATTTCAAGCATCATTGTCATGTTCTCTTTTCCTGAGAACAAAGTTTCTATCAATGGATTTTAAAAGGCTGCCTTAAATCTGGAAACAAATTGTCCTTTAAAAAACCAAACACTATTGATTTTAATTTGTGGTGGTTGCAAACAGCAACAACTTAGCAAGTATACACATAGCAGAAAATATGAATTTTGAGAGGAGATACTCAATGAGATTCCACTGAAACATTTATTCTTGTTAGTAAGACTTCCCAGACTAACTCAAAGCTCATGGATTTTCCCAAAGTATACAAATTATCTCCTTCTCTTGAGGAATTTGTAGGCTGTATCTTAAAGTGGTATGTGGGGTAAGTTCAATTTTGGTGACAGAAGAACAGAAATTTTTAAGTTATGCATACAGACAGAAGATTTAGAGGGAGAGACAGGACAGAGCAGTGCATGGGTGGGAAGCACTGAGAGTCTAGATGGAGGATTGCTGTGGTAATAAGGGTGACACAGTAGTTGATGGGAAGGTGCTCCAATTAGGGTGTGGGTGTGACAGTACCAGGGTGATGAGAGGAAAATTACTTTACCAGAGATGCTTGAAATGAACTGGATGGGAGCAGCCAGTCAGTCAGAACAATGCTCATTATACAGGTGTCACAGGCACAAGAACTCTGTTTTTCTAGCTGGATACAGCAGGTACAGTATCCAGGCATATTAAGAATGCAACTTCCACAGGAGGCTGCATGGGAAGGCAGGGGCCCACATGGTCACAAGTTGCCCAAACCCATTTCAGCTGCAAGGCTGGGAATCTGCTGAGGTAACCACAAACCACGGTTCTGCCCACTGTGGAATCATCATAGCTTGGAGACAGCATGGTTGCAGTGATACCTGGACACGTCCTCCAGTCGCCTCAAAAATCAGATATGAATAATTTAATCAGAATCTGCTATCGTGAAACAGGGAGCTTCCTTCTCATTAAAAATATCAACACTAATAATGCCCTCTTCTTACCTTAGGCCACATCTTAAGGCCTTTTCCTCTTGGTGAGCTAGTGCCTTCAGCAGGATTATTAGGTACAGCTCAGCTGTCAAGCACATGTCCTTTAACCAGGACCTTCTTCAGGCAGCAGGCCTCTTTTCATCCACATCCATTGTGTTGATCCACAGATAGAAGTGTTAGGTCTGTATTTCTGTGGGGCTGTAGCATGCTGGTGGATCTCGTGAGATACAGCTATTCCAGGGGTTCCTCACTGCAACAGGCCACAGGAACCTTTTCAAACACTCATCACCTTACAACCTAATAAGAGATTTCCAACAGGCAAACCTATCTGACAGAACTCCATGTGGTTTTTTGGACAACTTACACTCATTCCCAGAAATAACCCCAGCTAGAGCTGGCAAGATGCAGCTAAATCAGCTTATAAATGTGTAAATCTAAAAGTGCATTGGCTATGCAAAAATTTCCCTGGAATACAGCACTGCTGCTTCAACACAAGTTTTACATGCCACCTAAAATGAATGGAAGAGACCAGTCACTGGAGAGGACAATTTACAAGGGATGTGTCATAAAAATGCTTTGATTTTCCCCTCTGGAAAAATTTTGGTCTCTCCACTGTCTACAAGTAGCCTGGATAGGGCAGGCAACTAAAGTAGAACAGCAGACTCTCTTCCCAGACAGAGGTATCAGAAAAATCATCATGAGAATTTTCCCAGGGAGGGTAGTCCCAGGAGGCAGACCAAAATCTGAACAACAATTACACTTTACTTTCTCCAATAATTTCCCTGAAAATTTTTAACAGCAAAAGAAAGTAGACAAATGAGTTTGTACATTGAACTACTTCTGTGAATAACATGCAGAAAGAGGAGGGAACCTGGATTAAATTATTAGGAACAATGAAAATTCTTTGGGGGTAAATCTGAAAGGAAAATGTATGCTCTGTTCCACTTGGGAGGATCTGTTTCATGTCACGTATGGCATGAGTTTGCCAGGGCACTGCTTTACTTTTGTAACCAAATACTTTGTGAATATCCTGGTCTCAAAGGCAGACGTGAGGAGGAACTAGGAATCCTTCAGTTCAGACCTTAACCCATCTGATCAAACCCATACACTTCTCTTCAGCAGAAGAAAAGCATTGTTGCTGTGTTGTCTCAGACCCTGTGCATCCACCCTAATCTTCTTCCTGTTTCATCTTTCCCTGTATTTTTAGTCTGGACAGACCATTCTGTTGTACTTGAAGATTCACACACTCTCATGGAACTGTTTTATTTCACCCCTCGCTCAGCAAGCCATGCAACAAAAGCCAGAGAAGAAGAGGGAGCTCTGTGTACTGTCAGTGCTACATACTTCTGACTATTATTTCCGCCTGATGGCTTTGGTTTTATCCAAGGATTATTCAGTTTGGGAATAATAGGAGATTTACATGCTTGCACACAGGTCAAATTACAGTCAGAAAGCACATGTGTTGCAATTTCTTCACCTGCAGATTATTCCTGGTGACTGTTATTTTAAAGCTTCCCTAACTGACAACAGCAGAAATTACTGTTTGAATCCTGTTTGCAGATGAAGGCTGATGTCCTCCTGGTGTTCCAGCAGGATATTGCTCTGATATTGAATGATAAATTGTTTCAAATAATATCAGAATAGCTTTTCTAAAGAGTAATTCTTCAATAGATCACTCAAATTCAAACTTATTGGAAATTTTTTCCAAGTGGCTGTTTCTTAAACCAAAAGTGCTACCACGTTATTTTGAGTTTTATACCATCTCAAGCAAATTAACTTCAACTATAATGCCTTCTCTCTGAACAAAGGAACAAGTGCCAATATTTTATCATTATTTGTGGTATTTCTAAAGGTTTCAGGAATCATTTGGAGATATTAAAATGGAAAAAAACAGAGAGCTATGCTGATTTTTCCTCACTTAAAAAAAAAAGGAAAATAAAAACAATGCGAATTTCACCACCTGTCCTGTAACAAAGCAGGGAAAGAAATGACAGTTTTGCAGCTTCTGAGGAGGTACTGTGACTGACTGAAATACAGCTGTGAATTCTGGATATAAATAATGAGAAGACAATGTAGGAAAAAAACATTACCTCACTGATCGAGTTATTCATTTTTAATGATGACGTATACACAGCAGGCTAAGGAAGCTTACTGGCACCCAATTTAATTTTCAAGTTTGTCTAAGTTTTCTAGAACTACATAGTACTATCCAGATGTGAAAGTAGGCAAAGGATACTCCATCACTTTTTGGGGTTTTGTGATTAAGTATCTCCTCAAAAATATTCACAGTCATAGGTTCAAACCTATTGCTCAAAACAGGACTCTCTGCCTAGGGTTACAAAGGGTTTAAAATTAAATTAGTAAATGGTCTTTTCTACCTCCTTAACATGTAGTAATAGATGTCTGGGTAGGGGAGAGAAAATGGATGATAATCTCAAAATGGGGCTCCTAAATGCACTTACCAGAAGCATTGGGATATCAGGCCCTCCAGCTCCATCAGCTGCACATCAGCAGGGTACAGCCCCTCAGCTCATTCAGGGCATTGCCACTTTCTCCTTCCTGAGCAAAGAATTTTGGCCACAGCACAAAGGTAGGCCTAACCTCAGGAGTCCTTCCCTCAGCTTTTAACCCCATATGAGGTTTCCTAGAGATGAAGGATGCACACCAAGGAACATCTTTGGAATGGGAGCTTAAAGACAGAGGCCTATTCAGTGACTGTAAAGGATCAGATGGCTTTTTTGTTTGCTTGATTTTAACAAAGAAGAGCTCCATCATAAATCTTCACTTCAAATTTGATTGCTTTATAATATATCATACTGTGATGCAACTGGCATCTGCACTTGGCTCTTATTAGGTGATACCATATGGTACAATTAGAAGCAGAGACCTGGAGTGACATTTAAATAAGCTAAACTTCATTCATCTATGATTAAACCATCCTCATTCCCCTGCTTGCATTCAAGATCCTAATTTAACTTCTAAATAAATTCCCATTGAATTGTGCATGTATATTTTGCACTTTTGAAACTCTAGATCGTTCAGCTGGATGTCTCTTAGAGCTTCTGTAAGTTGTTCATTTGCTTTATTACTGAGGTATTTGACAGTCTATGGCAGGGCCATCCAGATGGGGAAGTTGTGCACAGTTTCCAAAACCTCCCATTCACAAAGCAAGCAAGCAAGCACAGGCTCTCCGACACATTGCCTGCCTCCCTCTGGGAGATCTACACAATGGCATTCAGCTTTGTTTTGTGGCACCCACGTTCTAGCTACAGCACAAAATAAATCTGCAGGTTATCAATAAAGGATTTTTAATTGGCAAGGCTGTTTTATTTATTCATGGGAAGATAAGAGAGTCTTAGAATACCTTCTTTCCCAGAAGGTTAGGGGGTTGCACACAACTCACAAATCTTTCTTGATAATCCTTTAGTTGAACCAGAAATTATATTATGCTTTTGTTCTTTCATGCCTAAAACTGACCAAGCGGGCAATGATTTATTAAGCTTCAGTCTTGAGTCTCCTGCCACACAACCCACTTACTCACAGTAATGGCTATGAAACAGATCATGCATTCTAAGATAGGCTATAATTTGTGTTAAAGAAACTTGTCTGGTTTAATCACCAAATTTAATTTGCAAATCCCTATAAAAGGTTATGAAGTAAAAAGGAACAAAGCAGCTAAACTTTAGGTTGTAATGCTATGTGCTACATACACAGAGCAGGAGAAGAAAAAATGAATTTGGCATGGACTCAAGAGATAAAGATCAAATGGCTTCAAATAATTAAATGTAAGATTCTTCCAATCTACAGTTTTGCATCCTGAGTCTCTGTTTACAAATAATCAGAGGTAAAGCAATCATATATATTTCAGTTCCTCAGTGAAAGAATGAAATTGGAGTCCACTTACAAAAAATGTGGAGAGGCTTCTCTTCAGGGACTGAGTTGGGGTTTCACACAAAGTATCATGCATTTTTAGATGCTGATTAAGCACATCATACATTTGAATTTTAGTATCACTGACTTCAACATATTTAAGGCCAGATGCATTACAAGGTAATTGAAGTTGGTGTCTAAAAACTGGAACTTTCAGGGAATGCACAAGAAAAGAAATAAAAGCCTTCACTGTTTTCAAATAAATGTAGTTTTTTTCAGCTCCATGAAATTATTTGAAATACATCAATTCATTAGGACTCACTTTAGTAATACATCTAGAAAAGACTGAGACAACTGTAATGTTACTTTTCATAGGTCAACAACCCAATTTTTTCCCTTGAAACAAAGGAAAATAGAAGATATTATCTATTATGACCATTGTATCAGATTCTACCAACTACTTGTTATAGAGATGGGAAAGGAGACAGGAAGAGGCATTTTTGGAAGTTTCTCCAACACAAAGTATACATTGACCTCAAATATCACAATAGATTTATGGTTTTCTTTTCCTGTGCAGTTAGGAGGAGGGAACGTTCACATGGAGGGAACAAACAGAAAGGCAGAAAGAGAGTGAAAGAACCAACTGGATTGAAGTGGAAGATGGAAGGGACAGGCACGGCTGAGATGCAGATGGGGAGGAGAAAGCACAATGAGTTCATAGATAGCAAAGGTTGGCACCTGACAGAAACAGGCTCAGAGGCACAGCCCCAGCCAGAAGGTAACATCCTTGTGACAAGGGCATGCTTTCCAGCCTGATTTGGGTAATTTTGAACGTGAAGAGCCCACTTACATCCTGCCACTGAAACAGATTAAGTTTCGTCAAATAATTTCAATAGCCAGCATTAAGACTTTCCATCCATGTTTAGTCTTTTATAACTTCTCTTGTTCAAGAGAATGAGAGAATTACGTTTAAGTCTCAGTCACACATGTATCAGGCCAGGTGGGAATTTCCTTAATTTGCAACTTTGCAGTCACAATATGTGCCTAAGAAAAGGGAGAAAATGGTAAATTTCTGCCCATGCTCACAAGCTCCTTTCAGGATAACCCCAAGCAAACTGCTTCAATTACCTCTATTTCAGCTTATTCTGTAAAGCAATTACAGCAATATTTGCTTAGTCTGAAGGCATTGGGAAATTATGCTGGAGTTCACAACACAGATTTTGATCCCTGGACTGCAGCTGTTATTGGTTGAAATTATTATTACGCAGCAATTTATTCAGACATAGAAAGTTTCTGAAAGAAAACAGACTGGTGAACCAGTTTAGTCACCTTTGAAATATTTGTGAGGCATAGATGCAGTTCTACTCTAAAGATCTATACTAGATGCAGATAGGTCTGGAGAGAGATGAAGGAAAGAAGTTAGGAGATGAGGCAGCTGTGACCACAGCACTGCATCACTGACATTATTTGTGGGTGACAAAGCCCCACAGGATGATACACACCAAGACACAGGCTTGAACACAGGCACACACACCTGCACCTTCTTAACAGCCACACACTTAAAATAGCAACATTCTTTTCCTATTTTGCCTCCATTACTCATTCAGTACCCTGAACCAATACATGATCCCAATATATTTTATAGTAGCTATTTTTCAGAAATTGCCTTGCATTCTTCCCAAGACATTGTTTCAAAGCAGCACTCTAAAATGCAGAGATTGCCAGATAAGATTAAATGTCTTTGACAAGATTTACTCTGAATTTTAGACCCAGTAATCTTGTTTCTTTTAGTGATTGATGAGAGATCACTATTGAAACCTTCAAGTGGGTCAGCAGTGCATGCAGCACAGATGAAGTGTTGGAAGTACAGAAAAGCATAGACCAGAAAAATGGTCTCGAGGCTTCCTATTAAAATATACAGCCTTGCACCTGGAGTGAAAAGGCACAAAGCAACCACCTAAGGCTTTTCATAATTTCTATCACAAGAATTACAACGAAACGATGTTGTTATTAAAACATATAAGCAAAGGAGTAAATTATCATGTTTGATGAAATTAATGCATTAAATCTCTAGGGTGTCTACTATCTAAAGAAGTCTGCATTGGAATAAAATAGCACAGATATTACCAACCATCTTCAGCTGGCCAAGCTGTGAGGGAAATTCCTGAAATAAAATAGCACCAGTGTAGAAAAGTCTCAGATAAAGATAATGTTGTATTATCCTAGGACTTGAGGTTGACTGAAGTCTGACCCACATATACAACTGGCAACTGGTCTTTTCAGTGGGTGTTTTTGTCAGGAACTGCAAGACAGGGTGCTGTATTTGTACAGATGAGGCTTTTTCCATCTCCCATGGGCTTGCAAATATGATATTAACAAGAGTGTAAAAGTAGGTTCTCCTCACATGAACGGTGAAGCCTATAGGCAAAAAACCTAAGTACCTTTACTAGCCATTAGTTTTTACTTTTCACTTAGTTTCCATTTATTTTTCTTATAGAAACCTTATTAAATATAGAGGGGAAATCCCTATGAACAGGCAACATGGATTTCAGTGTATAAACAGCTCTTCAAGATATTTATACAATACTTTAAAATAATATAATATTGCAGAAATTATAGTCTAATTTGAATTAAACATCTAGGCTAATTTTTTTTACAGGGAACTATTCTGCCATTTTTATGAAGGTCTCTTTCAGTTGGTCAGAACAGTATTTGATGCTGAAAAGGGTATAATTTGTGCTATACAAGTTTTTCTTCCTGACAACCTCTTGCATGGCAGGTCAACCAAAGACAAATTGTTCCTTTCAAGCTCTACCCATACTTGACTGCTGGATACTGGTCTCACAGGATCCTGTGGAGGGAAAACACTCGTTTCCCTAAACAGATAAGGCATGCACACAAGTTAGTGTGGGGCCAACTTACCACTGAAATAGTTCCATGGAAGTTGATCCCATTTAAAGAGACTATTGAAGTGAGAAAATGGACATGCTTTCTGACTGGTTTTTAGAAGCCGCTCTAGAGACTTTACAGAAGTGCAGTTGCAAATCATGTTACCCTTAAAATCTCTTCATTGTTGTGTTAAACCAGTACCAGAACACGTTTTAAAAGAAAGATGAAAATCTTGACAGACTGGTTAGAGAAGCCCAAGAGAATATGTGACAGGAAATGATGCATGAATATTGACTGGGACGAACGGGCATGCACGAGTAGGGACAGCAAATTCAAAGGTACTTTAGAAGTCCTAAGCAGCAGCACACACTGGAGCCCAGAGTCTCCATCTATTGTTTGCAAAATGTCTGTCAAAACTGAGAAGACTAAATTTATTTACACCCTTGCTTCTGTTTGGGTAACACAGGTTTAGAAAGGGATAGAATGCATAAGAAAAGAGAACCATACAAACATAACCTGTTAGGTATCGTGACTGAGATGGGATTTCTAGTTCTGCCTTGGCAAAAATGACGTTTTGCCCGGGTATAATGCTCCCAGACTCCAAAGGCAAAAAAATCAGCCACTTAGAATTTGTGCTTTGAATTATCAAACAAACAAACACACACACAAACAAACCAACAAAACAAAAACAAACAAAAAACCCCACCCAACAAACCAACCACTCTCAGATGCTTTCAGAAGAAGCAACTAAGTGTGGACATGGAAGACTTTATTCGGGGACACTTGACTAATTGTCCAAGACAGGACACACTCTCTGGACAGCCCTTTGCTCTCTGGCACCCAGCACAAATGAACAGCAGAAACAACATGAATGGTGCTGACCAATCTGATGCATAAAGAGTTCCTAAACTGAAAGATGACTGTTTTCCCCTAGTCATCAGTTGTCTCAACAATGCTAGTTTCTCCAAAGGAATGGGAGGAGCAGGGAAAGCTGGACTACAAGAGACGAGGAAAACTGAGTTGTAAAATAAAAACAAAAACCCCAATGCCCACCCCAAATAAAACACCAAAAACAAACAAAAAAACCCCCAAAACCAAACAAAATCCCACAAACAAACAAACACAAAACAAACAAAAAACCCACCAACAAACCACCCAAACCAAACCTGAAAACACCTGATGATGTTACAGGGAATCCAAACTCACTGCCACTGCCAATTATGAACCTTAGAGCCCCTGACTAGAGCTGGCTTGCCTCTGGAACAAGTGCAGTACAGCATTCCCCAGCTAGCACTGGAAATGATTCAAAGCATCATCTCTGTACTCAACTGTTCACCTATGGCCTAGGGAGCTGGGACATGCCTTGCAGTTATTTGCATGTATAAATTACCCAAAAAACATTTATGGCAGAAAAGTTTGTAGTGGAGCTTGGACAAGGTCACATGTATTACCCAGCTATTGGTGGACCCTAGGGTATTTTCTTTGCAACCAACACACAAGTTGTCTTTTTAATCCCCACAGTGGCCAGAAAGACTTTCACAGACCTAGCTTCCTACTCCACTGTGCATAATGGAATAGGTTCTCTGCCTTGTGAACCTCCTTTGATTTACCTTGGCAGAGGTTAAGTATCTGGGAAGCCTAACATCCTCCACCAAAATGCTTAACAGACATACAGCTGTAAGTTTACTTATGGCTTCTCATGGTGTGCAGCCTAAGCATGCAATTTTTCTGCCTTTCTTTATCTCTACTAAAGCCTGACCAGACCCTGCCTCAGGCTTCTATGCCACAGGAACTGCACAGCTGTAATATGAGTAGGTCTCCTTAGCTGCTGTACACTGGTGCACTTTGGCACACTTCAGAGACAGGGCAAGTAGCACATTTCCCCTCAAGTCCACCTATCCAAGTGCTCAAAGCATATGATAAACCCAGCTACAACTATCCCTGGATGACTTCTGCTGTCTTCTCCTCTCAAGACAGATGTTGGAATTAATTCTGAAACTTCAAATTCGAAGTTCTTTGGTATCAGTTACCTTCAAAAGGTCTCAACTATAACTCTTACTCTAAATCAAGCTTTGATGTGCTAGGAATTGCTACATTTGAGTTAAACATTCTCCAGTAATACTGTGCTTTTGTTTAGGTGAACCATTATGTGTAGATTCATCCCTGCTTCAGTGCAGACTCAGTCGTGTACAGACAGCTAACCCTGAATAGGTCTCTGCAAGCATAATTATCTAGTCTGACTAGGATATGGATTTTATACTACCACTTTTGAAGCTCTGAAAAAGCAAACTGAAGATTTTGAAGATAAAGGTAATTGAGTAAGAGAAGAATGATCACCATACCTTTCAACACACTCTATATAAAAGAGACATCATCCTAATGTACAAAAGGAGCTTAATTGTACGGTTATTAGACATCACTAAATTTTCAGCCAAATGCTTTTAAGTGTGACAATGCAAGAAGCTTTTATTGTGAAGGGAATACCCTACAAAAGTCTATGAAAAGATCTGGAGGCTCCAGAACATACCCAGAACTACAAATAAAAATATCTATAATGCTACTGCACTGTTTGCCATTACCAGTGCTATTTGGTACCCTGCTACCAACTGGCTGTCTTTCAGACCTCTCATCCCAATAACACAATGTGATTCCTAAAATTCACCCAGTGATGTAAGTGATGTTAAAGGATCTGACTAAACCTTACAAGAATGAAGTGTATTTTGGAGTGAGATGAAGTGGTGCTGGAGAGAGACTCCACTGTAAAGACCAAAGTGGGATTTCTATGGGAAAAAAATCACATCAAGAATGTAAGAGGGACAGTTCTGCAGAATGACTTTATAATTCTCTATATCATGTACCATGAGGCTTAAGTTTATTAGTGAGTGTAAAGACTTCAGGATGCTTTAAAATTAAAGATTACAAAGGGCTAAATGGAGCACAGCTAGCATGTCTCTGGTATGAATTCCTAGAGATGTTCAAGATGGTCCACTTTGCAAAAGGCAGATGTCTCAGCAGGTATAAATGAAACCTGAGTTTCTAGGGGTACACTAATTCCAGGAACTACAAATCAGCAACATAAGGAAAAATATCAATTTATTGCATTTTTAAGTGCAACAATAATCGAATATAAACGATCATAATAACAGAAAATAGAGAAGTAGAACTGTAAAAACAAATAACATATAATACCAAAAATAGCATAACACCAACATAAAACAATGTAACAATAATAGAACATACACTCATTAGTTTCTTCTAGTATTTCTACATCCAAGCTGACAAAAGATAAGTGAACTGAAAAATACTATCTAATCATAGTAAAGTAAATGTCAGATTTCTATTGCCCAGTACAATTATTTCCATGTTAAAAATTTTATTTGGACCCAATACAGTTTAACAGTTGGGTGTGGGATGGAACCCCAAAGAGGAAATCTTTTAAAATTTAATCTAAGATAGTCATAGTCAGGAAAAGCAGGTGCCAAAATCCTCCCAATTCTACTTCAGCCTAGAAGGTATTTAATTTTACAATATTTGTGAGTGCAGTTCTACTGTTCTAACTCTGTGCTGGGAATGGAATGACACATGTAGAAAAAGGCTGCAGCTTCTATTTTTGGGGTGTGGTTCTTTTTTTTAATGCAGAATCATGTAAAATAGAAATAAGACTGAGATATAAAAGGGGAGCTTGTAAATGAGACATTTACTACCTGATATCTCCCTCCCTCTCACATTTTCCAGCACCAGAGGGGAATGCAAGGCCCAAAGCAGTGAGATGCTGAGCGGATTTGACTTCTGCAAATATTTGGAGTGAAGGACACTCACTCTTCACTAGGAGGAGTTTAAAACCCAATGGGATTCCTGAGCTGTGGCTGTACATGTGTCCTGAGCAGAGCGTTCTCATCCCAGCAGTAACAAACGTCAGATGGGAGGCTGGATTTCACAGCTTCAAAATGAAGCATGCTATGTTGCCCTCCAGAATATTAGCCACATCTTTGGGTTTTATTTACATGACTGTACAAGTCACAGTCAAATTTGGCTCCTACTTGTATGAGTCTATGAGGAATTTTTCATTCGAGGGCCCGCACAGATGCTGGATCTGTACATAAAGTCCATACTAACTGTTTCTGACATGGAGTGACTGCAAGTTATAGAAAGCCAAGGAGCTGATTCTGCTTCCAATTATAAACATCCAAACCCCACTGTCTCTAGAGCATCACTTTTAAAGTTTATTTATGAGAGCACATGTTGATGGTGCAAGTAAAATCTTCAATTTTGTATGGTAAGCTGAGCAGATGATAAAAATACAAACCATGACAAACTCAGAGTGTATACCTCCATACTCCTGCAAAACAAAGACCAACAACAGTATTGAACAGGGAGGGGTGGGAGAGAGATTTTGCTAGCTGAAGGAGGTACCACCTCAAATACAGCAAGTGCAGTAACCAACTGAAGTGATTTCAGAATCCAATTACTTACAGAGAGCCTTTTCAGACACTGACACTGTATTTCCAAAGTGAAGAAGAAGAATCTTTGCAAAGGTATTTAGGAAGAATGTTCAAATTGCACAAGCTTTGAGTTTGTATCTACAAACTTAATTTATTACAGATTTATAGTAATTTGGCATAAAATAACACAGAACACTATAATTTTTTTACTCTTTACCTTTCCAGAAGTACTGGAGGAAGGAAATTAAATGGTTCCAGTTTTCTGATGTTTACAATACACTCGAAAGCACTGAAGTGCTTTTCCCTTTCAAAACAAGTGATGCACACCATTCCTGAGGAATGCAAGTATGCTGTCACATGGCTGTGCTAGCATAGTGATACATCTGAAAGGAAAATTAGAGTCCAGAATAACCAGAGGCAGAATATCATTGGGGGGAATTCTTTCATCCACTACAGTTCTGGCACTTAAAAGAAATTATTTTGATACCAATGGCTTTGGCAATGCCACCTCAATGACAAAAGTCAAATTATCTTATCTAATATTTGACTGGGTAATCGATAATCCTAGCCAGAAAAGGTCTGGATTACTACCCCCACTTTGTTTTTGCTTTTATCTTTTCTTCTAAAATTGAAATCCAGGAGCTCTTCAGAGAAGAGGATTTCATTCTGACAGATAAAAGGAACATGATGTTTCCCTGTCAGGGTTGGCGGATTAAAGACAGGATAACATTAGGAAGCAACTCTGCACAGAGAGCAACCCACCAAGACAGAAATCTGCATCCTTACATTGTTGTTAAGGAAAATTATAGTGACACATCACTGTGAAAAATCAAATATTGATGCAAAATGCATCTCTTTTCTTCAAAATAAAAGTCATCTAAAATCAGGGGAGGGAGATGCTTTATTCTGATATCTCAAGGCCCATGTGCCATATTCACATACCAGTATACATATAGCATAACTCAAATGCATTTAGCTCAGATCTGCTGTGTATCAAATTTCACCAAACAAATACATATATTTGGGGGGAAAAAAAAATAAATTAAAAAAAAAAAAAGGGAAGTTGGTTATAACATGCCTAACAGGTGAAGCACTTACAAGTCAGCATGAGGCAAAATACACCATCTTCCATCACAAGAATGTTGCATTTTTGTGCAGTGACTTACAAGGGATTTCAAAGGCTGACATATTTTATATTCCAGATGAGTACCTGCTAAAACTTGCTATGCAAAATGAGGCCCTGATCTCAGGATTACCAATGTGTTTCTTAACACAGAGTTGCCCTGACTTCACTGACATAGCAGGCAGCCAGAAAGCAAGGACAAGGGTGGGCTTGAACATACTCTGCTCTTTTACTGGGGGGCACTTAATCTTGCAGAGAAGAAAATACTGTAATTATTGATGAGTGAAGGGGCAGAGTAGCAACTGTGCTTTCTGAAAACCCCAGATTCTTTTAATATACTACACTTGGGGCTTCTTCCCTCTTCTTTTCCTGCAGTACTTTCTGAACAATCACTTCAAAGGCTGTTGTTTAGTTTATATCATAAACATCATTTTCTCCTGCCCTCAGGACACCATCAATCCAAGGAAAGATACACCAGTGTGCTGTTGTCAGGGACACAGATGGTTGGAATCTGTGCATTGATTCCACTGAACAGTTTTAACGTGAGATAAACTAACCTACCCCAGAATGAACTATATGTAAATGAGAAAACAAAGAGCAATCTTTTCTGTTCAGGTACAAGTAGCACCTGATATTGAACAGTAATAATCTTAAATCTCAAGAATAATTTTCCTTCATTGGATCCATCTGGAATGGGAGCACTCATAAAAAGTATTGATTCAATGCCAGAACTGCAGAAATCTTATGGAGATTCTGTCTATGAAAAGCTAAGCAGGGGTTCAGGAGGATTGCAGAGCTGATAACTGGCTGTTTAGTCTAAGAAATTTGTTCTGGCAATGACAATAAGACACGTGAAAAGAAAAGGAGCAGAGATGGGCTTAAATACAAGCTGAAGTCAACAGCCTCACACAAATTGAACAGACATACAACATGCATCTTCTTATACCTGCTGCCTTTCCTCTAGGAAGGCAGCTTCAAATAACCTCCCTCCTCCTAAATACCAGGATAGTTTTCCTTTTTATGGCACTGTTAGCCTCACTAAGCAGTTATTTCTCCTGTCTTTGGTAACCCTGGAGTACAAATGAAATTCAGAGGGAGAGACAAGGAAGTATGACCTAGGAGAGAGGTGAAAGTAAGAGCCAGGAGGGAGTTGTAGAATGAAACCAAAACACAGCAAAGAAGAGAGCAGGAGAAGCCAAAGTATGCGTATGCAGTACCCACCTACAGCAATTGCATGTGAACATAATGAAACTTTAAACAAGGAATTCTTGAGAGAGACAGTGGTAGGAAAGCTAAATGCTGCCAATACAAAATGTGTCTTCAGGACCTGGAAGAATTGAATAGAAAGGTGTAGTCAATGTTACAAGGACACACAAGTGTGACCACTATCCGTTTTCCTTTGAGGGCACAAGTGAGCGTGGAAGATGGATTTCCCTGGGAAAACAAATGCTGGAGATGCATCAAGTACAGAAAGGATAAAAAGACAAGTCGCAGAGGGAGAGAGTGCATGGAAGTACACACCAAGAAGCAACAGCAGATTACATTTGTAGAGTATGGGAGATGCTAATAGAAGGGACTCTGGAAGTGAAACACAAATGATTTTGATAGCTCATCCTTAATTTAACTCAGTGACTACATGAGAGGAAGAGAAATGACAGAGAAGGGAAAAACAATAGGACAAAAAGGAATGGCTCAAGTCCCTTGCACAGACAGACTATTAACTTAGCAGGAAGCTAAATACCATCCGTGCTGGAGACACGGCCTCACGTCTGTTACTCCTACTTCCAATTATTGTACAAAGCATCTCTTTACATTAGTGCTCCCACAAAAACACCAACTGACTTGTCATAAATGTGGTCCATTCATCTGTTCCACATGAAGTTATATAGTGAACAAAACAGCTTTGGCCAAGTGGAGTTGCAAAGAAGACTAGACCACAAACAACAGTGGAGCTGAATAGGAAACAGAAATATTTATATTGAAAACACAATCTGTGGATAAATAATTCACTCTATAAAACATACAAGTGTTGTGACTAGACACAGGCACAGATGTGAGGCATACACTAAGAAGGGCTAGATCTTCTACTGTGAAAGTAATATATTTTATACTCTGAGGATATCACTTCAGTATTTTTACTTTCATATTTAGGAAACTTAAATCACAAGCAGCTAGAGGGACTGCAGTACCCCAGCAGGACACGGTTGGCCAGCCATGATCAGTGAATGAATACACAGAGCCAGAGCCACATTGACAGAGCCATGGGCTGAATTGTAAGTTTACCTCTAGTCATGGGTGGCTTAAGTGCAAATTCCCTCTTCAGGAAAAACAAAAAGATTGATGGATAGAAGGGACTGCAACACAGCCCTATCATCCCACAACCAGGATGGAAAATTTGATACTTTACACAATTTTAGACTGTGTACACTTTCCAAGTATCACTACATTGGGCTTGATCCCATTCTTGCTTTTTGAGCGTTCATTATGGTTGTTCTCTGTGTTAAATAATCCTGACATAGGTTTCCAGCACCTTTCAGGCACTTTTTGTATGGATAAGCTGCAAACTTGGGAGCCAGGCCCATCTGGCCACACAAACCCATACCTCACACCTGCCTCCTGCCTCCCTGCTTATCTACAAGGCTAGCCCAGTGCTTGAAACCCTCCACTTGAGCAAAGCCACAATCCAGGCAGATCTTTAGAAAGAGTAATAGCAAAAGATGCATACTCATTTAAATTTCCTCTTAAGAAAGGTGTGACCCAGCAGGAATGGTCTGAAATTATCCAGCTGAACACACAATAATAACAATAGGCTCGTCTGAATATCCACTAATTAAAAGCCCATCAGTAATCACAGTCCACCATACTTTCCTGACAATGTATTCCCTTATGCTCCAAGTCACTCATTTAGAGCCACATCTTTTGATATGTTGGTGTGCCTTAAATACCAGTTTGAGTTCCAGCAATTACACTCCGCCATCATTAAAAATAATCTTTCTTAGTTTGCATAGTATCTCTGTAGTAAAATACTTTCTAGAGCAGAGACATTTTGGGAGGGAATTAATGGCATACTGTTATTTATGAGCAAAAACTAATACAAAGTAACAAATAAAAACAAAGCCATCCGAAACCACAAAATAAGACAATCAAATCCAAGTGTATATATGACTTCAGAAAGAAGACAATTTAGAAGGAGGCTACAGCAAATAAACAAATGTGTAAGTATATAAAAAACTAGTATGCAGATGAGGATACTTGAGCTTTGTCACATTTCATGTCAGAGCCATTGGATACCTACAGACAATGTTCCATGTCACATTTTACAACATTTGAGTGCAGAAAAGTCAAAGGTCAAACATCAAATCTGTTGCAGGGTTGCTTCTCCATCACTCTTTTTACCCTCAAATCTTTTAAACCAAACCCTGAAATCTTAATATATCACATTCAAAATTTAGAGTAAGTTCAACAGAATTTCAGAAAGATTTAAATCACAAATCAGTAAGAATTTTAAAAGTAACAAAGAGAACAGTTAGAAAGCTTTTGGAATGCTTGCATCCTCACCCTGAAATACAATCAATTCCTGCATGAACTGTATGTCAATATAGATATCCAACTATTAAGCAAATTATTCTATAGTGACATTAATAATTTTTCCCATGTATATATTTATTCTGGTACACAAACTGTATATTAGTTGCATATGTGTATATAGTAATTGTATACAAGAAAAACAGTTTTGGTAGTAGAGTTAGTAACAGAGTTGCAGCATGTGGAAATTGCTTATCACACTTGTCAAATTTTGCTGGGAGGTGACGATTTAGGCTGGGAGGCCTATTTACTTTCCAGTTTGCCCTGGGAAGCAGTTATCTGTAAATCAGTAGAGCACTTTTGGCTTCCATAGTTCTTACTGATTTATAGCTAACACCTTTACACAACATGAAAAAAAATCCAAAACCCAGAGCAAGGCACAGGAGACCATTATTTAGGTTTCTATATCAGCACTTGGAGACAGGACATACCAGTTTTACAGCTACTTCTACAAATTGAATTATACCATATTGCACATTCACCCCTACACGCTATATAAAGTGGGGTCTTACAGAGGAAAAATGACACTTTATAATTGTAAACAGATTGTAATGCCATAATAACAACACACAAAGGAAGCTATTAAGATAAAGGAGCCCCTTTTCCTCACACAGCTCATCTACTTTGTGGTTCATGTAGGACAGACTCCAGAAGCTGGGACAGCATCCTGGTCCAGTGAGAGAAGTTCCACATTGAGTGCAGGGATCAATGCAGTCTGCAGGCATTGCTGCTGCTCCTGCTGCTGTGTGCTGTCAGTGGCACCTGGCTCAGAAGGCCCAAGCACTGATGCTGCTTTAAATATACCCCAGTATTGTATAGAGGTTCACAGCTCTCAGAGAGAAGAGAGATAACACTTTTCAAATATCCTTTTTATTTCAGAAGTGTAAAATAATTCATTACCTGACAGTGTTTTTCCTTCCCAAAAATTTTCAGCTGTTGGCCACAAAAATTCACACATTAGTGCAAACATTAAAAAGTGCCAACAAATAAAAGAAAAAACTTCTCTGCCGATGCAAGCTTGCATCAGGTCCAATATTTTACACATCAGCCACAATGTACGTATTTTAGAGAAGTATTTAAAACCTGGAAAATATCAATACAAAGGAGATATTTCACACTGAAGCCCTTGTAAATCCTAATCAAATACTTTCTAGATTTCTCTGTTCTACCATAAGCCCACAAATTCTCTTAAACTTTTCCACTTCACAGAATTATATTCATTTGCAAAAAACGTTACAATGCAAATTGCACTGTGTAAGCAGCACTAATTCTTGGTGACATTAAGCAAACCGTATCGAGAAATCAGAGACAAAAATCTTGAAAGCTTTAAGTTTTACAACCTGCCACAGATAAGGTAACAGTCAAGAGGATTTGGGGTTTCATTTATGATAGGTAGAAATGTATTCTTTCAATTTGGAAGCGTTTCAAGGAGAAAATAAGATTTCTTTTTACTCCAAGCATCTTTCCCACTGTGCTGTTTCACAGCAATCTACTGGACTCTGGGAAATGTTTAATCTGCTTGTATATAAGATGGGCAGAAGTGACTGCAGGTAGAAAATTGGGCAAATCCTACACTACTGTAAAATATACAGCTCCAGTGATTCTATTAAAATTAGATGTACAGAACAACTTATCTTACACAGCTGCTCAGTTGAGAGTCCAGAGAACATCCTCTGCTGGAAGTAGTCCCCATTAAACACTGACTTCACTAAAAAGCATCAAGATCCCTATAGTGTTCCTGAGGGCTAATGGAAACAAGTAACCAGCATTTACCATGCTTCTCATATTTTTGCAGCTAAATGCCAAGTGTGCCCTTTAAATCAGTGAACTTGTTAATCAACCTGAACTGAAATGAATACTGAAATTATTTACATGAAAATTGTTCCAGGCACAAATTTGTGAATAGATGGGGGCTGTTCAAAAGAGGAAAAAAAAGCTTGTTGTTTTCTTCACTCCTGGCCATCTGCTATCAAGATGTGAACAAGGTGCATTGTAGCTGGCTGTCTCCAAGCAAATTACAGTAGGTACTTTAGGGTCTTTCTTAGAGCTGACATGTAACTCCATCAATCCCATTTGTTTTCATCATAAATTACTGAAATCCCAAGATGCATTATGGTCCACCATATTTTACACATCCCTGCTCCCCCTCTCTAAAATGTCTTCAGTTATAGAATATACATGAGGAAGAAAAAAGTTTAATCTATATTGGTTTAAATGCATGGCTTGTCAAAATAAGTTTTCCCTACAGCTGACATTGAACTTTGTAATTATTCCTGAATGTTGTGTTTTAGAGGCTGCCCCTGTGATAATATGGAAATTGTTTTCTCTACGTCTTGACTACATACATGCCTCTCTCTGAATAAACAGGAATATCATGTCCTTTAAAAAGATACATCTCTTCCTCCCTTCACCTTCCTTCCCTTGTATTTTTTACTCAGATATTTGAGCCCTCAGTTTTGAGGGGACTGTCATTTGACTTTGAGGAGCAAAGCCTCAAGGATAAGCACAAAAGCACAAGGTGAAACACTCATGCACATCTTGAGTCTGATAATGGCCTGCAACTGCACTCTAGTAGGAAGCCCAGATGTGTGTTTTAAGTGAAGCAGGGGTCCAGGGAGAAGAGAAATCATCTCACCTCTAAAGTTCTTGGGCATCACTTTCCTTCCACCCTGAGCACAAGCACCTGAAAGAGCTACTCACACAACAGCCCTGTAACTAAAGCACTCACCAGGAAAGTCAGAGCCTGGGTCCAAACCCACACCTTACTCTGAGGAGACTGTTCTGCCCACCAGGCTGTTGAAGCATCTTAAGTGGGGTCGTTCCTCCTCATGAAAGCATAGTAGCATGCAGTTAGATGCACAGGAGGTGGCAAGAGAACAAAGCATTTGAACAAAATGAAGTTACAGGCTTCTCTCCATGGCACATACCTGAGTGGGACAGGAGAGAGTAAAACGTGAGTGGAAATTCAAACAGTTGACTGAAATAACAAAGATTTGACTCCTGCAAGTAAGAGATCTAAATACTGACGCAGACTATTATGGAGCACGTACCAAATCTGTTTAAATTCAGTATAAACATAACTGTCCAGATTCAAAAAGAAGTAAAAACCGCTAAATTATACACCCTTAAAAAAAACCCTAAACCAAGATGTTTCTGCAATTGAAGGCATACTATGAGTTCACAATTCAAGCTGAAAAACAAACAGATGATACTGGGCTGTAAATTACTGAATATGTTATGAAGGACACTCTCAGAAACACCAAATACACCAAGAAATGTATTAGTCTATGTATAATCCCCATTAGAGGCTATCATCCCTGTGTTACAGGGCCGCACTGCAGCTTTTGTGATATCTGCATTAGTCAAGCAGGCAAAAGGTCACCAATAAGAATGATCCTAGTACGATATTCAGATTTAATATTGCAAAATTAACATCCTTAAAGGCTAAGCAAGATAAGCTGATTACAGTAAATGACATTCCCTCTTCCACATCTGTAGAGAGAATGAAAAGGAGTCACATCAGAAAAAAAGGAAGAAGTGATTTATAGAAGCCAATGTTGGCTGGCTGGCAAGAAGATCAGAAATACACGTGAACTATTTTCTGCAGTGGCACAGTCTTCTTTCGATTTAAAGCTCCCTTTTGTGTCAGGCTAGGAAGAAAGGGTCCACAAGGTATCAATACATCAGCATTTCGTTCTCCTCATAACCTTTCAGAGGTGAGCCCATCTACCCAACTAGGCAATTTCCCCTCTCCCCTTGCATTTCCCAAGAGGCAGCTGTTGGGATAATCACCTCCTTCAAGATCCTGGAGACTCAGAAAACACAAATAATGCACTAGGCCAGCAGTTCAGCACTCTCCTTCAATTACCAATATACGTAAGTCAGGAGAAGCAGGTAATAAAATATCCACTTTAAGGTAGACTTTAAGAGGCAGAAAAAACAAACCCACACATACACCCTCCTTTCCTCACCACATAAAAGTAAAAATTTGTTTCCCCCCTCCTGCTTCAAAACATCATCTAGCAAGGAAAACTTTTTAAAAGGAACAAAACATATATTCCTCCTTAGTCTCTCCTGTATCAGAAGGGAAATTTATCATTCTGTGTGCCTCAGCAATATTTTCTGCTTCAGCCTATATGCTTTCAAATTCCCTTCCAAACATAAAAGCAAAGCATCGATGAAAAGAAAATTGATGTACCAACAAGCAAGAGCTCTTGCAGTGACTACAACCAAACAGCAATTGGCATGAAGGGAGCCAACATTTAATACCATTTTAAGATATAATTAAAAAGGAGAGCTGCTCAGAAAGGACTCTTTACTATAAAATATGGCAGATACACACTACAAATACTGCACCAATTTTTTTCCCATGCTGTGCAAACCTAAAAATCTTCAGATGAAAATGTATGGTGGGTTTGCAGAAGCCCTTTGCAATAACACTTTAGGGGCCTTTCAGCACATAATAGACTTTGGCACCCTGCTCTCCCTGTCATCAAGGGTGGCACCAGGAAGATTTAGAGCTGGAGTTTGCCTCCTCACTATCTCACAGACCAGGTACTATAAAAGGTTGGAGTGCTTCCACTCTGTGTCTGGTCACAGTCTGATTTAGGGGAATTTGATAGGAGGACAAATAAAACCAGATTTTTTTTGTTAAATGTCTTGTCTCCTGTTGTAGAGCTTGAGTAATACTGCAGTTTAAAAGGAACTGTGGAGTGGAGGGGAAAACCAGAGTAGTCTAGCAGCAGAGCATGATAACTGCAGAGATATGAGCTGTTTCACTAAATGAAATGGAAACTTCATTGCCAGGAATTTACCAGTGCAAAGCAGGGAGGTGTTCAGTTGTCTAAGGTTTGGTACAGCTCTTTATTTACAGAAGAGCTAGTTGCAGCTAGAACTGGATCCAATTTTCTCTCCAAAGCCTAGGATCTAAGTATAACTTCAATGCATTCAAGTACCTGATTGCACAACTAGTGAAAACACAGGCATCACAGCCAACTGGGGAGAGCTTAGGTACGTAATATCATACTTGGAGAGGAGATTTAGTGAGATGTGCCCTCACCTCTGATGGCTGTGGCTTAATGCTGAGCTGACAACATCCTCAGAGACATCTTTTCTTTTTTCCAGACAAACTTATTAATTTCAAGGTGTAGAAGTTAGGAACTGCTTTTACAGTACAGAAAAGTCCTTTCAGCTGTGGGAAAAAAAAAGAAAAAAGTCCTTTCACCCGGCTCTCCCCGTCACCACAGGTAGCACCCAAAAAGGTTTTGAATTGTTTCAGCCTTTGCAGAAAATCTGGAGTTGTGGCTTTACACTCTCAAAATCATTTGCTGCAAATCGTGCGAAAGAGACAAAACTTTTCCAATTCATCTCTAACCCTTCACACACAAACAAAATTGCCTATACTAGAAGTTCAAGGAAAGACTTGCCACCAGTAATAGTGGTGTAAAGTGAGGCACAAAGCAGGACACTTGTATCATAGAATTGCTGAAGAGTAACTGTAAGGTGGAGTTATAACACCTAAGAGAGAACTAACTTCCTGTGAATGAGTAAATTAAAGGGCTACATATTAAAGCCCTAGATGTATTTTGGCTAGGGATTGTTCCAAAAGACTTCAGAGCATTTTTAAGATAAAATTATTCTGTCTGATATGCAATCACCTCCTCTCTGTCTGATTTCACTGAAAACCTGCAGGAAAAGATCTTCTAAAAATCCTTCTTCACTCAGGTTAGGTGACTCCATTCCCAAGGACCTGACAGCTTTACTGGTCTTTTAATTTAGAAATGTGTCACAAAATCTTTTTTCTGGAAGTTCAGAAAGAAGTCCATACACAGTCTGCAGGAGCAGAGATGGCAAACTCCTACTTGTTTTATTTCCAACTTACTTAACCCTGTTTAAGAGCCATACTTATGCAGCCATCCTTGCCCAACAAGGATGCAATCTACCAAACTCTTGACACTTCCAAAACTCAGCACTTCCTTCCTCACAAAGCACATATAGAAATACCTAGTTTATTCTTTCTGCTTACTAGCTGGCATTTTAGGTCACAAGATGAAAGTGGGTCCATGGAATATTCGAAAAGTAAATACAGTTCTCTTTGGAAAACCAGCAACTGTTGACTCGATATTTTATGTTCTAGAGAATGTCAAAATCTAGGCAAGGAAATCAGAAGATGGGCACTACTGTAACAGTTTGGTGTACACATCAGTTGAAAGCATATGAGAAAAATATCCATGAGAAACAAGCAGGCATAGAAAAATCACTTCAGTAATCTCAGCCAAAGATTAAAACCCACCATTTCAAAATACAAGGCCTAAAAAATTGTTTAGCCACAAGAGGGAGACAAATACACAAATGGACAGTATTTCACATAACATACAGCTTTCAGTCACAATGTTATGGAAAACATAGATGTGGTCAAGAGGCACACCTTTAAATTTCATGCTATCAATTAATTTCCTGTCCCTAAACGTAAAGGATCCCTGGATCTAGTGGAATTCAAATCCAGGCCAGGATAGCTGCATTGTTGCTTGAAGTAACAACATGGTATTTCTTTGCATACAACAACTCCAGAGTATCAAGCCTGGAGAGAAAATTGAATTTTCATTTTAAGCATATTTTCTAGGAGAAAGAAAGACCTTGTTGCAGTGATGAAACACTTCAGCCATAAAAATCAAACTTTTCTGAAACATCAGGGTTAAACAGAGTTCACAGCATTCTCAAGATACACTTTTATGACATCTATAAGCCTATCATATGTTATAAATTAATGGCAGATACAGCACATTCTAATTATATCACCCATGTCTATATCATTTAAGTAATAGCTCTAAAGGGTGGATTAAAATGATGAAAACCTGAGGAATGGCTGCAGGTAATTGTGCAAGGTGCTACAACACAGATTTACAACCTACTGTCCAACATCACCCTCTGCTGGGGATCAGTGAGGAGCATTTACATGGCGGCATCTGACGGGAGATCCACAATGCACCAGGGGCAGAGCAGGACTGGCAGTTCCTCGTTTGACTGAAGCACATCATCTGATTCACAGTTTAGAGCATTTAGGCTAGCAGATTTCATTACAGCTCAGCATAAACCAATCAACTGACGTCACAGAACAAAACAGCAAAGGCACGTTCAGTGTGTCATAAATAAAATAATTCAGACACCTGGTTTTACAAGGCTCTGCTTCCCCCTCACCTGCTATGGATGACTTTGAAAGCTCAGAGAGCCCTACACAGACAGGATTAGGCCCAAACCACATTTTATATGTTATTTTAAAGAGAATAACTGCTTGGAAAAGAGCCATTTCACAAACCAATGAAAATAGCAGATGACTTAATCCTCATTTCATATAATTCATATAGGTTGGTGTTTGCAATACCCAGGCACCACAGCTTGAAGTTACACACCTGGCATTTGGTCTGTAATACCACTGCAGCAATATTGCAAAACTTGTAAGAAAAATCCAATAATGCAAGGGAGGAGAAATTAAAACCTTACCCATGTTTCACAGGTGGACTAATACTTAGCTCTAACGTTACAGAACAACAGCCCATGGATTAATTCACTTCACATTAAGAGGAACATGCACTCATGCCACAGAGTGCAGGAAGCTATGGAAGAGCAGGCTGGCTGCAAATGTCATGTTGGTGGGCTGGGTTTGACACCAGCCAAAGGCAGCTGGAGAGGAGGAGGCAGCTCCACCTGCCCAGCACCTCACCTGACTGAAGCTGTCCCCAAAGCAAGCTGGAGTCCCCCAGGCAATGCCACTCTTGAGCTAGCTGCAGTGACCTCCTATGAGACCATTTAGCAGGCTAGAGTAGCTAGAAGGCAGTAGGACTCACAGCTCATTCCTCCTGTGTCTCTGTGTGGGCTTTAATCACTAGGGAAATCACCTCTAAACCAAGTATGGTTCCGCTAGCTCTCCAGCTCCATTTCCCTGGAGGCAGGCCTTATCTTCATTTGTTCATTATATTTTACATTTTGCATTCTGAAACAGGACCAATAATGCCAAAAGCAGTTGTATTTAAGTCATTTCAGAAAGAGCCATCCCAATTATACAATTCTGTCCTGAGCAAATCCACAGAGTCTGCAATTTTCCCTGACTCCAGTGCATGCTGGAGACAGCACACAAAGATGTGCTACAGATTGCCAAGATCTCCAGAAATGCAAGCTGCTCTGGATTTAAGGTGCACTGCACTGTGGAAAACAACTTCAGTACTTTTTATCTCTTTTACATGTGCAAGAGAGGTAAAGTAACTGAAGTTCTTTTTTGTTTCCGATATAGAAACAGTAAGTGTTTAAATTATATTTATTTCATTAAAAGATGAATTAACAGCATAGAAACAATCAGAAAAGCAAGAAAAGAGGAATGACACTAGAAGGAAGCACACACACTTTCCAGACAGGTCTAGATTTCAGATTTTTCTTTTAAGTTCAGGCAATCAATGCTATTTTGAGGACTTCTTTTTAATCCATTATGAATGGAAGACAGGCAGGTCAAATGTATTATGAACTTGCTTTCAAATTAAGACTCCATTTGCTGACTGAGATTAAATGAGCATAAATAAATCTTAAATTGAAATCAATGTGACTGTCTCAGTCACATGAGATAGTGACTATCATGAGTTAAAAAATGTATCTATAAAAATCAAAGCAAACAATTAATCATATGTTTTAATCGACCCAAAGTGTGAGAAAGTCAACATGCTCTTTAAAGCACTTGTGAGCAGCCAGATATACAGAATACAAACAATTCATTCCCCAAAGAAAGATGTGCAAGAACAGTTTTAAACTAATACTGACTTTTTTTTTTTCTTAATAAGTCTGTTTAATGTTGAAGAAAAGTGATTGTCACTGTCATATGAATCAGGGTCTAAAAAACACTGTGTAGTAACAGACTGAAAACAATATAACTATCATCCTTATATGACCCCAAATTGTGCCATGAACCTCACTGGGGCTAGAGGGGTGCCTCTTGTGCTCAAGGGTGGCAAAACAGGACCACAGAATTTTCTTGACATGAGAAAAGTTATCTCCAGTCTACAAATTTTCTTTTTGAGCTGCAGAGAAGTCAATAACTTCTGTAGTATAAACTGTGGAGTAAACCCCTCCATCAAAGTCTTGTAAGTGAACCCAATTTGCCTGTGTTTGAATTCCCAGTGAACAGCATAACCCATCTCTGCCCAGAAGAAACTAAGCCAACAGCAGCACCAATCTCAATTTTATTCAAAACCACAAGTCATGCCTTTAGGATATAAATTTATCCCCTCCCTTTCCCCATCAACACATATTTTGCCACTCGCCTTGGGAAGCATGTTATTAAAAAAAAATTCATTTCCCCCTCAGATACATTTTTATATTGTATACTAAATTATGCATTTAAAATCAAATAAAAAGAATTTACTGCCTTAAGACTACTACACACATGAGAAAGCTCTCTGTTTCTAAATTTTTGGAAGAATTTTCCACCTTCCCACCCAAGCCAAGCAAACATCCAGTGTTGTTACAGCTGAAGCAGTGAGGGGGGAAAAAAAGACAAAAATATTTTTCACATTAGGAATCTGTACTTCGAGTAGTAGGGAAGAAAAGTGCACACCTCAGAAAAGCTACTGCTCAATGCCTCCAAGAGGGAAAGGGAACTTTTAATTTTGAGGGCATATCTGAAAAGTTCACAGTTCAGGTCAGTCACAGATAATAATCTTCTGATCCTCTCCTAAACAATGTGAAACTTAGACACTGATTAATTAGCAGTCTAGCGCTGAAGTTGATCTTGCAGCCTTTCACATTTTTCAGTTGCAGTTCTCCTTGCTGAGAAGAAACAAAGAAGTGAAACAATACATTGAGACAATTCAGCCATAGCAAACATTATTCTGTGGTTTTGTTCTGAGAAGGGCAGAGGTTGGTGGTAAGAGGCGACTTTTTTTCCTGGTATTAACACAGATTGAAACCCACACACAGCAGGAAACATTCACAAAACCTGAAAATGTAAAATATAAAAACCCCAGTTCTTATTTAGAGGTTTAAATAAAAGTTCCTTGATTTCCTGAGATGATTTCATAACACATCTCCTGCACCTGGAATTGCAACTGCTCAAATGTTCCAAAAATTCAGGAGATGTAGATGTTTAAGTATAATTTTATGACATTAACTGTAGGTAGTCATATTTGAACAAGTTTAACTTGGGTTCCTATAGGGAGCAACTGAAGCTTGTCTCAGGCTTTCTCTAACACAATGTTCATTCTTCCACTTATACAGAAGAAATTTATAAACAAAGGCAAATAAAGACAAAGCAGGCAAAAGATAGGCTTAACTTAATTATATACTAGATTTTTTTTCCTCCAATAAGTTACAGTTAAATATGTTAAGAAACCTCAGCTGGACAGGAATGGTGACCCAGTGTGCAAACTGGGTGCTGACATTCTCCTGTGGAAATCCACCAGTTCAAGACCTGCTTCCCTGCTATTCATGATGCCCCCAAGTTCATCAGTGAGAGGCAGCCACAACTGAAGTTGTGTGAAAATAGAAAGGAAATGGGAGACATAGGCACAGGAATATTCTTGGCTAGAGAAATCAAGATATGAAGTCAAAACAGAGCAGACAATACACTGAAGAAAGGACAGAGGTTTCAGACACAGAGGTGCATACATGTAGATAATGGTGCCTCCCAGAATAGCTGAGAAGAGGAGAGAAAAACAAAATAATTTAAAGAGTCAGCATAACACAGACCCAAAGATGGTCTAGGAGCAGTGAGATGAACAGGTCACGAAGTAGACAAACAAATCTGCCAGGCAAGAAAAGAGAGTTTGGTACTAGTTACATGTGGTGCCACATAAAAGGAGAGATTTGCAAACAAGAATGCCAAGGACAAAATCACACCTCAGCAACCAATTTTGGTTGAGGTTTTTCTAATATATACAAGGAGGGTAGTATTGTAAAACAAAGAGTACCTGACGCAGCAGCGTCATATTTTTCCCCTATATGTAGAGATAGTGCCTCTCTTCCTTCTTGGAAACTGCAAACAGAGAGATCCAGGTGGCTGGGAAGATGACATTTGAAACAGCAGGAACTCAGTGGCAGCTACAGCATATTTATTAGAAAAGTTTGGTCGTACCCAAAGCCTTCACATAACTTCACTACTTCCTCACTCCTATGGTTCAACCAGATAAACCATATGTTGGATACTGTCACTGAAATGGGTTTAACATTCCCAGTCTTCCCCAGCTTTCAACTCCAGGCCTCTGGGTTGCACGTAAAGGATACCATCATAATTTAACTCAGCTCATGGACACTGAAACAGGTCAAACATTTGTCAACTCCTTTTAAATGTCTTTTAAAATATTTCCAGAACCACTAAATAAGCCCCCAGAGAAGCATGAACAAATAGTCAGAGCCTGCTAAAGAGAAGCGGAAGGATTGCTCTCTCCCAAAAGGACATCTGTTGAACACTCCAGGTTTTTTTCCTTTCTTAAGGTAATTGTTGACACAGTCCCACAGTCCCACTTATACTTTTCAACTGGGAAACTAGAATTTGGATACCATCATAATTCATTGTTGGACCTTTCTACCCCTGAATTAAATGAGTAATTAACACGGCTCCTGGGACTGTGGTTGGACTCCTTGGCACTGTGCATTTGGTTGAATTGGAAGTCTCCATAGTCTATAGCAAGAAAAACAACTCCCTTACCAGGCTCAGTATAGCATAACTACCACATACAAGGAAGGGAGTGGGTTTATACCATCAATGGTGGTGAGATGGAAGCCACCAATTCAACAGACTGCACAGAACCCTTCTAAGAAAAAAAAATAGTTTTGCCATGGCCATATTGCAGTTTTGCTAGAGCCATACTGCTGCTCTAGATTCTGTGTTCTGAATACAGTGAGGGTATGAGAAATAGGGAATCTACAACAGTGGGGACATACCACAACAGGTGGCAGAAATCCCAGAACAAAGAAAGTTGCTCAGGAAGAGCATGTCTTTCCTGTGCCCCACTCATGCTGAAAACAACAAATTAGCATTTCTACCTCCAACAAGCTGCTGCCTTCTGTGAAGACACCAGGTGTTGTTCTGCACTGAAAAAAACCCAACCTGTGTGTGTGTGTTCCCCTCTTAGTGAATCTAATGATAGTAGTGGCTGCCATATCAATGAAAGAGGAGATACAAGTTTTCTGCTTTGGCAGAAAATGTTTGCACAAGCTCCTTTCTGGTGAAAGAGTAGTTCTCTACCTTCCCCAGCACTGAGCCACACCATCAGATCACAGAAAAAAAAAAAAAACAGAGAACAGAAATAATGGCAGAGTTGGACTCAGATCTCTGATGAGTTGATCTGAGGAATAAAGTTCCTTTCAAGCAGGCCATGATACAGGTGCCTCAGGAGTCAAATATGAAGGACCCTGCTGCTCATGTTATCCACATTAAAAAAAAATTTAAAAGGCCTCTGCAAACCCAAAGAGCTCTGCTTAGAAATGAGAACCATCTAGCTGATGCAACTTCTGAATTTCTGATAAACTCACAAACCTTATTCAATGGAGCTGATATTCTCACACAGTTCTTCCCTCTAAGTCCTGTGATCAGCTTCAGCATGGCCAGGATTTGACATTAGCTGAGAGACACAGACCCCTAGTTAGTGGAGTTTTATGTAAAACCTGATGCTCAGCATGTAAGCAAAACATCAAGCTGCTCAAATATTTGTGAGTGTTGGTGACAACATGTCAGTTTGTCATCTAGAGATTCTGTCAACTGAAAATTGCTACTGCATTGTAGATGGGTGAAAATCTAGCCTCATGCCAGCAGGCAATCACCAAAACTTAGTACTTTTAAAGGAAATAAAGAACCAAACAATTTTTCTGGTACATTCATTGTTGATAAAATAATTTAAATTGCGCTGTAAATTCACTTATAAAAAGCCTTGTGCATTCATAGGAGAAATCAGGATCTAGCCTTTGGTGGTTAGCTGCATTCCACAGCAGATCCTGGAGTAAGCAAACGTGCTCCATCTAACCAACAAAGATAGGGTGAGAACTGTGTTGAAAATTTCCTGCTGCCTGGTGAGCTGTCAAATTCAGTTCCAACCAGCAAATGCATCTTGCATGACTGCATGAAAGCACTACTGTACGTAGTGGAAAGTTATTTTTTAAGGCTCTCCAGTTTTGAACTGTGTGACAAAAATCACATCGGTGCTAATTCAAGAGGAGTTGATTGTCAGTAGGAAGTAATCAACCTTTCACACTAAATGTTTCATATCCACAACAAAAATTGATACTTCTGTATTTGTTTGTCATGGTTCTCTCAACTGCTCCCTAATGACATGTGGTCAAGTGTTATATTTTGATTTGCATGTTTCACATGAATCATTAATGCAGCAATACAGAACATAATGTTTTTCCTAAAGCCACATTATGCCCCTGGAGACAGAGTGCGCCCATATAATGCTTATACAAGGAAAATGGCAAAAGAATGGGCATGGGGACATGCTTGTTTGACTTTCACAAGCTGCTGTGGGAAAGGGCCCCTCATGCTTCTTTGCATTCACCTATTTTCATTCGCTTCTTTGTGTTCTGTTGTTTTGGGGCGTTTGTCCAAACAGTTTGTCCTCACTTACATTTGTTTTGGTTTTTTGAAAAACAGTTTTGCGGTGTTAAATGGACTGGCTTAAACTAAGCCAAACTGGTGTTAAGCAATCTCCCCAAGACTGTTGCCATGCGGATCACAGACGGCAGGATTTTGTCTCAAAAGATGTTGACACGTGCTGGCACAACCAAGCTAACACTTCACAGCCTATCCCCAAGCAGCAGCTGCTCCCAGCTTTTAAGACAAACCTGCACATATTTTCTGTATATCTCATTTCCCAGACTCCTTGCTAACACTACAAATAAGATGACTCCATCAGCCAGGAAGGCCAACCAACTGGTCAAGAAGATAATTTACAGTTAATGTAAACCTACTCAGCTGGATTACCAGCATATTTATACTTTTACAAGCATTCGTGAGTGGCATATGATGCTAATGGACATTAAAAGGAAGGCTGCATGATGAATGATGGTAATTAATGATTAAAGCATTACACAACACGTTTCTCTGGGAGTGCCATGTTAGTGTCACTAAATTAAGATCCATCAACTTGCAGTTTAAGAGGTCTTGGGGTTGCAAATCACTATTTAAAAAAAGGTATTTTTACTCTTGTACTTTTACTCTTGCAATCACAGACAGGAGTATTAATACAAGAATGAGGACAACTCCAGTTTGACAAACATATAAATACGTGCATAGGGAGTGTGCATGTGACCCCTTTTGGGAAATCTTTAGCATTTCCTAGCTTACAAATCTGCCTTCCCCTCTTAAAATGCTCTCAACACCTTATATTAAAGCACTGTCTGCATCAGTAACTTTTCTGATATGTATAAGAAAACATGTATTTCCTTTTCTACTATAAATTTACAAACAGTATGCACAATCTTTCCTGAAAGAAAGGCAGAGACACAAAATGTGGTATCCTGGTCAATGTTAAGCCAGTGAGAGGTGTGAATTAGGAATACACCAGGGAACAGCAGTGAGTGTGACACTAATGGCTAGACAGCAGAAACCTGAGGTTACTCAGCTTCTCCTCTGAGCAGCTCTGGGGGACACTGGCTGCTGCCTTGTGATCTTACAGTGCCCAGTGCCATGCCAAGCTGTGCTCATGCCCAGCTCCAGCTGCACTCAGCCTGGCATTGTTGCTCCAGGGTCACAGGTTGGTGCCCACCTGGCCCATCACCAGCCCTGGAGAACAGTCAGCAGTGGGGAGCAGATGCCCACATCTCAGACAACTCCTTTTTGCTATCTTAGCCCAAACATGGTGCTTGAATTTAGCTGTATCAATTGTCTAAAGGGACAGATAACACACAGGTACACGTGACAGCCTGCCAAAACTGAGGTAAAAGCAAGAACCTTTAAAAAGGGAAATGGGGTGGACAGATGGACATGGAAACACCTTAAACTAGCAGCAAAATGATGAGCTAGAAATTGGTCAGCCAGAATTCTTGCTTGATAAAATCTCCAGGTGGTAACTACCAGCCTGTGTAACAAAAATGAGGTGTTGGGTTTTTGTTGCTGTAGGATTTTTATTATTCTTTCTTATGCACGTTCAGTCTCATCACAGCAGCAAGCCTTAACAGACCTATGTGCCACAATTTTTAAATCCATATATCCAACCTGTTTCTAGGAGGATTATGTTGCACAGTGCTGAAGGGGCAAGCACACGCAAGACGCAGGTCAGCATTAGAGCTTCCTAACACAGTAAAGATGTGAGCTGCTCTTACAGGAATCAGATTGTAGCCCAAGAAATCAATTTTCCCTGTCTCCTGTGCTAACCAGACACTACTTTAACTTGCTACTTTAACTTAGTATCTACTGGAATGATGCTGACTCTGCTAATATGAGTAAAGCTAGCTGTTATAGCAAGAGATGCAGGAACTAGAAGAGTTGTCTTGGCTCTGAAAACAAAGTTATTCCCTGTATCAAATTACTTTTAAAAATAACAGAAGTTAATTTAAAACTCACACAAATTCAGAGAACACCTTTGTATGCAGCTGCAAAGGATAAAAGACCGACATACATTTCCCCAGCTATATGGTCAATCAGGTTCATTTCATCAGCAATCTATAGCCTGAACATATTTTTCCATTCTCAGTACAAACATAGCACAATGTTTTCAGAGCATGAGAAGCAGCCAGTTAGAAAAGAATGAGAAACTTGAAGTGATCACTTGATCCTCATAAATGCTGCTAAAGCTGATTTCAGAAGTGGGCCTTTGTCTTCCTAATCCCAGTAATTCCTTTAATTGAAACTGCAGAAGTTGTCTTTTTCAGCCAGGAAATGCTAGTTCTTCACTCTTAAAGTGACTAAAAGGGTTTTTTTCTCAGCCTAGAAGGTATGTAGGATTTGCACAAAACACACTAGCTGCAGGACCAAGAAAAAGCAATGATTGAACAAAAACTTACATGATATTGTCAGACACTTCATTTTCACACATTGAAAAGCAGATTTAATACTGTGAAGTCTATAAGAATGGATAAGAAAAAAAAAAATGGGCAGGGATTTCTCCTTCCACATTATTTTCCAGGGATTTAAACTAGAAAACTAGTGGCGATGAGTTGTTATGAAGTGAGGAGGAATTATGCCTAACAGTGGTGTTCCAGTTAAAAGAGTAGAGGACAATTAGGAGTCACAGGTTCTGAGCTCTGTTTTATGCTCAGTTAGTGACTTTGAATAAAACACTTGGGGCCTGGTTCAAGAGAATATGGGGCTGCTGAAGGACATCCTTAATATCAGTGAGACTTCCACATTGAATCTTTCTAGGGTTGGGTTAAGCAAAGCAAGAACCATCATAAACCTGATGCTTTGCAAAGAGCATGTAGATGTTTAAAAAAAAGGCAAAAAATTACTATTGTCAGATAAAACCTAATCAAGTCCAACAGTAGGAATACTTATTTCTGATTTCCAAAGAAACTTAGCCCATGGTGTTATACACTTTCCCAACTAAGAATGTCCTGGAGCAGGAGCTGGAGAACAACAAAGGGTGCAGAGCCTGTATGTCAGGACACCAGTCAAAGGACAACTGTGAGACCGAGATTCTTTAAAAAATATTTGTAGTGGTATCTTTAAGAGATGGTTCTCTGAAAAGTAAAAGATTCTCTAAAGAGCCTTTCCAATTATTTCTGCATCTCAAAAATAGCTGGGAAGAGGCCTGAAGGATGAAAGCTGGCAGACTTCCACTTCTAAGAATCCAGGCCACAATCCACCTGCTTTAGAATATTTCATCATGATCTAATTGCAGCCTGGTGCTTGTAGGGCCCAGCTGACGATACCCAACAGACCGTATTTGTTTTACATGAAGAAATTAATTAAGCCTTCAAAGACAGAGAAGTCAATGGATGTCCATGGTAATGAGTGTACCAGTGCCACTTTAAAAAAGACTTTTGAAAGAGAAGTCAGAAAAAATGAAAATACACTTGCTTCCATCCACAAAAACAGAAGGAGTGACAGATTGCAGATGCTTAAGAAATTATGATAATACAAATAACAATACCAATATATTATACCAAAAGTACCCAGCAATCAGCTGTATAACTAGAAATGAAGATTTACAGGTTTCAGTAGCACTACTCTAGATTTCAGCTTGTATAACTGGGATTGGAATATGGCCTGCTGCTGTTAAATTGCACAAAGCAATATTTGAAGACTTTTTTGCAAGAAGAAATGCAGTGCCAATAAAATGTTTTTTTCCATGTGCATCACTGTAAAGTGAAGTATTTTTCAGAAGGAAGATTTTAGAAAGTTCAGCAAGTACAGTAACGTGAGCCCAACTTTAAGAAAAGTCAAAGCATCAAAGTGAGGATGAAAAAAGGAAATGGTAACTAGTACTTTATCTCCAGCTACAAAATTAGCAGAGATCACAGGAATGTAACTCATAAAGCCCTTATGAAAACATCTTCCACTATTTAGTGCTCAAGCTCTTTCACTGTGGCCTCTCCTTGCTCAGTTTTCCATCAACTAGAGGAGACAGAGTTGGTCATGGCAGTTGGGTGAAGACAAGTGACTGCACCTTTCCAGCCTTGGGGGCACCAACACTTAAAGTAAACAGTGCAGTTCAAATGATTATCAGTGCTTCTCCATTCCTATGTACAGTGATAACTATTTAAGCATGTTACAAAGTTGTTACTAAAAGAATCTATTATTTCAGTTGTTACACAAATATATTAAACTAACACCATGCTCACCTCGTAGCTCCTATATGAGACCCCATGCAAACTCTGGCAGGCATGACACACCAGGCACCATCAGGTCACCCCCTTAGGCTTCCAGTACATTTAAACATTTTTTTTAAACTCAGCAACAGTTAAAAAAGGAAGGCAAAATGTCTGCAACTTGAAAACAGACAGTACTATGCATATGAATCTAGTGGCATTGAGACTTTTCAAAAATGGCTGTATGCAACAGGAGACTCTCAGTACATCGGCAACTCCAAGCAGAGGCACTTCTGTCTCCATCTAGAGATGTGAAGTTTTGCACATGAGAATTTACTCAGCATAACTAACTACTCTGCTGATTACCACTGAAGACATTTTTGAGCTTTTTTTCTTTTTTTTCCCATTAAGACCTTTGTCTTATTTAATAGGAGCCTAAAACTTTCCATTTCTTTCAGGTTTAGATCACTTCAACACAACGTGCACTCTCTAACCAGAAACCTAGTCACTTGTGCACAGCCTCCTCTTGTATGAGGAAACTCAGAGTATTTGCTCATTAATTTCACTTCTAAAGAGAGAGTCCATCTCCCATCACCAGTGCCCTGCAGCATCCAGAACTAGGACCAACATAAGCATTAGCAAAGGGCAAAATTCAACCAGGATGACCAAAAGTTACTTTAATGTGTTTACAGACTTCTACAGCTTTTACTTCTATCAAAAAATGTTTAAATGCTTCACCTAATTCAGTAGTATTTCCAATCCTAATGAAACTAGGGGAACAATGAAGAAGCCACAAGAGAGTACTTTCTTCTCATTTTTCTTTGACCCAAAATTAACACTTAATATTTGTGATTTTCATTGGCAAGATAATCAGCTGAATGCTTGAGACTTGAAAACAACTTGGTGACACTCCTTAAAGAGGATGGAGTTGGGCACAAGCAACTTGTGCTGCCCACTGAGATTTACTGGTAACACACCTTAATTATGATTTTTTCCCCCTTAGATAAAAATGGTTTAACCAAGCCTAAATTATAGCAGAAAAAGCAAAAGAACACAATTTGTTTGGTTACTCTTTTTCTAAAAAACAAGGGGGAAAAGTAATAACCATACACACTTCAAAAGGTATTACATGTTGATGTCTACCCCATTAGCTACCTCTGATTTTTTAATTTTTATTTTAGATACATTAATATTTATTCCTTTCCTGAAGAACTGTGAGGGAGGACTGCAAAGTGACAAGACTTGATTTGAACATCTTGAATGAGTGAACTTAACTGCATCAATAAGGTCACAATATAGGTCACTAGCAACATCATTTTCACCAGGCTGGTAATAAGTTCTCAGATTTGACATATGACTTCTCTGTCACAAGATGTTAATTATTCCCACTGAGGTAATATGCAGGCCAACACAGAGAAGTGCATATTCTCTTCTGATTTATTAGAAACTGTATTAATTTACAAGAATAAACACAGAACTCATTAATTTCAAATAATGCAATTTAACTACAGTGAATTACACCTGTTCCTTAGCTCTACCACAGAACAAAAAGACATCAGGTATAATAAAAACCTGAAAAGGATTAAAATATTGAGTCAGGCTGGGGATTATTGCCTTTTTTATTTAATGCATGCATTGTCTATTACGAGCAATTTTCTGAAGGCTATTGCTCTTGCATAATATGCTGTATGAACATGCAGAGGGTGGGGTCCCAACAGCCCCATTCTTTTAATTCACTGAAGTGGAAACAGTCAAGAACAAATGGAAAGCAGAGATCAATTGCTCCCACTGGTGATGTCACCAATTATGAATTCTGTGGAATTAAAATGAATTTACCATCTTGGCTGTGTTATTATGGTTACATTGTGTAACATTATGAAAAGCACATTCATCTCATATATAAAATTAGCTGAAATAAATGTATAATTTTTCTCCTTTTGAAATACTGTACACGGTAATGATACTTGATCTGTTCTAGCAAGATGTCTCAGGCTCACTTTTTAACTAGTCACAAAACAGCTGTCAGCAGTATCAGGAAGCAAATTCAGGAAAAAGGGTGAAATTCATTTAGCCACACATCAGCAACATCTGGAGCAATCTCAGAGAGCCACCAAGGAATCTGACAGCCCCATTCTTCCACACTAGTCGACTTCCAAAGGTGAATTGCCTTGCTTTCAAAGGTGCAGATTCCAATATACAGTGATAAAAGAAGAGATGTAAATTTGGTCTTCATCTCCAAAAGCAAGCTACATAACTCAGTGTTATAAGTATCAAATAAGTGGCACCATCCTACAGAGAGTAAGCATCCAAACAGGAAAAGCAAACATTGTTTTACTCTTTTCCAACAATACTCATCACTCAGTGTTGTACAGTAACAACCAGATCATGAGTGACTGCAGCTCAGGGCTAGACACATGGCAATCTCCATTGTGTAATACAGCCTTACAGACTTGGGGTAAGGAGTAATCCTTTTAACCACTCCAAGGAAATTCAGCAATGCTTACTCACCACAGCTTCTAGACAGCTCCAAAGTCATTTTGTCTTTTGGATGTGTGAAAAGAAAAAAGCTTCTAATGGAAAACTGGCACTCCAAATTTGCCGAGTTTGTGTTTGGAAATGAAAGAGACATAAAGTAAATACTTAATTGGTCTCAATGAAATTTGGGAATGGAAATTAGAAAACATACAACTACTTTGCAAGGTAGCATGAAAAAAAAAATGGCTTACTTGCATGACCAGCTCCTAGCAGGTAATTGAGTGCTTTGGCACATGGCAAGCAGTACAATTCACAAGGGCCTCTCACAGTATGTTGATACCAGGCACATACTAAACTTAAGGAACAGCATTACAAAAGGAAGAGAAACTGGGAGAGACAAAAGGAAGAAATAAAAGTTCTGCAAAACTTTAGATTCAATCAGAAATAAAAACTCCTAATGGCACGAGAGAAGGANTACAGGTCTGTCAGCCTGACCTTAGTGCAAGGGAAAGGTCATGGAGCAGACAATCTTGAGCGCTATCACAGAGCACACCAGGTTAGCAAGCCCAGCCATCTTGGGTTTATGAAAGGCAGGTGCTGCCTGAGTAACCTGATCTCCTCCTATGACAGGGTGACCCACTTGGAGGGTGAGAGAAAGGCTGAGGACTTAAGAAAAGCCTTTGACACAGTCACAGTCTCCCACAGCTTTCTCCTGGAGGAGCTGGCAGTCATGGCTTGGACTGGTGCACTGTTTGCTGGATAAAAAGTTGTTTGGATGGCCAGGCCTGGAGTGGGATGGTGAATGGTGTCACATCCAGCCGGTGACCAGTCACCAGTGGTGTCCTTCAGAGCTCAGTTTAAGTCCTGCTTAACACCTTTATTGATGACCTGGATGAGGGGATCGAGTGCACCCTCAGGCAGTCTGCAGATGGCACAAAGTTGGACAGGATGTTGACCTGTGCAAGCAGAAGAGATGGGCCAAGGCCAATCATATAAAGTTCAACAAGGCCAAGTGCTGCCCTTAGGTGGTAACAGCCCCCTGACAGTGCTACAGGCTGGGGGCAGAGTGACTGGGAAGTGTCTCAGTGGAAAAGGACCTGGCAGTGCTGGCCAAGAGCAGCTGAACACGAGCCAGTGTGTGCCCAGGTGGCCAAGAAGGCAAATGGTATCCTGGCCTGTATCAAAAATAGTGTGGCCAGCAGGACCAGGGAGGTGATTGTCCTCCTGTACTTGGCACTGGTGAAGCCACGTCTTGAACCCTGGGTCCAATTCTGGGCCTCTCACTGTAAACCATTGAGGTGCTGGACTGTGCCCAGAGAAAGACACAAAGCTGGGGCAGGGTCTGGAGCACAAGATTTACAAGAAGCAAGGGAACTGGAGGTGTTTATCCTGGAGAGGAGGAGGTCCAGGGCAGACCTTATTGCTCTCTGAAACTGCCTGAAAGGAGGTTGTAGTGAGATGCAGGCTGGTCTGCTCTCCCAGGTAGCAAGTGACAGGTCAAGAGGACATGGCCTCAAGTTGTACCAGGAGCAGTTTAGATTGGATATTAGGACAAATTTCTTCACTAAGAGATGCTTAAGCATTTGAACAGGTTGCCCATAGAAGTGGTTGGATAACCACCCTGGAGGTATTTAAAAATGTGTAAGTGTAGCACTCAGAAACACTATTTAGTGATGGGTGGATGCATAGTGTTAGGGTAATGGTTGAACTGGATCTTAAAGATCTTTTTCAGCCTTAATTATTCTGTGATCACACCTATCTAAATGGTCTGTACCTCCGTTTGGCCTCCCGTTCCACAACTTAAAGATGAAAGATTTCCATGAAAAGGCTGTTTTGCAAGGCTAAGGTTCTCCTTTCAAATTCTATTCTTATTATTTATATTGCTGTAAGAACCAAGAATCAGACTCTACCACGCTGAACGCATTATGGGACAGCCTTCTAACCTTAATATAGCAATTACCCAAAGAGTGGAAAGAAATTGGTGATGAAATGCATGTCAAGGGAGAAAATCACTTGTCCAGGGTGCAAATTGAAAGAACCACCAAGAAAACAATCGTACATGTCTGTGCTACCTTCCCTTCCTAGTCTGAAGTCAGGAGTATGTCTGAAGAAACACAAAATTGTGCAAGGAAATTTTGTGCATTTTTTCTAATTCAGATCAATCATACTGCTAATAACATTCTTCAGGAACAAAATTGTCTGTCAAGGACCAATGTGAACTGCCCTCTCCTGGACAAAACCGGAACACTCAAATACCTCATTAACCTGATTTCACATCTACAACACACCAGAAAACATAACACTACTTTGAGCCCCTGGAAATTCTTTGAGGGTGGACACTGAATTCTCTGACCAGCACCCAAAACTACAGGCGTCCCTGTGAAACCCAACATAAGGATTCATGCTCTCGCTAATCTGATCCAATACACCATCAGACAATGGCCATCCAATCATGGTAATACATAATAATGGTTTTTGAGCTATAAACTTCAAGTAAGTGATGGACTATCACAGATCCAAGATTTACTGAAGCTTGAAAGTGCAATAACACACAGCCTTCCTCAACATAAACACCAACCAACCAAACACACTTGCTGCTGTCGCTTCCAGCGAAATGGAGAGAAAAGAGGTTTGGGAAAACCCTGCTACAGAACAACCAGCTTCCCTTTGTCTTCCCTATAGCAGTGTTGTATAAGGAAACCAAGGTGACTATGCAAAGGATATTCAGAAACATCCTGCAACAAGGCCAAATCCAGCAAGCTGCTGAGTAAGTACCTCCCACAAGGTGCCAAGTGCCCCTGACTCCTGCTTCGAGTTATATCGCGGGAGCCTTGACACATTCGGACGCATGGAGGACACCCATTATTTCAGCCATTTGAAAGGCAGTCTGATTGATATAAGACACCCACAGGGGCAGTAGAAGATGCCTGCAGCCTGCACAGTGACATAGGAAGGTCAGAGGGAGAGGTAGGGGCACTGCACTAAGTCAGATTTAAAAAATAAATACCCCATCCCCCTACCAGAGCTTTGGAAATGACCTACATATCATTCTGTCAAACAGCTTCAGTGGTGATACAGGCCAACCTAATAGTAGTGGCAGCAGCCCTGATTGGGACAGGGCAGTTGGGAGATGCAAATGTCCAACATAGAGAGCTTGCTTTTCCTCATATGCAGGTCTGGAGCTCACAGCAGCAAAGTGTTGTCCCTGGGACCACAATAACAGCTTTCTTTTTGCTATATTTTAAAAACATTAATTAGCTTCCATCAATTAAGAAGTTTTTTAAGCACACAAATACCCTATAAAACCTTATTAGTAGTGCACAGTTTACTAGATGTACAGAATGAAAGAAACATTGCCTTCCACTAGTTAATAAACATACCTAAAGATAAATTTTTTGCTTTGGTTTAAGAGAGTGAGGACAGGTAAATTACAGAAACAATCCTATAATATACATTTTCTGCCTAGAAAACCTAGTTTCAGAGTCAGTATTTCTAGAAATGTAAGTACTGAAACTGCACTTTAGTTGTCAGTAAATTCATTATCACATTAACTAGGTCTAAATTATTAAACCTTAATGATGTAGGTTCTCAAAATGTGTTGGGCTTTATTTTCCCACACAGAATCAATGTTAAACATTAGCAGTATAAATTAAGTAATACTTTACTGTGGCATGCTGCTGCTTTGAATTGAGTTACCCCAGGAAGATGTATATTCATGGCTACAGGCTCTCTTTGGCCTCCTAGCGAGGATGATATAGTTTATTGTAACAAATGAGCAGTCGACCTGTAATGACTTAAATGATGTATACATTTTTGCCAATGAAAATGTACCAGTGAGGGCCTTTCTGCTTAAGGGAATGAGAAGAAAACAGGAGCATGTACTATAAACATGATTTCCATGAAAGCCTGGGGGAGCATCTCCCTTTACACAGTTTAGAAGCATGGCGCATATCACAAAACATTTTAGGATAGTTAAATTAATAGAATGTAGACTCAGGCAAATTTGGGAAGGACAATTTTTTTGTAAAATGAGTATTTCAGCTTTAACCCTGTTCTGCTTTTTTTTCTTTGGCATTCAATCTGAGCTGTGCAAAAGACAGTTAGGAGACTATACAGTTATCATCTTGATGCAATTTATGGGTCCGTAAAAGAAGAAAGTTTTTATATTGTGAAGTCATTATAACTATTGTCACATATTATTGCTGGGCTTCAATTTCTTTTACACACGCAAAGGGCTTAAAAATTGCGATGAGCAGTTTATCTGATAGTCTAAAGGTTATAGCGGAGCACACTTTGCAGTGATACTTGAAATAGAGAGTGCAAGGTAAATATACATCTTGCATTGCTTTCCCAGGATGCCAAAATCAGGCTGAATAGCAATGGATGCCAGCTTGTCAAAGCCATCAGTGACTGTCATCAACACACACTAACAGGTTGAGAAGAGCAAATTAAAGACAGATAATCCAGGCCACTTGCTACAGATCTCTTGACTAAACAGCAAAGACTATCTCACCTCATTTGAAAACATAAAATGAATGTTGCATCTGCCCAGACACAGAATCAGAGACTACTGAACTGAAAAAAGGTACATGACAAACTGAGAGGTGATAGACCGTAAGTCAGTGTGACAGAGAGTTGCTTTCTCCTCCATTGTTTGAAGTATCACGAGGTAAAAGAAATATTTCCTCCATCATGAAGTACAAAAGACAAGTTACCAGAGACAGATGACAGAAACTTACACCTGACCCAGGAAATAAAGAGCAAAAGGGGGAGACAAACTTACTAATGTTGGCAGCGTGGTACAGTACTATGAATGGGATGTGGAGATTAAGGCATCTCCTGCCTCTGACAATATCCAAGTGATCCAACATTCTCTCACATTTCTGTAATAATTGCACAATGACCTTTCAACAAAATTTTGCTAAACAGGATTTTTCAGTACTGAAAAGGCAGCCTCTCTCATTCATACCAGTCAGAGTGAAGAATAAAGAGATACATGGAGCAAGTTCCATCCCCATTCAATTAGAGGACAGAACTACCAATGCCAATTGGACCAGCTGGAGCATAAAGATGATCACATCATGCTGGCATATGATGCTTTTTATCCCTGCTGGGGTGGTGTATGTGATGGACCTTTGTATACCAGACTGCTATTCTCAACTGCACTGAAGTCAACACAAAATTTGCACCCCAGCCTTCTCAGGAGAGCAATACACCATCAACATAGTGCAACAAGTTAGACAATCACACAGAATTTTAAGTCAAAACAACCACACTATCCACAAACAAAACTAACAAAAAAATCCACAAACAAACAAAAAACCTACCACTACCACCACCTCCCACCCTGAAAAATCCCCCAAACTAAAAACCATGAAAAAACCCAACCTAAAAACAAAAAACAAACAAACAAAAACAATCCAAACAAAACAAACAAAAAAAACCCCATACTAACATCCACAGGCAGATGGGAAAGCAAAAGGAAGATAAACTGCATTTTTGACTACTGCCTAAAAAATTTTTACCTCCACTGCAAAAACTTGCAGTTGCATTCACATACTCTGAAATTACTTATCAGTAGCCAGTCTTTCAGAAATGTGAATCACTGCTTTTAGTTGTTTCACATCTGGATTCCCTTTTTCTAACCACTGTCAAATCTACAATATCTACTGGTATTTAGAAGTAGGAATATGAGACAAGACCTTGGCTAGCATCCATATGAAATAGTAGATAACACACTAAGAAAAAAAAATCACCCAAAATAGCTTTCTAAAACTGGTCAGTTTTGCAAAATTTCAGATTCACCTTTTCTAACAGGTTCCTTTTGACTAAAGATCCATCTTCACACATTTTATTGGTCTAAAGGCAAGCAATTTCTAGAAAGTTAACAATGAAACAGATGAATTTCAACAGTCTTATCCTGCTTGCAATAAAAGATTATGCTTTATGGTATTGCCACCTGGCTTGTAAGGATTCAGATTTATGAGTCTTTTTTGAAAAGTTAGATTAGCTGGGGATGCTGGCTTATGAGAAGAGGGGCATTAGCTCTCAAAACAAAGATATTCACAAACATCTCAGCCTGGTACAGTACCAAACATTGCTGGTATACATCAAGTATGTCCAGAAATACTTCTACAATACTGTCTGGTTATATCTGTGCCTTTGCTACAGCATCTTGCAAAGATTACCATGTAATAGTTTCTGTCTGAGAAGATGACTCTCTCATTCACATATCATCAGAAATGTTTTGAGTCAAAGGCTGCTTTCACTAACATTTGTCCTAAAGAAATTGGCTCAACAGTACTATGAATCAATCTACTTCTACATTAAAATACTTATTCAAAAATAAGAGAAAATCATACAGTGCTTTAAGAGTCTTCCACTTACAACTAATGCATGTTGTATTAAAAGTATACTGTTCAAGCTGCAGAAACTGCCATAGCAATAATGGTGGCCAGACAAAATAAAACTAAACCTGGATTTCCATTTAAATAGTATGCTTACAACTGGAATTATTTGTATTTATATATTTCCTCTTGGGCTTCATTCCTGACACAGGGGATCTTTAGCTCCTGTAACCCTATTGCAGCATTTTTATAGAACAGCAATTCAGGTACACACTATAGTTTAGGGAACATTTCTAGCCCATGGGAATGAGTTTTCCACTCATGTAACTTTAAGGACATAGAGTGCTATTGCCTGCAAAGTAGTAATAATGCCCTTACTTGACTCATTTGGTTCAACCACAGCTCTCAAGTCTATCTGTTCCACTTGTTTAGTAAACACAAAAAGCAGCAAATTGCTTCCCTTCTCCTTCTATCTGAATACTGCTCAGAGGACCACAGAAAAGGGCCTGTTTCCAGTTTCATATTAAAACTGCTCCATCAGTGCCAGTGCCATGACCAGTAACAGCAGAATTAGGCTGGGCATCTCTTGAGTGTTTTTAGGTGCCATGGCAACACAACAACAGTAGGCCTGGGTTTGAAGGTGAAATGTTACCATCTATTTACACAATCTCTAATAAACAACAGCTTTCTGCTTCCTGTAAAAAGGAAATTAACCTAAAGAATGAAAAAGGGGTTTAATCTATTTCTAAAGAACAGCAAGGCTCCCAAGTTTCGTCATGATGACATTGCATCTGGACAGAAAATGCACATGTGCACCACAGAGAGGGATAAATTCAGAGTAACAAAAACTAAACACACTAGATATTGGGCCATCAAATTCTGACACTGTCACCATCCCCACATTCCAGAGAAATTAAACAATACATCCAAATTTAAAGAATTTACATGTAACAATACTCCTTCCTCCTGTAATGGCCATCTCTTGAGCATACTGCCAGGATCCTGTTACATACTAACAAAACCAGAAAGAGTGAATTGTCACCAACTAATTGGCCAGTTGAGAGAGGATCTTACTAATGTATATAAATAGCTAAAGGAGGAGTGTCAAGAGGATGGAGCCTCCTTCTCAGTGGTCCCAAGCAACAGGACAAGAAGCAACAGGCAGAAACTGATACACAAGAGTTACACCTGAAGATGAGGAAGAATTTCTTTACTGTGTGTGCACATGACAGCACAATGGAATAGATTGCCCAGAGCAGGTGTGGAGTCCCCCTCACTGGAGATATTCAAGAACTGTCTGGACACACTCCTGTGCCACAGGCTCTAGAATGACCCTGCTTAAGCAAGGAGGTGGGACCAGACACCCCCACAGTGGCTCCTTCCAACCTGACCCATTCTGTGATGCAGTGGCCACATTAAAGTTAACACACAACTCTGGAAAGCACGGTACCTCAGAAAGAGGTACTTCAGAAACATGAGGGGGCCACAGTAAGAGGCTACAATCAAAGCACACCAACCAGAGCACCAATGAGCATCCCAGAGAATCAGATAATGAGAAAAACAGTGACATGTCCAAGACACTGCAAATTGTAGGAGTTGCATTTGGCAGACTCAGTTCTTGCACTGCTCCCACTCTGGATTAATTCATTGTACACACAGAAACTGAACTGCTGTAGTGCAGTTATAAATGAGAGCAGTGTAACAGCCAAGCATACAGAAGGTCTCAGCCAAAAGCAGGGAGGTGTAGATAGCTGAGCATTTTCGACTGGGAAACAAATGACATTATACACCAGATAAACAGACAAAGGGATGCAAAACCCCCAAACCTGTTTGCATTGCATCATTACATTACACTGGATTTCATGGTTCCTGCTTTCAACTGTCCAAGATCAGCCACTTGCAGAAATTATGTTCTTAAATTTAATTGTCATCTTTATTTAAAATGAGACCCTTTAATGTTTGGTGCAACTCCATCTGTCTGCTTTCATTTAACAGAAATTTCTTCACGTGGCTAGAGGATAAATTCCATATCTTGGCAAAAGATGGAAAAAGTATAAACCTATTAACATAGTCATAACTATTGGTTCCTACTCTGAAACACACCATTGCACCCAAGGTGCAGTACTAAACTGTAGAGGGTTCTTTTAGGTTACTCCCAGCCAAGCAGAATTTCTTTAGGGACCTTTTCAAAGATCAGCTTTTCTGAACACAAAATGAAATTATGTTGTATGTTTTGGCTACTCGCAGCAGCACCTATACATTATGTCTGGTTCTTGATTGCTCTTAGTGTGCTCTGCAATTTACTCACACTATTAGGGATTTTCACTTTATGTGAAGGATGGGAATTTATTGCTGGCTTTATGCTAACACGTTGGTGTTCTGAGTATTTATAACATATTGTTGCATTTGTTATTAATAGAGCAGTGTGCTGGGGAGGGATTAAGAATCGATAAAACACTCTTACATCTGCATTTATAGTATTTAAAAATAAGGTAGTACATGCATGGTCCACAGGGTTTACTCAGAGAGATGTGTTTCCTGAGCATTTCCTCATTCTGCCTTGGGCAGGAAGCAGGTCATGGGTTTGGATAAAAGGTATCATTGGGACGTGATGGTGAAAATAAAAAATTTAGAAGCAATATAATCTACAGTTGAAAAATGCTAAAGCTGGAAGTTCTGTCCCACATCATTTATATGTTATGGGGCAATTTTTAAGAGCATTTGACTGCCTACAGATGGTACGTCATGGGATTCTCATAGGAGTTTTAATCTCAATCACCTTAAACTTCTCCTGGCTCACAAAATAAAAGTAGCCACACTACAAACTGAAGCCACAATTAGTTTGACAAACTCTGAGAGGCAAAAACATTTCAAACAGCTCTAACATAAGACGTGAGTGGGTGCAGAACCTAATTCCTAGGCAGTATGACAAGGTTGCATAGACACACGAGTGTTTAAGTGGAGAGAACAGTGCACAAACACCGCTCTGTCTAGCTCTGAATTTTCTCAATTTCCACACCAAACTTCTCTTTGGTCACCTGCAGGGATCTTCTTACATCTGTGTTCCACCTATTCTGCTAAACCCAGATTTGGTCTTTTCTGAGGCTTGTGGGTACCAGGAACTCCACCCCATCACCACTTCAGAGACCCCCACCTGCCCCCTGTCCATCATCGTGTTTCCTACCAAAGGGCCACACACTCCTGCATGCACCATTCGTGTCCAATCTTTCTATGCCTTGGCAAAGCAGCCACAAGTCAGCAGGGTGCATTGCACGCCTTTTGCAGATTTCCAACTCCTATTGGGAGAGCACCTCAATGAACCTGAGCAACACGGAAGTGGCAGACTCAGCCAAAGGACTGTTCACAAATTTGCACACCAGCAGCCACCAGGGAGCATGAAAGACTTTCACATATTCTGCCTAAAGGCATTTTGATGGGTGAAAGGTGGGTAGCTAGGGCAGAGAGTTAAGGAAAAGGTGTATCAGCCTGCTTCTACCCCAGTAACAGAGCAGATTGCTGAAATGCCCCTGCAGTTATGTCTGGCTCCTCCCGCAAGCCTCAGCTTCTTACTCTTCACAAAAACTTCTCTCCACATTCCTGTCTCCCACTTCTCTAATCCCTTGCAAAAGACATTTTCCAACACCTCTATCCTTATTCACTCTCTCTACCTATCTTGCAGTGTTTTGATCTTCTTGGCCATATTTCTAAAAGAGGAACATGAATATGTTTTATTGCAGATGCACGGGTTAATTTTTAACCACATGTGGCGTCTGGAGTAAACTTTGCCTAAGGACTCCAGTTAGTCTGCAGGAACTGGTGATATAAATAATGAAATTATTTACTGACAACTAGCAAAAGGAGAGGCAAATGGTACCAAGAAAGCAACTTGTTTCTAACTGGCTGCACAGGTCCTAATTTATGTGGCTTCAGCTGCAAAGGTGTTCACAGAAGTCAACAGCTCTGGACCTGACAATCTGGAATGCAGCTATATCACAATAATTAGAGGACAAAAACTTCAGTCCCTTCAGAGAAGTTTGTATTTGTGGGTGTGGCAGCAAACAGAGTATGTGTTACAGTCAAGTCCTGAGTGACGTTTCCCTTCGTGCCATTTCTTGGGCACAGAAGTGTATCACTTACTGCAGGTTCCACATTGGCTTCAAACATTTGTGGACGGGAACACTTAACCATGTAGATAAATTTCAAAAGATGAATGAGCATCTGCACTCCAATATAATTTACGTGCAATAATACATGTTATTTATACACTCTGAAGGCTCTGCAAGCCAAAACATCACCATTTTGTCTATTTTCTGAATGTATAAATAAGAGATAGGACTGTAGAGAAATTATATTGGAGAGCAAAGGCTCATTTATCTTTTTAAATTTACTTGCATACCCTTTACACTAGGAAAAATAATACCATCCACAAATTACAGAGAAATAAAATCAGTCAGATGAAAGACAAGTGTTATGGTAAAACGTTCAAATTAGGTAAATTCAGCCTTTTTCAAATTCATTAATCCCCACTATAAACTAAACCCAGTTTTAACTCTACATGTGCAGAAAATATGATGCAAAGGCAGGTCAAGTGAGCTGAAAATAGAGAAAAATTCTTGCAAGCGGGGCAAAATATTTCTTTCACTTACACCAAGATAACTGAGGATGAAAGTTATTCTAATCTTGAACAGATTGACGTTACAGCATAATCTGCTCTAAGGAAAGAAACACTTGCTCAAGCTTTAACTATCTCCAGACTCCAGCATGTGTAAATTGAAATACCATTTCTAACACCACAGCTCATCTCCACTATGCATAATTAAATCCCACACAAAAAGAACCTACATTATATACTTATTTATTACCAGCAATTAAAAATTCACTCTTCTTCTGTCAACAGGCTAGAATTGACATCCTTCAGTTACAGCATTTGAAAGGATATATTTTGAAAATATTTTCCCAGTCTTTGTAACATAAACTTCAATTATTTATTTTTTTTTACAATACTAAGTCCAACATTAGAAGGTCAGATCCCTCTGTCCTCCTCATAACCACACTTCCTTTCTATACAACCTAGTCTTTTAATGCACTTAACCCAAAAAGGCCTCTGCTTCATGTCCTGGGAAAACCCATAGTTTTAATGACTCAGGTGGGGTTACTGTTTTCTTGTAGGAGAGATAAGACTCTGACAAAACCACCAGAGCACAGATGTTGCCAGAAAAGCTAACCCAAAGCCACTGAGTTTAAAGGAGACATTTCAGGTTAGATATCAACAACTAAGTCAATAGTCATTCTCCCCTAACTGCTCTCTCCCCTTACATTTTTTAACCTTTGCTTTGTCACATCTGAACTTAATAGCACCTTTAATGCAGAAAGAGCACTGGGATTTCTCACTTTCATAAGAGATGTGCTAAACTGTTTGAAACCGAAAAATAAACCAAATCCCACATGAAAATCATAGGGTTTAGAGCATTTTTCTCCTTACAAATTAGAAAAGGAGAAATCATGCTGGTGAAAGAAGCAAATCAAAGAACACCACAGTCCTTCCTAACGAGGATTCTTCTTGTTTTTTTCCACCATAGACACACCAAACATCTTTGCAAAGCAAAGGACCAGAGAAGGAGAAATCAAAACAACTCAAAATTTCTTTTGATAGTCTGGAAACCTCCTTTTTCAACAGAGACAATTTTAAAGGGATCAAAGCTAGAATCTAGGTTTCCTGCTTCTCCAGTCACAAATATAATTGCTGGTTATACTTTCTTCTGTATGATGGAATTCTTTAGATACCAGTTCTGGTATGGTCTGGTTAAAACCAGGACAGGGTGCTAAAATTTCTGCAGCAAACTGCACAAATAAATAAGTGATGTTTAAGTGCACTGTGGGATGAAAGCTTTATAGATCCAGAAATATTTTTCATGTGCTCAATTTTGCAGCATATACCTGCTTAAATCCTTATGGCAACATCACATGTGGCCACAGTCAGGGAGTTCCCAATCCACCAGTCTATTCCTCTATTTTTTTTTTTCTCTACACACATTCCTAGTACCAAACAGCAGAACTAAAGCTTGATAAAATGACAACAGAAGATAAAGCATTTCTTAAAATACAAACAGCCAGAAGCAAATGTAATCACACTATTTCTATACTTTGGAAGGCAGTACATAAATACAGGAGTACCTCATTTAAACTACTGAATTGAGCTTGATATCCAGGTCTGGGCAAGCTGACTTCTGATGGTGACTTTTTTATTCACTACAGCAAACAAATACCTATATGTTCACAAATAGTATTTCAGATGTTTTGTTTGCACTAGAAAATTAAGAAAAAAAAATTAAAATGCATCTGAATTAGATATCATCAGAGGAGATTTTCACTAGTACAAAAGCATTATCCAGAGTTTCTTAGCTAGAGTCCATTCAAGCCACAGACCATGAAAATAGCTTTCTCCCCCTTGAACAAGAAAGCACTTCTTTGTACTAGATATTAACAACCTAAGTTAAATAATGAAATTTAAAATGTAACTGCTTCTCTGGGTGCTCACAAATGTCAGGTGACATCTTGAACATATCTTTCTAATACAAGTCAAGACCATTGCATATTTTTTTGACGCCCCAATCAGGAATTTGCAGAATGGGACAGCCAAGACTCCTGCTACAATTCACATGCTCAAACAGACTGGATGGGACACTCCAGGCAAAGGATGCCAGTCCAGATAGGTTTGGTTAGGAACAGAGATGGAAGGAAGAGGAGGTCCTTTTTCAGCACAATGAGCACACAGAATGGCTTTAGCAGTGATATCTCATGAAGAGGCAGCACAGCAGAGGAGCAAAGGTCAGACTAACATTTAAAAGGGCTGTTTTGTCTAAACTATTCTTTCTTAAATTTGAGAAGAGTGTGTTGGTAGGGTTTGGTGTTTGGGGTTTTTTTGTCTGTTTGAATTACACATACACATGAAAGAGAAGAGATGATGGAAAATAGATAAAGCTCCTCTTGGAAATACACGATTTCCATCCCTGTCAGGAATTCTCTCCAGAATCTCACAATAACTATGAAAAGATTACTGCCTGCATTTCAGTTAGGGAGCTGAAAGTAGCAGCAAGCAAGACTCCAATCCAGCAAAACCATCTTTTCTATTATTGTAGCCATTTCTAGTGTGGAAACAGTAGGAATTTACAGTCAGTATTGACTATCCGCTTAAGTGCTAGCATTTAGATAAGTTTGTACTTAAAAGATAATACATGCTGAATTGGATCAGTAACTTCTTGTCACTCCACTCATCTACACATGCCTTTACATTTAATTTCCAAGCCTGGGAGGAAGGCTACAAGGTTAGCATGAGGCAGGAGCCCTTTCTCTGGAACAGGGTACACACAGCTGAGCGCCCGCTGCCATCAGTACACCATCAGAATCTTCAGACATTGTTATGAGACAGGTATGCCTGTGGAAAACTAGACTTAGGCTAATCTAAGAACAGACTTGTTTTAGCAGTGTGGAAGCTCATTCACTCTGTTTTGCAAGCAGGTTTCACATCCAATGCCAAGCTCAGCGCTGCTGCGGTCAGATTACAAATATTTCAGCTGGCTGCTTGGAAATCAGTTCATGCAAGCTCTTCATCAGCAGCTCTCAGACAGCCCTGCTACTCCAGCAGCCACCTCACACCCCACCGCTTTGACAAGTACTTCACCACTGAGAGGGGACATTGCCCAGGAGCTCCTGGGAGCATAGTGAAGGAATGTGCTAATGAAACGACAGCTCAGCCCAACAGGTGTAACATGAAGATCCACTGAGCCAGCATCACCCAGGGAAGGTGCAGACAGAGCAGAGAGCAGAAATGACACTTACACCAGTCTATGACACCTCTGCAGGATGCAGTATGGCAATCCCAGGTTTTTGTCATCTCGTCATCCCTGCTCCCCACACAGTCAGCCCTTTCATGGGTTAGAGCATCCCCAGCACCACAACAGCCTTACCCGACATCCCCCAGTGCACAGGCACTGCCAATCCCTACCACTCTTTCCTCCCTTACAAGATACAACCCACCTGCAGCCCTCATTTTGACGAGATTTTCATTTGATTATAAACTCTTTTGGGCAAAGATGATCTTTTATTATGTGTTGGTACAGTGCCCAGAAAAATGGAGTTCTGATCCCAAGGCACTACTGTAACATAAATAACAATAATTCACTCCTACTAGCCTTCACTAACTCCAGGAGTTTCACTGGGAGATGGCAAGTCATGCTAACATGCCTTTCTACGGCACAGAAATAAATCATTTTTGCACATTCCAGTATTTTGGAGAGAAGGAGGAAACAGAGAAAATGCAAAATGAATCTAAAACACATTTGATTCTTTAAATCTATAATAAATCTAAATGATTTACCAGAACATAAAATTCTCACATGCAGAGTCAAGGACTGAATATTCTATTCATGTGCAAGAGTCACTTATTCATTTATAATTAGATAAAATGAACCGCAATTTTTTAAGAAAAAAATTTGCATGTGGCAACAGTAATGTATTACAGAAGGGTGGCACTTTGTTACCATCCATTTGTTAGTCAGGACACTGGAGCAGCAATTTAATAGACAAGAAATAAGTACAGTAGAGGAAGGGAAAAAATTAAATTCCGCGTGATCAGCAAGGTTTCGAACAATCGCTAGCCAACTGAAGTGGGTGCCATATCTATAAGTCATTTTGTTTTATAGGCCATTAGGATCTCCTGAGAGAGGCTGCATGGAGACCGCTGCTTTTTGTTGAAATTAAAATGTCAGAGAAAAAGAAATAGAACAAAACAGGGAATCTGCAATTAATTACAAGGCCATAAAAATTCAATAATCAGGAGGCAGTGCTGCTGTAGGCACAGCGGTATCTGATTCAGGCTAACAGGAATGGAACACATTAATCTTTTCAAATTAGTTTTTTAATCTGACAGGGATATATAGTGACGTGTTCTTTTACTGTTTGAGCAGAGCTGCTGTCTAATATATAATGCTGAGTGTCTGGAATTAGGACATCTATAGCCGTTCTGTGACTACAACATTTTCACGGCATTTATTCAACCCTATCTGTACACCTGTCCTACAGTAATCAGGCAAAAAACATGTTCAAAGTTCATATCCTAGATACTGCTCATGAAAAAAAGAATTAAAATGCTGGAATTAGGACAAAATAGCAGGTCCCCAAAACAAGCTTGGCTCAAGGTTGCTTAAAATGACAGTCTGCTCTTCAGGATATATCACCAGGCTTGGAAACTGGCTTCCTATTCCTTGTCTACATTGAATTCTCCCTTCCTTCCCCCTCCTAAAAGTGACTCACAAAGATTGTCTTCACGCTGCCATGTTTTGCACCCTTTAGTCCTACAGAGTGAAGCTCCAACAGTTTCAAAGATTACAGGACTTTCTTTATTTTTCCCCATGGAATACCCATGGCATCCCTGACACTTATTCTCCTGGTGAATGCTTCACCTGTCTTCTTAGGGGCCCTTTTAAGGAGCCAAAAAAGCACACTACAGGGTCCCATACACTACTTAAACTCTCAAGGTGGATGAATGCTGACTGGCCACCAGTTATCCAAAGCACGTGTTTAGTCTCAGAGTTAGAGGAATATACAAGGATTATTTGACATTGGTTTTTTTACATAAACATCTCTTCCTGTTTGTGGCTAGGCTTTATCCCCTAATTCTACTCAAATTACATTTTGGAAAAAAAGACATTCCTATTAAATGAAAACCCAAGGGGTCAGGTCCTTCTTTCTCCACCTGCCCAAAGATGTCTTTCTTCTTAAAATTATGTACAACTCACCCCAAAGCCTACTTCTACACTTTCTCTCACATGATTCATTGGGAAAAAGGCACAGAAAATCCTCTTTTTACATTGTTCAGAATTAATTTTTCATGTTTTCTGAGAAGTCTTTTTATATAGAATCACTCTAACACTACCCTACTGAAAACAGCAATATGATTATCAAAGCCTACTGTCTCAAAACCTTCCTGTAGGTGACTAAAATCACTGCAATCCTGTTTGTCCTGGGTGCACTGGGCAGACTCATTTTGCTCCATTTGAGGTGTCAGTCCTGTCAGCACACAACCCAAGAAAAACAATCTCCCCAGATGAACATTAAATGCCTAAAGCTCAGGCTGAATTAAGACTTTACACCTCTGGCTAAATCCATTTTTAGTTTACAGATTTTTTTTTTTCCAATCAAATTCCAGTGCACTCACTTGATAAGATGTTTTTCAATTCTTCACAGTTCCTCAATGTAAAGTAACATCATTTATGCATTCATTGCTTTTTCCTTCAAGGCAGAATAAATGGGCATGGATGCATTCTTTTCAAGAATCCTTCAAAAGGATATATAATATGTTCATGTGGATGTAGATGAAAGAAAGGAAGAGGGCAAGGAAAAAAAGAAGGGAGAGAGCAAGAAAGCAAGGCCTAATACTCTGAGATCGGATTTGCAGGTCAAAAGAAATAGTAGCTCCATTTAGGAGACATACTCCAAGCACAGGAAAGGGTACAAAAAGCTTCCTGCAATAGGCATAAACTATTTTCTAGACATCACTTTTCTTTGAAATCATGATGACAGCAGGGCTCTACCTTCTGTGGTTAGTTTATCTAACACGCTTTTCCTACAAGTCTATTCTGTCATATTTATGCACATGAGCACATCCACACTCACTGACAGAGAGTAAAAACTTACCTCCACCGAGGTCATCAACTATAATTATAACTGTGGCAAGAATCTCCCCCCTTGATCTCCATAACGTATTGATCTGTTCTATCTCTCTACTATCCCTCATTGTTTAAAAACATGCTTTTGCAATTTCAATGCAAGATAACTACATTTCTCATCATAATCTTTCACTATCAAATTCCTCTCATCAGAATGGGTCCCAAGATGCACTTTTCTGACTACAAAAGCCCTGTGTAGTGAGAACATACCCTTGACAATGTTTGAACACAGCCCCCATTCCATGTAGCACCATCTTAGTCCTCAAAAACTTGGATATGGAAGAAAAGACCACTGTATGTGACCAAAATTGCAGGGGAAATTCAGGCAGACACATTTCCTGAGTTGCAGTACAGCCTGTAGTACTGTGGTTCTCATCTCTGTGACACTTCCACTACTTCATGGGAGACATGGTGTAATGAACAGGCCAAGGAGAATTAATTCTCATGCTCACATCCTAAATGTGGCCTCACCTGCTAAGAGGTAAAACCAGGGCTAGAAAAACTGGCTTAAAATTAACACATTAAAACATTTCCCTGTTCATAAAGTGTAATGAGAACATTGAACAGAATATTACTTCCATAAATGTTAATGGCACAAAGTTATTTGCAGTATCATCACTGCAAGTTGCCCACCACAAGTGTTGGATACTCAGAACAAGCTCAGTCTCCCTGCTCATTCAGTTTACTTTTCAATCCTAACGAGACAAGTATAAGCAATTGGAAAGACACAAAAAAAGAAGTGTTGTCAAATTTAAAAAGCTTCCAATACCACTACTGCTGTTTCAAGAAAAACAAAGCATGTACAGAACTATCCTAGAGGGGGCCTCAATACGACAAACTAATTTATTTAAAAATTTGAAAAAGAACTTAAAATGTCAACCTATTGCACAATTGTCCAGCTCTGCTTGACACAGCATGACTTTGTCTACACAACACACTGACAGTTTTGAACACTGTTTCACAGCTGTGCAGCATTATTTAGAGTCAAATATTAGCAGCACTGAAAGCCAGGCCAGTAGATTTAAACAGCAGCTACCCAGCCCTGAAATAAATAAAGCTTGGGAGACAGTGGCTGTAACCTGGGCCAGTATCCTCACACCTCTGCTACCACTGAAGCTGCACCAGTGATAGTGACTGGGAGAACATTTAAAAAAAAACAAAAAACCCTCTAATTTACATAGAGCACCCCAGAAGAAAGTGTAGAATCGTTCCCTTGGCTCGTTTTTCCTACCGTCCAGACTCTGAGGATAAACAGATGTCTCTTGAAACATGTCCTGTTGGCAAGAGACAGCAGCCTTAAATTCATTTAGGACAATGACACATTCCAGTGTAAATATTCATTGTGACTTATGGGGAAATTAACCATGCAGCTCTGATTAGCAATAACAGAGACACGAACAGCCAGTATCTGTAACTCAAAATGGATATTAGACATACACCATTGTTTCTCGCATCCCCTTTATTTTAACAGAAAAGTAACACATCCTAAAAATTGCCAAAAAGAGAGAAAAATACTTTCCAGTTGTCTGGCATTCTGTCCAGCTAAACACTAAGAGTTTAAGCTTTGTTATATCCATAGGACTTACTATATTTATATACAGATGATAACCTGACGTCTGTTAACATCAAAAAAACCAAAAACTTTTGAGTTTGGAACTCTAGTCAGTCTTTCAGCTGCAAGACATGCTCCTGGTGCTATTGAGTTTTTTTTATATATATATAAGTCTTCAAAGTAATGTATATGTTCATAGTAAGATATCAAATAAGATAAAAAGCAGAATATGATGATAAGGTGATAAGAGAACAAGATAATGAAATAATGTTTAATCAATCTGGAAAGCCTTCAGGATGACTAGCTCATTACATACAGGAAGAGCAGTGGATTTTGTTTCTTGACTTTTGCAAGTGATCCAATAGCTGAATGATTCTCAGAAGTCATCTCTGCCCAAAAAGTCAACCATTGACCGTCATTTTGACACTCTGTTTGAATCCAGAAACCTTGTAGACTACATTGGTTTCAACCTACTGAAAATTAATTTAAAATGCAGCCCATGTTTTGGCATTTCATATTGACACAGCATGCCCTGTCTGTCTGTTTTACTCTCACATGTGCAAAAGCAACACCAACCTTTCAACGATACACCAAAATAACAGATGGCACGGGCAAAAGAAGCCAAAAATGCAGCGTGGGACCTTACTCTGACTGCTCATGGTGTCAAGAGATGGAGTAGTATAAGTGCATCATTTATGAAAAAAAATATTTTGGTTTCATGAGCCAGGAAACTTGATGATTTAATAGACAACTTGTGACTAATCCATTGTCCTTTGAGCCTTTGCTAGGCTACCACTATTTCTTTACATTCTCAAGACACCTTTGGCTGCCATTCTCCACTCCCACCACTTCTTAATCTTGATGTGCAACAACCTCCAGAAAGGTGCCAAGGCTTGCACCAGTCTCTGCAATAGCATTGTTTGCCCAAAGCTTCCATTGATAAAATATTCCCTATTGCAAAGAACTAACAATCATGTGGGCAAAATGACAACTCTGATTTCTAGTCTTCTGCTCAGATGCTGTGGTCTGGCTAGAAGAGCTTACAAAAGAATGTGAACTAAAAGGTGAAAGTGCTTTAAATTAAAATGTTTGCTAGAAACAGGACAAGTCCCCTGGATACATCATTATTTAGCCATTTATGCCATATCCAACAAAAAACAGTGTAAATGTCTTGCACATTTCATAGCCTCTCTCTTTTGGCTCCAGTAGTAATAGAAGGAGGATGTTTCAGCTCAGCTGCTGTAGATCAGCAACCCATCATTTCTGTGCAGGATTACCTTGGTGCTACCCCTTCTAGAACCACAGAAAAAAAATCTCATTGTTTTCACATGACACAACATACTGAATCAGCACTCCAACCACAACACGCGTATTTCCTAAACGGCAGCACAGCATTCAAAAGAATGAATTCAAATTATTTAGAATATAGAGGTAGAAAGGATGAGGGCAGAGTGAGAACTGACTGGCTGCTGGAAGGCCATGGTAGGTGTAACTCTTGTAACTCACACAGCATGAGGCTGGGCTCAGAGAAGACTCCATAGCAGGATATACAGCAGTTTCCTCAGTCTGTCCTGGTCTACACTAGGCAAGCTCAAACACTCAACACAGGCACTCAAAGCCACTGTTATAAGATTGCTACAGAGCTTTATTTTTTGCCCAGTCACTCCTACATTATTCCCCTGTGAGCTACCCATGGAGAAGTAAGCCTCATCATGTGAGGTGTTTAGAAACAGATTGGACAAGCATTGGAAGCTGTACTCCAGGGGACTGGCCTCAGGGGACAGATTAGATGACCTGATGCAAATTTTTTTCTTCTCTCTAATTTATGCAGTCTGTTGAAGACTCATCTCTTACTGAAGGTTCATCAAGGGTGCAATGATTGCAATAATCATGATTTGATACAACAGTTTTCTTCCAAATTAGATGGCTAATACAGTCTTTGTCTCATTCCTGCCTTCCTCCTCCCAACTCTAATTAACTTCTCTGTGCAGTGGCTAAGGAATGCATGTAATCCCTCCTGGAAGGGCTTTTTCCTAATCCTCCATGACAGGACTCACAGCATGCTTGATATGGACTCCAAAGACAGATGATTCAGTGCAACTAGAGAAGCACGCAGCAGACTGGCTGCAAAGTCCTACCACATTCCGCTCTGTGAAGATGAGTTTGAGGATCACCATTTTTTATTTGTTTTTTCTTCTTTGGTTCTGAGGGTGGGGATTTGGTTGGTTGGGTTTTTCTTTTTTACATTAGCATTCAAGTGATTTCTGAGTTCACTAAAAAAACAGGTCAGGAACTGTCCTGTTGTGTGGGATTAGCATCAGGCAGGTGGAGAACATTAAAAGCACAAGCATTATGTTTTAGGGGTCATAAACTGAACTGACATTCTGTCTTCACTGAAAACCTGAACCTCATGAGGAATTCCAGTAACTCACAAGGTGGGTTGTCAGGTTTTGGACAGTTCTTCAAATGCTCCATATGAGCTCCATCAGAACTATTCTGTCGCTGTTTAAATAAGAATCATATAAAAAATTATTCTGAAGTCCTGAACATTCAGATTATGCCATATTTAGCACTGCTGTCATCCTTATCTGTAACCTGTTAGAAACACCACTCCTGGAAATTATTATAGCAAAGTAGCAAAGAGAAGTGTGTAGTAACATGCTTCCAAATTGACAGGACTCTAAATGAATGATCTCAAGAAAGTCACTTGACTTTCACTTTTCCCCAAGATAGAATTGGATGAAAAGCAAAGGAGCTAAATATACACACCCACCAAGCCAAATTTCCTGACACCAGAGCCAAACATGATGATAGATTGCATTCACCAATTCAAGGAATTCAGAATTTGGAATTCCTTCCCAGTGACTCTCATCATGTCCGAAATATGAGGGCAGCTTCCTGGGAGGTGCCCAAAGGATTCAGACAAGACAGACAGTGATGAGAGAGTTCAGGGTGCAAAAGAAAGTTGTGATTGAATTAATATCTGATCGTTAGACCATCTAACAAAGCAATTTTGATACATTACATAGACTTAGAAAAGAGTCAAGGTAACGATTAAAAACATACTGTTGAACTGCTATAAATATAATATACTTACATAAAAATAGCTGCCAGTGACAGCAGTCAGCCACTCACGTTTATAGTCTGCTGCTGTCCCTCACAAAAATAAAATTTCTTCAGAAGATAATGGTGAGCTCTGTCATCAGTGGTTCAAAGAGGGGTTCCTACTTCCAGCACCAAAATAACCTAATTAAATTGAGTTTCACTTAGGAGAAGTATTTCTGTTCTGTGACCATAATTACATTTTTTACTTTTCCATTTGACCAGCTCTCCCACACCTTCTACTCTATCCAGAAAAACAAAAAGCATAAACGGAAAATGACTGATATAAACATGCCAGTTTCACATGTTTTAGCATGAAAAAGAGTGAAACCATTACAGACTGAATATAGACAAACACAAAGCATGTAGCAAAGTAAATTAATTCCACTGAATTTCCAAAAATTATTTTTCTTAAAGATTACAGATAAATAAAAAAATAACACTAAAGAGACATCCTATTTGAATAGTCAAAAATACCCAGATTTAATAAGAATTCTTCACAAGTAGCCAGAAAAAGATAAACCACAAAACATATACATGCAGAAGTGTTCTAAGTGATAGAAGTAGAAGAAGAAAAGGAGTATAATACTTCACATGAGACTAGGGAATAGTAACTATATCCTGTACAGCAACTAAAATTCTTTTTAAAACACACCTAAATCCCCACCCCAAACCCCATTCTTAGAGGATGACAAGTCACAGAAAGAAATTAAACTGCCAGGCAATTCAAGGCTGCACTTTATGATTATCCTAATCAACTTAATACCCAAAACTAAGGAGTGTAAAAGAAAGCAGTCTTGAAATTCCCCTTCAAAAGGGCCACAACAACATAAATATATGATTTAATAGTCAGATAAAGATATAATAGCCATCTCAGAGACAGGAAGAAATCCAGTGACTCCTGGGTCATTCTGGATTTGCAGTAGATGAAGCTTAGATTAGAATCCACCCTTCAGTATATTGGCCGTTCAGGCATAAATCTACTTGAACTGAAAAATATTTATCTTCAGGAAACCACGGAGCAGCCCTTAGAACTAGGGATGTATTTTTAAAGCCCTGTGCAGGATATGAGCAACATTGCTTCCTTTCATGATCTGCCACACTGGTCTCCTCTGCGAAGTTCCTGTAAAAACATTGACATGAGGTTCCATCGTTCATGTCTTTCAGTAACTTCAGATCAAATACAATGCATTTATAAAGGGAAGAAAAATATTTTTTCTTCCAGCCACCAACTCTGGAAACTCATCCCAAGCTGAGTTTGCTCCTCCAAGCCCCTAACCCCTCCTAATTACTAATAATTACAAATTAAGGGTCCACTGAGTAAACCAGGTCTCTAAGGTAAAGCTCCAGTGGATTCTCATTGTCCCCTCTGGGCTTACACAGGTGAAAGATCCACAAGAGGAACTTTCTGCACTGTTCAACAGAGGCACACGACCAACCCAGTCCAGCTGCCAGCTCCCCTCTACCCCTTTGGCTTGTATTCAAAAATACTTCAATGAATGCCACTGAGAAACAATTTACTTGCCAGTGGGAGTAGAATACCAGACCAGCTTTTCCAAGAGCTTTTGATGTATTCTGATGACACTGAAATTGAGTAAAGAAGAATGTTTTACTGAGTTTTCAGATGAGACAGAAGGATATTTTTTGCTGCTAGCAAATTGTATATTCCTACATGAATCCAGATGAAGCAATATTTCTGTACCTATCTTTATTTATTTCTGTGGTACATGAACTGTCCTGAGACAAAATTCTCTTGAGCAGTACAATTTATAACAAACAAGGAACTTCTCCTTGAAGGAGAAGGAAATCTTAGGGGGAAAAAATCCTCCCTTAATTTTAAATAAAAGGTCGTCCAGCAATAATGCCATTGAGGGCAGGACATTATGAATATAACTTGAATTATAACTTCTGTTACAAGATAAAAAATTATGAATCAGATGATCAGCTGCAGGGTATAAAAATCTGAAAGTGATTGCTTAGTTTGACGCAGTTCTACTCTATCTTAAAACACGTAGAATTCCCTGGGTTCCTGTAGAAGAAAGCTCTTACAGGATTAAGCATTAGCATCAGAGACAATGCTATTGGTTTAATTTTTAAAAAAAACTTTTTTAGCCATTCAGGTTTAACATCTCAAAAAATAACTCATTACTCACAGGAAGTACTGTCAATATGATAAATGAGAACAAAAAGATGAGAACATGGAAAAATAGTATGAAAGTAGATTGCTTGTATAACATGGGCTTTATCAGTAGTGAGGAAAAAAAATCATGAATCAAAAGTTAGTTAAAAACTTTCCTGCTCACCTCATGACTTTATAATCCCCTTCAGTCTGGCAATTTATTTATAAGAATAGACAGAAGGCCCTATCTTATAGCTCTGTCTGATTAGATCCATCTTACAGCTTCTCAGTAGTGTGATATTACAGGTAACATTGATGAGGGAATGAAATACTTTCAAATATCAAAAAAACCTTCTGTCAAGCAGGTCTTTACTTGCCTGATATAAACATGAACAGTTGAGCAACGGAGCATACAGTGTAATTTGTGGCAATGGGAATTACACAGAATCAGATCCAGAAACTTCAGTGAGAAACTTCAAACAAAAAAAGGAAGAGGTGGCTTTCTAGTTTATGAGTGTAAATATTTCTCAGCAGCCAAATGTTGTTTCTTATCCAAAATATCTGGAAATGAGATACAGCAATCAAGTGCTAAGCACAGATTCCCTGGACTAATTATGCCAGACAACCTGACATCCAACCAAACTACGAATTTCACTGCAACAGGGCCTGCTACAAAATTTAACAATACAAGTGGCTGTTCTTTCACAGATGCTAATGTAGGTCTCTATCTAAGGCAGTATTTAAGATGTGCAGACAATTGTGTGCATTACACAAGATAGCTCAGTAAGATATTCGTTACTAGTGGGTCATCATTCACTTTATCAAGGCAAGAAGCCAATATTTCTCAATGTTCCTGGGAGGCTGATGTTTTCTTTCATTAAACAATACACGCTGGTGCAAAGCTGTGAAATAGATGGTTCCTGACCTAACTCTACAGGACAAGGTAACACAAATAAACTTTGGTATTCTTGCCAAGCATAAATATTTTCATTCTTGGGGTTGACTTTGTACAGAATGCTGGTCCTATAATAAATTCAACTTCAGGACATGACTTTTTGAATGAAGCCCAAACCTACTGTTTGCATTGGAAGATTCTAATGAAATCAGTCATCTAAATGGATATGATTCAGAACTGAGACCCAGAAAAAACATTACTTTTGGTTAAAAGCCATGTCATCACTGGGAGTTCCAACCAAATCAACCAAAAACTAGTTGAAAGAAAGATGTCTTACACTATCCAGTGAACTGAAAAGTTTCAAAATAATCAGCTACACCATAATGACTGGAACATTGACATTGGTTTCTGTGATGTAGAGTAACATCCATCAGCCAACATGCAGGTAAGCAAAAGGTTTTGGCAAGTGTCACTAGCATTATTTTTGCAACAGTTATGAAAAAACCCACCCTCACATAGAGAACCAAAGCAATCATCTACTCAATGGTATACCTGACTTTCGTGGAAACCAGGCATGAGCAAAGACTGAAGGAAGAAACCACACCATGTTACCATGAAGAGAATGAGCAGAGAAAACAAATGAAAATTTCAAAGAACATTGGCAGAGGATTTCCAAAATAATAAAAGGAATTGGAAGTTGGGTATGCAAGTCCCCAGTACTGACTTTGAAATGTTATCCCTTAAACAAAAAACAGTGACCTAGACAGGGCTCTAGACATGGCACACATTGACTCTGGAGAAACTCAGGAACTCACAATCCACACTAGATAGAAAAGTAACTTTGATTCGACAGCTTCTCTGTTTTCCAAGGTGCCAAATTCCTCACTAATTCATCAGAAAACATTATGAGAAACCACTAACAGAACCTGGTACTATTTTTATATTATATCCTTCTTCACACACCTTTTACATGTACATGGAGTTTTAAACATTGACAGGGCTCCTCTGGGACCCTTAAAAACTGGCAAGAATTCCTCAAACATGAAAAAAGCGGGGAGCGGGGAATAGGTAACGCAAAAGATTCCTCGCCTGTTTTCCACATCTGGTCGTCTAAATTCTCAACGACATTTAACTGATTGTTTCCAAACCGAATAAAGTAGGACCCACTCTCAAATAAATGGAAGGAATTTGCAATATTAATTGTAGGAGCCACAAAAACTGTTCACTATCTAAAACTTGCCATTGCATCAATTACTAACTGTAACAGTCCTTTATTAAATTCTATTCTGTTTATGGTGTAATTTGAACTCTGACGTATCAGAAATTTAAGTTGCTTATGATATTTCAGAACAACATAGTTAATTCACTGTATTAAAAATTGATGCATTATAGGTTTTAAATTAAGAAGAAGATCTTAAATTCTCATTAGCAGGACCTTTTTTCATAGCAAGCAGCATAAGGAAACCCTTAAAGCTGTGCCCAAGGAACAAAGTAGAAAAGAGACTTCAATCCAGAGCTGAGCTTGCCTGAAGACAGTAAGTGACAGGCCTCAGTCTAGTCCTCTAATTCTGTGACTTCTTGGTTTTTGTCTTGCAAGCAGGGAAGCCTCTGCTCCTTCCACTGTTGTGGTTTGATCACAGCCTAAGCAAATCTATCAAATGTGAAACAACTGCACGCAAAATCTAGCCTGAGGATGACACTTATCTGTCCTGATGATAAATACAACATGACCCAAAGAATATTTAAGACAGAAATTTGATGCTGGACACAAAGCAACAATTTCTACATCAGTACATCAAATCAAATTCACTACATTACTGATGAAGATTCATCATCATCTAAGTGGCTTTTCAGTGCTTTCCTTGAAATGCATCCATATTCCTGAACACAAAATTTAGCAATTCACAACCAAAGACCCTGTTAAAAGAAGATTTTGACTAGACAGCAAAATGATTCTTCAGATGACAAATACAATTTTTTCAACAACAAAACCTTTGGAAATACTGATTTCTATGATGGAATATTAATTTAACGTCTTAGGTTGGTTTGTCTGTTAGGCTGTATTTCATTCTGACTTTAAATTTTGTATTACATTTTATTAAAATATTGGCATATATAATCTTACGTGATGCTAAAGTGTTCCAAGATAAAAGCATTCTGACATCTCTAAAATGAAGCATTCCTGACTTTTCATGCCATGTTGAATCTTACACCCAATGAGAGAAGAAAAAATGTTTTTTCAAAACATTATAGCTACCCTCAGGGACAGCAAACTTATTTGTCAGCTAGATACATCCACAAAGAATGGTTTCGTGACATTCACTTTCTAGATCTTGATGCATGGGCATCCACAGACAAAAAACAGCACTATCTCCATGCCTTAATGATAAAATCCAGAATCAGAACTGGAAATGTAATTACATTCTACTTCTTTCCAGGGATGGTCTGAAGTATTATCAAGTATTTGGATCATTTGGATCTGTTCTGTGCCTAGAGAGCATTTTGGTCTTGAGCACCTTTCTCCAGAACAAAATTTGTACTAAGAGCATAAGGGAAGAAAGGGACTCGCAGGCAGAACATGTTGCAATCCAGCAGTTTCAAAACAGCACGACTTTTTTGTCAGCTGAGAAAATTAAAGGCTGCCTCTATGCTTAGGTTGAAACCAGCACCCAGTGAGTTCAGTGGCTAACACAAGTGCAAAAATGCATTTCAGGAATACATTTGGATGAGGTGCAGTTGTACATGTGGTGACCATCATTTGTCAGGCAACTGAAATTAGGGAGCACCAGTGGGAAAAAAAAAAGAAGCCACACAAAAAGTCCTAGAACTTCTCTAGACCTCGCTATTATTTCATACTCTTATGAAGCCAAGACTCCTCATAAAGGAAACACTCAAGTAACCCACCCTCACGGGCAGGCTGATAAATGACTGCTTCAGATGGCTGCACTGCTCAATATCACTGTCATGTTCAATTTCAAAGTCAAGAGAAAATCAGCTTTTTCCAAAACTGTTACTGAGAAGCTTCTGCCTGGAAGTGTGTATTCAGACATTGTTGCAGACTACTTTCACAAAAAAGAAAAAACATTGTCTGGTTGCCAGCTAAAAGGTGTTTTAGGAAAATAGAAATTCAATTTCACTGATGCCAGCTACAGTATACTGACAGCATTGATGATACCCCCTTTTGATCCACAGGTCTGTGAATCACCTTCCTGGGAACACAGTGGCAGAGGCTGTGTGAGACAGCAAGAGTGTCACTGTCTACTGAAGGACCCCCCCCCATATCTATAATCAGTCAGCAAACCAACCAAGCAGTCTTAAGGATAAACAAATCCTTCTTCCAAAGTGCCACACCACACTTCTTTGTACAGGTGCTGCCCTCCATTATTGCACACCTTAAGCAGTTGACCTGATAAAGTGTCACCTTTTTGACACAGGGCTCTTTACAAGCTAAAGGAAGATGCAAAGGATAAAAGTCACCTACAGTAACTAATCAAAGAGAAGCACACTGAAAAACTACAAGCAACTAAAACAGCTACATTAACCCAAGTACATCATTTTGTATGTGCAAATTCCTCATGTTAAACTAAGCAAATTGCTGATGCTTCTTCTTCAGGCTCCTGTGTTATTGCTGATGGACCCCATTATTTTCCTTTTGCTCCAAATTCTGTCATGCACAGAGTAGGCATTTTCCCCAACCCACTTTGTGGCTGCTTAGATGTTTATACAAGCAGCACATTAGGCATCAATGACATTACCTTAACAGCTTTTTTTATTATTAGGACAATTCAAAAATCCAGCCCATTTCCCTTCCATGAACTAGCAGGTGACTGAAGGTAAGTGCAAGGTTAGGACCTCGTGAAGAGTTAGAGGAAACTATTCCACATGGTGGCAGCAGTGGTCTAAAATACAATGAAGTTCCATGTTCCAAAACATAGTCACACCTGCTTCGAGCTCCTCATTTTTAGAAAGAGAAGTCTTCCTTCCCTTGATAACCTCCCATACTTTAGTTTCTTTTAAACACTAATAGAGTTGTTGTCTCTCTGCTCTTTTCCCACTCGATTTTGAACTCCGTTACAGGATTAAAAACAACTTCCAAGTCAAGAAAAAAAGTCAAAGCAGTTTCTTTCATCAGTGAAGTTGGCATAAATACAAAACAATAAGCTAAACAGTAGTCTGAGAGGGAAATTAGTTTCATCCAGCATATCCACTGCATTCCTCCATCAAACAAGTTCTTCTACAGTTGCGGCCCTAGCACTTAATTTTCCCTTAGGCATCTTCCACCTTCTTTGCCAAACTTGCTGTTTGTGTTTTAAACTCACTTAGGTCATTTTTATCCTCTGAAACACTTTATTAACAAATAACTACCTTGAATTGAAACAGAGCTATTTCCTTTTGAAAATATAAGCACCTGCAGCTTAAACTGAAGAGCAAGGCTTTCTGACCTAGTGGCTGACAGTACTTTTGTGGATAAACATAGAGGAGAAGCCATGACATTTAAATGCTACATAGTGGGTGCAAATGTTTTCAATGTGCCTCTGAAGACCTCTGAGCCAACAGGATCATCATCATGTCCCCATGGAACTGCTGCAACAGCCATAATTACTAAGCAGCTTCACAAGTGGAACTTGTTCCTAGTTTGTAACAAGAACATCCCCATTCACAGTTTCAGCCCTTCATTTAAAATTGCCTGTAGAAAACTTTTTTATTATTATTTGTGAGGAGTTTTTTTTGTTTAGAATGTGCAAATCTGCTAAATATTCAGCTGTATTGATTGATTCAGGTCTGGGGTGGGGAAGAAGACATCTTTTAAAATTTCAGTAAGTAACTTAAAGCTCATTTTCCCTTTTCCTTTCATACTAGTATGTTTGAAAAAGCAAAATCCATTTGTTACCCCTCAATTTATCATCAAAACAAGCCTGACATTAATTGCATTCTGTTATTACAAGGGGAGGTCATATGTGCTTTTCTTAATAGAGTTTGCAGCTCTTATTTTTATAGATATTCCATGTGGGCTAAATAACATTAGGAAAGCTAAGGTCAAAGCCCAGTCATTTCAAAGAAATGAAGGGAAAAAATTACAAGACATCTGGTAAGAACAGTTTATAAGGGGAAGCACGGCTTTTCTTCTGAGATTATACCAATTGAAGCCTAAATTGGGGAAGAAATCCCAAAGGGAGACACACTCCACTTGGTAAATCAATACTGCTTAGAGATGCAACAGATTTGATCCCGAATTTCAAATAGATGATAGCATCTCACAATCCAGGAAACTTCCCTACAAACACAAAGTTTTGATTTCCATAAAGCATCTTTGGATTTTCTCTCCCTTCAGCTGTTTTCTTTCCTGCAATAAAGCAGTCAGATGTCCTGTTCAGTGGTTTGCCACTTCCAGGTCATCCCAGCTATTTGTCACCAGCTTTTACTTGCCCTCACAGATACGTTCTCTCAGATCTGCTGGTGTAATTGCTTGTGAAATCATTTCCTTAAACAACTTCAAACAAAGTTATTTGCCTGGATCAAGCATTTCTCTAAGCCAGCTGATGTTAACCACTGTCCATTCAGCAGCCTGGAAAGGAAGCTGATCCAGCTCAACTATCAGCCCTACCCTGGGCTCAGAGTCGGTGTTTCTCACCTGGGTCTATTAATCCAACTCGAGTAGCCCTGCAGCTGAAAGTGAAACTACAGCTAAGGCAGCACTGAATCATGAGTGCAGCAGAATAAGTGACAAGGGGCTGAAAATCCAATAATCCAGTCCTGCCACTAAACTTTGTATTGTATAAACATAACATGGACATACACAGAGGACTTTTATGAGATACTTTTATGAGTGATCGTGTCTGCCCATATATATTTTCTTGTAACACACAGAGTTGGGTAAGAGTTACTCCATGTGTGCAAAAACACTGGTGTAAAAAAAGCTTTTCTCCTGAGCATTCCCTAGGCTATTTGCACCTGAAAAATAAGTTTATACAACCCTACACCCACCTTGGGCTGTAAGACCACGGTGAAAGAAAGATCATGTTACATCTCTCCCACTCATCCCAAATGCCAAAAGGTAGCATGTGGATATCTTCACCAGAGATACCAAGCTCTCAACACTGAGTGAAACAGTCATCAAGAGGTGTTAAGTTTCAGTAACTGCTAGATCTGGGCTTAATTTAAATTTTTGCACTAGTCTGGAGATAGTTAGTGCTGTCCAGACACTATTTGCTTGCTTTGCTAACCAGTTTCATGCTGACTGCCAAACCCCTCTCCCTGTCAGAGGCAGTATGTGTGGCTGAGACCCTGCTAACCCATCCAGAGATGGGCACCAGCACTCAGCTTCTCACCTCTATGTGCTCCACCCTGTGAGCTGTAATACTGCCTGCAAATGCACCAGCAATGTCTTCTTTTACAGGTTATATGCCAGAACAGATGCTGGGTGTCAGGATGATAAATGACCCGATTTTGGCAATTCTAAAACACAGGGACAGTGAGATACAAATGAGTGCAGCATATCTCAAACTATACACCCCAGGAAAAAAACCCCACCTGGTCTACAAACAGGAAGCATCAAACTTTGCACTAATTCTTATTAACATGAAAAAACACAACTCTCTGAACCACAGAAAACTATGTACAGTTGCTCAAAAGCCTGCACAATAGATGTCCAATTCTCTACATTTGTTGAGATGTTGACTGTAGCTATATACATTGTCTGGTTTTAAAAAGGCATTCCATTACTTTGCCTTATAGGAAAGGTAGAACATTAAGGCTCTCTCTAATCAGATCTTTTCCCCTTAGAAAACTTTGAGTTATCCAGCAATTTCATTAAAGTTCCATATTAAAAGACGTCATGTCATAGGATCTTCATCTTTTAAGTGACTCTATAGAGATGGGAGAAGAAAAAAACCAAAACCAAAAGCCAATCCTGTCTGTATGGCACACAAAGAGAAAGAAATATAAGTGTGTTCTAATTTCCTGGCTTTTTCCTTTTTGTTTTCCTTCTATCTGCTTTTAAAGCTTAATTAGTTGGTCCCTCTTCTTCCTCTCTTATTCAACAATTCCTCTTTATTTCCAGGTGAGAAGTCTGCTGGGAATCTTGCTGAGAGTTCACTTTGGGTGAGCCTAAAAACTGCTCAATATTAGTCTTTGTCAATAACTGTAACCCCTAGCTTCAACAGTGTTCATGCATCAAATCTGCATCATCTCTTTTAATTACCTCATATTTTCATCAGTCTCCTTCTATTTCTCTCCCTCCTGTAATAGTATTTCCACTGCTGCAGAATCTGAGGCTGGGTTTTATGTATCTTCAATAACTTTGCAATTAAGTAGCCTGGTATGAGATCTTGCCTCGAAAAACTATGTTATACAACTGGCTTCTTTATAGATGCCAAAGATATGGTGGACAACTCTCTCTTCATCCTCTCAGAGATTTAATCAACTATTATGAATATAACACATTGTCTAGATTCTTTCCTTTTCCTTGTCCCCAAATATCTATTTAAAGACTATGATTTATTATTTGCATGGCTTCAAGTTAGAGCCTACACTGTATATGGCCAGCTGAAATATCTATAGCCTGTAGGTTTGCCTCAGGCTAAACCATCTCCACTACTAGTAGTCAAAGCAAGTACCATCTCATTTATTAAAGATGTGTTGCATTCACATATCTCCAGCAGCTGCTGTGGCTAACTGCATTAAAGATAAACTACAGTCAACCATTTTGGATGAAGTTCACATCAGACTTTTGCACTCCCATCTCAAAAAACAGGTTAGAAAGAAACCTAGATTTAGACTTTTAAATTCATTTTTTTTAATATGAACATCTGGAATTATTTAGAAATATCATCTAGAAGTCGGGGCCTCTAAAAAGCAGGGAGAATACAAACAGGCCCAAGTTCACAGACCTTTGGAACAGGGATCCCAGTCCAATCATAGGATAATCAGAACAAATGGAGTAAGGTCATGATCGAAGCTTACCCTTTAGACCAGTGTCCTTAATTTAGCCATTTGGATTTCAAGGTAACTGTGGATGTGGCCAAGTCTTTTCCACAACTACAGGTAATATTGGATCCAGCATGAGAGGACAGTGTGCTGCCTTACAGGGACCCAAGTACTACTGTTCAGCACATCCATATTCCTCAGCCTGTTACAAAATCAAGATCACACACTAGATCTGTAAGTAAAGAGCTGGAACATCTCCAAGTCACATTCAGAAGAGAACACCACTAATCATCCATCTTTACCACAGCATCACCCTGTGCACTTCAAGAAAGCTACACACAGACTAAAAGTCAGACAGGCCCAGGCCTGAGCCAAGAAGGTCCCACAGCTTTCCTTCTGGATATGGGGCTGGAAGCTGGCATTGACTGAAGACTTAGCTGATTTTTCTCTACTTGGTCCCTTTCAAATCTAGTGGTTTCTAGATCACACAGAAACAGTACTCTAATATTCACATTGCTATGACAGGAACATAGAAATATATTTAAACCTTTCCTCAGAATGTATCCCTAATGGCCCCATTTCTGCTTTGGCGCTTCTCAGGCCAAGTCTTTAGGAACAGGTGGAGATTTTCCTTTCTTACCATGCTACTCCCAAGGGCTACATGTTCAGACAACAGAATCCTAAATTGCTTTTACAACCTTCTCCAAAACCCATCAACTTTATAAAGCAAGCAAGGGCAGAAGCCAACCAACCCAAAATTTCATAGGTTTGATGAGAAAAATCACCACATGAACAGTCTGCACAGTACCAGGTACAAACATTGCAAGTGACCTCAGGATGCTCCCAGAACAGAGCATTTACATCTACATGCCCTCCTGTTACAGGACCTTTTGTGTAAATAACTGTTAAAGAACAAAATTTAAAGAAATAAACCCAACCCAGAAAACCTCCACTGGTAGAGTTTCTACAACCTTTCTGAGTACTCTATTTCAGCATCCAGCTGTCTTTAGCTGAGAAGTTCCCTCAGCATCTCAGCTAAGAACACCAACATTTTGATTTACCTGATCAGGAAACCTGGAAACATGATGCTAGAAAAACTCTCAAGTTTAACATCTCAAAATTTCATCTCAACATTCGTAAAGTAAGTAGTTTCCTGAAAATGCTGAAGTGAACATTTAATAGAGCAGACAGACATTCAGTGGGAACAACACCTGCTTGCAGTAGTCAAGGATCTGGTCCTTAGCCCTGGGCAGGGGAGTGGGGGGAAATTAAATTCTTTAAGTTAATTCAAGTGTAGTTTGTCATGAATGAGATACAGAGAGACCAATGATACTCATGCAAGAAGAACAAAAGGCAAAAGATAAAGCTTGAGAGAAAACTACTTGATTAATTTCAAAGCAGAAAAAATTTATCTTCTGATAGTTCTGCAACAGTAACTTTTCCTCTGTTGTTCAGGATGACTAATATACTACAGATACTATATTTTATCTGATGGATACAGATTCAGTACAGTGAGAGCTACTCCTTGCAGTATTAGTGAAGAGGCACATGCTGATAAACTTTGAGATGGTCTTGTTCTGAAGCTCAGGCAAACCAGAAATCAGCTTATTCATAAAAAGGCAGCTATTAAAAAATTGTGTATGGAAATCTTACTTATAAACTAGTTTGTAATAAGCTAAAATTTTATCAATATTCTTCCTGACACAATGTGGTTACAAGTCACACAAATCAGAGTGAAAATTAGAACAACTTTGATATGTCAAGAAACGATAGTTGCATTATATAATTTTCTTAAGCTATATGTATATTTAAGATTAAAGAGGACAGTGTTGAGAAGTGGGTTTCTGCAGTTCTTGTCTCTTCTTCAGCTTATACATTTTTCCTTCAGTTTTATGGCCAAGAGCCTACACTAGAACCTGCATTCATTTCTCAGCTCTGCAGTTTAATTCCTGAAGGGCCTCTGTCAGTCATTTAACCTTTTTTAAGCCAGAGTCTCAATTACTTCTGTACCTGTCAACTCAATTGCTCTGTCTCTGAAGAGCAGTGATAGTACTTATCACATCTTGCTTTTGCTTGTCTCACCAGACAGCAAACTTTTTGAGCTAGGACCGATTCTTAATGTGCCAATACAGCACCTAGCCTGCTGAGGTCCTGGCAGTTGGCTAAACCAAACAAAACACCCAAACTGCTTTTCCCTCCACTATCAAAAGAAACTCCAAAATGTTGCTTGATTACGTATTATGATTTTTATCCTCCAGTATCTTCCAGCATCATTTTATGTGAAAGAGGGCAGCTAATCTTACAGCAAAACAAGGGGAGGGCTTCATGCATCAACCACAAAGCTCTACTCCACCTCTACTTGCAGTGCAAACCTGGTTGTTGTGTGTATCCAGTGGAGGAAATTCTGCTCAGCAGAGGAGTCACCATCCATGTTCCAGAAGAATCAAGCACAGAAACAGCTTTTGCACTGAAGCAAGTTCAGGACCAATGACTTTGAGTGATTTTAAAAGATGATCCAACCTGAGTCTTCTGCACAAAAGCAGGATGTATTTTCTAAGCCCACTACAGCAGATATGACAACACAGAAAGTGATCAAGGTAGGGCAGAGTTTGAAGATCCTCCAGTGGTCCATACCCTACCCTTGCTACTGGCCACCATGGCAGAATTACAAAATAACAGCCTGGGGTGCACAATAGGTAAACTGAGATGTGTTAACTGTCCCTTCTGGCTTTATTTCCCAGCTTAGATGGCAAAAGAAATAAGATCATTAATGATATTTAGCCTAATATCAGCTTCTGGCTACAAAGATACAGAATTTTCTACAGGCACTGCTGCTCTCCACCACACAGCAGTGGAATTACAATCAGTTGGGCTCGTTGTAGATTGCTGCTGACAGCAGGCTGATTTAAGGACTCAGGCATACCTGAGATATTCCACTAAATATTTGACCAATATTTTCTGAAGACAACTATACATCTGTTCTACTCAAATCTTCCTAAGACAGTCTACACTTTTCCTTTCCACTTGTTACTGTGCCTTGGACACTCGGTTTTTCAAGAGAAGAAGCCCTTGCCTTTCAGCACTGTGATTATAATCATCTGACTAACAAAAAGGCAAAAAACATGAAGTATATAAAAATATGGCCTCTTTTCCAAATGAGATACTTGATTCCTTTCATCAAATTCATAGCAAAACAGTTACTTACAGTTTTCAATGCCATAATTGCAATTTCCAATTGATCTGGCAAATTACAGAGACATAGAAAAGGAAAGTGTATAAAGTCTCCTTAAAACAATTTCCCTAATTTTCATTCAAATACTAGCATTCAAAAAAATACCACAATATATCTATGCTAGAAATTACATTCCATCGGTAAGACATGAAATTCTTATCTAGCACAAACAAAAATCTCTTTCCAAAGATCCCATCAAGACATGATCCCATCAAGGAATCACAGACAGAAGCCTGAGGCAGGCACACAAATTCTAAGAGTGAGCTAAAATATCTGTTAAATTTTACAATCTAATATTGCAAGGATTCATAAAAATATATAAAAAGTTACCATGTAATTTTGCAAGACATTTTCTGTGAACTTCCACTTTTTCTTCATTCCAGAGTCCCTGCAGTTATTTTTCTAACATTTTTTTAACTCATATCAGAAATTAATATGGCTCATCAGAGCAGCTTTGGTGTGATGGTTCTGTGCTAAGATAATACCCCATGTATAATAATTTACATTAAATCTTTTTGCTAAATACATATTGTTCCCATCAGTGAACAAACAGCCTATCCAAACATCCAGATAATTTGTTTTAACAACATGTAACTGTTCTCGGGTAATGCAACAAAGCAGGCAATCACAGATGAGTGAGCAATATGCCAATAAAATTGAAAGAAATAAATTAGTATCATGGTAACACATGTGTCTTCACAATTAATAAATTCCACTCCATCAGTCTGTGATTTAATTATGCATTATGTATAGGGCTACCATGAATCATTCATGTATTCTGCTAACTAAATGGCTAGATACAAACCTTATGATGAGAATATTTACATAAGTGTTCATGAAGAGAAGGATCCTTAATTAATTTTTAGTTCCTAGGGGAAGGTTTGTGGGAAAAGGGGTCTTTTGGGGTGTTACCTGGGTTTTTGGAGAGGGGCTTGGGTATTTTGTTCTGTTTTGGGTTTTGTTTTTTCAATAAAAAAGCATATACATTTTGGCCAGACAACATAGCTTTCTGTTCACTTCAGATGTAATGAAGTGAGTTTTTTACTGCAATAGTCCACAGCTAAGGGTACTAAACAATTCCTTAATGTGCTCCTTCTCAGGGAATCCAGCTCTGTCCAGTGTCTGCCAGCAGAACCCTAAATGAGGTTGCTCAAAGTCCTGTGTCCCTGTAGTCTCCTCATTCTCCTCACACTCTTGCTCCTTTCTGTCAAGAACCATCTCTATCAGGACTTCCCAGCTCTTGACAAACTGACAGGGCTGCAGATTAAGATGTAATGCTTCCTGCAGAGGAGGAAGGCACATATAACAGGTGCAGAACACCATGTAGGCAGTCAGGACTATAGGACTTGTATCTAGAGCAGTGGAAAAGAATAATACTCAGCCATTCTCTGCTTGGAGAAATTATTTGATCACTTACTTTCAGGCCGGATGAAGGGGCTTACCCTTTCAAATTGTCTGCTTTAAAGATCACTCTAAGAGTTTTTTGTTTAACTATCGTGAATTACAGATGAAACACTGATACAAGGACACATGACTATTTGGGATTTGGTACTTGTCACTAAGACCAAAGTTATCTGAAATCACAGTAGAATTCAACAGGGTCGGCCATCTTAAGAGGCAGGAACCCCTTGCAAAGGCAAAATAAGAGCAGAAGGTCCCTTTCCATCTATCACTTACAGCAGATTTTCCCCTAGTCCGATTAGACTACAGAACAATTTTGTGAAGACAAAGATGGTCTTCTTCCTGAAGCTACTTAATACAATTTTTCTACTTCCCTTCAGTAACTATTTTTTGAATATGGTATGGACAAAGCGTTCTGAGATTTCAGTCATATGATGGAGTTGGATATTTCTAGATATCTTTTGAAATTTATCCAGATAATCCTCCATTTCCAGTGAATTTTCCTGACTAGCACAAGAAAATGCTGTGACTCCATCACTTCTTGACTGAGGCTGATAGCCTAAGGAGCTTTGGAGCCCTTTATTATTGCTTGTTAAACTCAGCAATAAAATGCCCTGTGTGACCATTATTTATGTATTTGAACAGAAACTAAGGGGAGAAATTGGCTGAAGTTAAACTTGGATTTGTTCACTTTCACTTGTCCAGAAATATTAAAACACATTACCAAATATATCCTGCCCTAAGCTGAGAAGTAGAAATACAGTCTGCTCCGACCCTGCACTCAAGCAGTTTTATCTAAAACATCCTGTCTTAAAAGACAACTCCAGATCCTTATACAACACATTCCACCAGGCATAAGCATTTTGCAGCACATCCTAATACAGAACACTCCCGTCTCTAAGGCTCCAGTACTCCTTGCAATGTAAGTCTGCAAATACTGCCAATACAAGTACTGTCCTGCAAGTCTCCAGGGAGAGGGTAGCAGGAGACCACCTCCTCTGTCACCACAAGAGCAGCTTTTCTATCCTAATATTCCTGAAGCTATCCTCCTGTGCAGCCCCCTCTAGTCCTGCAGGAGGCAGAGGAACAGATCATCCCTCACTCTTCCACTGCTGGTTTCCTCACTAGGTGCACTGGAGGCCAAAGAAAGTCAAACATGCCCCAGTTACAGAGTCAGCTAGTAAAGGATGGCTCCAAAATACAGCAGGTACTGCTGAGGCCACTTTACAGAGTTTCCTGCATAACACAATAAATAAACACCTCAGAAAGGGCATACATGTTCACATCTAGAAAGTATACTCTGGCTCATTGCCAGTTTAAAGGCAGTGGGGGGGATCCCTATGTGTGTTTAATAAAAGTTGCAGAGCTAGTGTCAGATGGCAGTAATAATTTCAACTGTGTAACTGCTGCAAAGAACCTGGAGGATCAGGAGCAATTTTATACACTGAGAAAGAAGCAATTATTTTGGGAGATGGAGTGAAAAATGTAACTGATCAACTGGATACATATTTGGGGATTTCAGAATTATCTAGCTCCTGGTTCCAGGAAACCCTAGGGTTGAATCCAGTTTGAGCACTTCAAAGTTTGAGAAATGCAGACAGCATCTACTCTTCAAGAGCCTGGTCCTCGAAGGAACAAAGCCTGAGTTTCATTAGAAGGCTCCTGCAGGTAGATCTGGAAACACACAAACCATGAGACTCAATGCCGGACTCTGAATCAAAGGAACATTCTGAATATCTGGAAAGGATTAACAACACAGCCTACGTGCTAAGGGGGAAGTGCTGGACTGATAACAATTACCAGGGCTCAGTTTGTGTCAACAGTTAAGAACTTATTTAGCTAGCAAGGAAATCCAAAGGTGAGGTTAGTTCAGAGCCACATAAATTTTGGGGGTATTTTATAATTTTCAATCTACTTCTCTCTACTTGGATTATTTACATTGAATAAATAAATTCATGTTTTCAGCAAACTACTGCTGCTGTCTTTTGAAAGGCTGGATTGTGGAATCCTTTCTAGATCTATAAGAGGGATCAAATCTATGTGGGTCTGCAGAAGGCAGCATCCTCCTGCCCAACAGAGATGCTGTGTGTTCAAGCAGTACCTCATAAAAACAGAGTGAAAACCGCAGCTTAAACAGTTCTAAGGACAGACACGGAACTGGAAAAGGCAAAGTTTTCACCTGAAAGAAACAAACACATCTAAACCACTAAGACCAATGGAATATGCAATTCCTTTCAACCAGTTCATGTTGTGCTGTCAAAAAGGCAAAGCACCCAGCCTTTCCTTACAGGATGCAGCAAAAAGCTTTGCTCAGTTCTATAGGCAACAAATGAAAAATCCTGACAGAGCAGAAGAAACAGACTAAACTAGCCCTTGCAAAGTCAATACCATTCTCCACATTACCACTGCCACCATGCACATTAACTTGACCTTCAGCTCCGTGGTCCATACTCACAAAGGTGGGGGATAAGAGACAACAGCAGTAAATTTAAGCATGTGTTATTCCCATGCCCTCCTTGTTCTAGTTTTGCTCTTTCTCTCCATCACCACTTTGGTTCAACAAATCTTTTCAGCTTGTTTTAATAGCACTGCAATTATCATTTATGATTAATCCTAGCCACAGTAGAAAGCTGCAATCAGAGTTTTTTGCTGGAGGGGATGTTGTACTTAGTACAGTGTAAAATTTTGTAATGCATGCTGACATGCAATACAAGTCTTGGGGGAGAGTATCAAAAATGAGATATCTGGACTCTTCAAGGCAATAGGGTAAGATAAAAATGGATCAGGATTTCTGCTTCATCTGGACCCATGTGTTGCCCTCAGCTTTCTTGATTTTCTTTGTTTAGAATCTTGCAAGCAGATTCTTACGCAGCTCAACATAAACAATGTATATTTTTAGATTGTTTTTCATATTTCTCCTCTGAGAGGAGAATTGATTGATGGTGATGTTCACCATCCAGGTTGAAGAGGTGGCGACCTAAATAACCAATCTCTTGCCTTTGTACAAACTGTATATAAGATGGAGTCAGATGAAGAAGAATAGAGAATGTAGAAGAAGATTGTAGAATAAAGTATCATTAGCTTTCCCTTCACCTGCTGCTGCCTGCCTCGTTCCTTCTGTGGGTCCGATCCTCCTACATATGGACCCGAGTGTGGCATCCTGCTACACCCATGAATCTTTATGTGTTTTTGAACATTGCCATTCTGAGTCCATACACAAGAGGATCATATTTTTATCCCCATTTTTATGGTGTTGATGTGTATAACTTCAGTTATGGTGGATAACGCATGAGACAGAAGTTTTCATATGGTGAAGTCTCAGCAGTCCGTAAGTTCAAGCATATACCTAAAAACTTGCTCCCTCTTTACTGAGAAGAAGGTAGTTTGTACCCAGCAGCTACAAGAATTAGGAAAATTTTCTTAAAAGGAAGATATAACAGACATGTTTCACAGAAAATGGTGTATGTTACCTACTGTGGGGAATAAAAGTTGCCTACAATATGCTCATGCTCCATACTAGATCATTGTACAATTTCAGACCTGTCCAAATATTTAAATAAAATATTTTAGCTCATGGATATTTCTAAACAGCATTGGGTAATTTCTCTACTGTGCACTGAAGCACAGGAAATTTTATTCTAGACCAGTTGAAAGACTCAGTAGATGAATCCTAGAGAAAATGTCTGTAGCTGTACCAGTTCAGAAGCATGGGATCTCCAGCTTTCTGGGATGCCTTGAAGCATAAAGCAATGTGTCTCAGCTCATTAGAGAAGAAAAAATGGAGGAAGAAGCTTGACAGTTTTCTGGCTAGACTTAGCCTATGTGTATTATGCCAAGTCTGCTCTAGAAAATCACTTTAGTAAAAGGCTTCTTTATGTTTCTAAACTAGTTTGGTTTCATGAAATATTAAAGAACAGCCATCAAAAGGGAACATGTCACTACGAACACTCCTCTCCCATACAGAAACATCCCAGTTAAGTGACATGACATTAATGTCACGTTCTTGCCCTATTACTTTCTGATGACTGCCTGCTGCCTGGGCCTTTAAAGAAGTCACAGCCTGGTTTTGAGGGTCTGTTGTTTCCCCAACCTTTGTCTAACACAAGAGAAGTGGAGTAGGACAAGTTTTCTAGCAAAAGTAAATAGCTTCAGTCGACGTGAGCTATGAAATCTGAGACACTACAGCTGTACTGGGACATTTTAAGGGACCAAGGAACACCCTGGCAGTTGGTATTTAACTTGCATGAGCTCACACTAATGTACACTGGCAAAACAATCAACTCCTCCTGTACGCTGTTGAGTTGCTAAAACAAAGGGAGGCCTTCAAAAGGAATAAAGGCAGAGGAGTCAACCTGAAAATCACAGTAAAGTTGCCTACTCTCTTCCCACTCAAAAGAGCTACTAAAGCAGACAGTTTCCCTCTTTCTTGCCTCTGCTTAGCAAAGCTTAGAAACTCTCCACACACAGATAGGCAACTTCTAAATCAAGCTGTCATCTGAAATACCTAGCTTAATCTTCCCTCTGGAAACACAAGGAAGAAACCAAGATAATTGAAAGCAGATCTAGGAAGATGAGTGGAATCACAAGGCTGCACAGGAGCTAGAAACATTCTTTTTGTCTGTTAAAGTAGTTTGTGCTCTCTGCCCCTACACAAAGCCACATAAAGGGGGCTCAAGCAATACCCCTTAATTCCAGTGCCTTTTTCATGCAATGATTGAAAAGGAGTCATCTAAGATGAGAAGTTCACTAATGAAGTTAATGATAGAATGCAATGGTGATTACACTGATTCTTTTGAAGTAAAGCAAAATGCAGGACTAGAAGCAAATTTCCAAGATGAAAGTCAATTTGGCATTAGAGACTACTAGTGTATTAAGAAACTAAAATCTGGTAAAAAAAATTCAAATGTGGTACATGGGATTTGGCATTTAAAATGGACAGTTCCCACAGAGTCATACAAATTACATTATTACACACACAAAGCAGAAGTCAGCATCTTCCTGTCATGATGAGAGGTCACCAGCACCCACTACATCTAGAAGTGGTTGTCAGTTTTATAATTAATCTGTGCTGACAGATCCATTAATTGGAGCAGACCACATTGCCCAAGCAATGTAGGTCACAATGTTTTAACAATACCAATACGAAGCAGTCAATGTCTCAAATTACCTCATGCCACAGCCATTTCTTTTGCTAAAAAGGCCCCCACAAAGTAAAATCCTTGCACCTTTCTCCCTTTCATGGCAGTCTCCTATCATAAGGAAAGATCAAACCGAGGCAGATGTGGGAAAAAGTCATTTACTATGCTGGTAAATGGTAGAGGCAAATGCTGCACTGTCAGTTGCAATTTAGTCTTACAAACTGTTTCATTGGAAGTTTTATGTGTAGCAATAAGACTTCCCTGCTGCACCAAAAATAAATCTGTCCATCCAATTACCAGCAAATTATCAACTGTTAACTTCATTAGTGTACAGTAATTTTTTCCTATCCCACAGGGGAAAAGAAAGATAGAAAAATCCTACCCCTGACTGACTTGTGTTCAGTTACAGCAGAATCCTTTTTAATTCACAACTCTTCATGTGCCCAGAGTGAGTTCCCAGGTCACTATAGTGGATTGACTTTGTAACACAAAATCAGGGAAACCTGCAATATCAAAATAAGCTCTGAAAGGAGTAATACTGTTGAGTCACACACAGACACAGCTTCTCTTCTGGCTGCACTGATGTAGGTTCCTTATGTCACCCTGCAGAGATATCTGTTCTGCATCAGACATTGCTGGCCTGAGGACACAGCCCCCTGCAATGCAATGCAAGGACATAACTCTGACTCCCAACATACACTTGGGCTGCTCCCAACAGCCCAAAAGGTAAAAGTTTAGTTGGAGCGAGCTGGAAGGTAAAACATTCCGAATCAAAGCTACAAATTCTTAAAGATCATCTAACCCCTATCTGTTCCTTGGGGAAAACAGATGTGATTAACTACAGACTAAGAGACCAAAGCCATCCTTGCACAAGTTTCCACTCATTCCAGGCACTCCAGTTTTGCATGCTTGTTAAAAGCTGATATTTTGTCATAAAAAAGAAGTTTTTGGTCCTGTGAAACACAGAGGCATCAGCCTGTATATTCTTGATTGCCACCTACTGGCATTTTACATATTAGAGTAAGGTTTACAAATACTCACAAAATAGAAAATAGGCAGCTTCAGGTAATCATTGCTGAAGCACACATAAATAATAAATCATTTTCTAAATCCTATCTTTTCTTTAGTACTGTGAATAACAAAGAAAGGAATGAAGCCTCACAAAGCCACTACTTCATGACTAACTTAAAATATTACAAACTTAAAACCTGATTTTAGAAAAAATATACAGATGCCCTAATAAGGGTTTTCCTTCCCACCAACTTTTATCTCATTGACAGAAATGAGAAGCTTCTTCCTGCTTCATTGTATTAGAAATTTGAAACTAAAGCTTTAATCTGAGTTGAAGCTTGTTTAAAAGGTCTGCAACACAAAGAAGTAGAATAAACAGCACCTAAGATTTTCAGTAGCACTTTTCACCAGAAGGTGGAGAGCACCAGGACAAGTGTCCTCCTGCACTGGTAATGCTCACTGTGAAAAATTTGTATATTTTGTTTTGCATCCTAAAGGAAAGCAGAATCCTCAACCCTGCTCACCAGATACAGAACTGGACACAAGAAACAGGAATGGTTTACCTGAGGCTACCCAGCAAACCAGAGACATGACCAGGACAGAATGCAGGTCATGTCTAATCACTCAACCACAGGACATGTTGCCAACCAGAATCCAAGCTACCTTCCCAGCAAAACAACTTCACCAGTGATGGAGCAGCCTTGTAGGACCTCTGAAAGTAACCATCCTCTGCATGACTGTCACTACAGTCAGCTTTAAAAAGTCAATTCCGGCTTTTCAGAGCTGTCCTGTGCATTACATTTATTCAGGTAGTTTCATTCCACTGTTGCAGTGCTGAATGTCAATATGGCAATAATTAGGCTACTCAAAACATAAGGAATAAAATAAGATTATCCAAGTTTTGTAGGTTTTCCAGTAAAACCATGCTTTCTGAACAGGTCTTTTAGGCAATGCTGGAGGAAAAAAATCAAGAATTAATACTTCAAAAATATTTTTCACACTTGAAATCTAAAAATTCTGTTCAGCAGAACCCCAGACCTGAGAAAACAGTTTCCTAACACTGCAAAGACCAAATCCAGAAATACTACATGATTAGACAACTATCCTTACAAGCTACCTCAACCAAACTCAAAAAAGCATTTCATTCTGCCAGAGTAAGAAACTGGAAAGATTCTCTCTGTATTTATCTTTCTCCAAATCTCTGCTTTATACCCAAAAGGTTAAATTTTTGAGGAGCAACAAGAACCGTTCCAGTAACATGTTTCATGTCAGCACAGTATTCTTCTTCTTTAACTGGTGCTCTGACTGTACTCCAAACAACAGTCTCCAACAGAAAGGTGCTTAGAATTTTGTAATGTAGCTTATTTCTTTTAATTGCCACCCAGGCTATCTGCTGCTTAATGGTCACATTCACATTTCCTGCCAGACAGAGCACAGATCAGGACCCTCCTCAAGTCACTGGTCTTATAACAAGCTTATCGTAGATAGGATTAAGACATAAGCATTACATTCAGAATCAGACTTTCTAAAGTTGAGAACAATTTCACCCAGGCATTGTAATCAGATCACTTCTACTTCAGAAAAAAGAAAATAAATCATTACTTATTTGCTCCACTTTTATTATTTTCCTGCCAACTTCTCTGTAACTATGCAACTCCTGCACTATGTAACTATCTAAGCCATTCTTCCTTGTCTCTCTTTTCTCAGCATATCAGATAGAAACTGATAGATCAAACTTCTAAGGGCAAATTTATCTTTGGTATTCAATACTAGCCAACTTCTTTTCAAAGACTAAAGGTTGGAGCTTAGTTTTCTATCTCAAACTAATGACAGTTGATGTTGCGAGGATAGTTTTCATTAATTGCTCTCCTAGCAGGAGAGGAGGAACAGACTTGAATATTACAATCATCCCACATGAGACTTCTTTGAATAAAAATACGAGGAGGTTATACTGCACAGGCCTCTGCATTGAACCATAGTCATTCAGGCTAAAAACAGGGGTTAGTCAAGTTGTGTGACTACTATGGAGAGACAAGTCTGGAAGCCTTCTATGTGAGCCACAGAAGGCAGTATTGACTTATTGTTAGTAGATCTTCAAAGCAGTTGCTATAGAGGAAACCATGAAGCCAAACACAGTCTCCAATAAAGAGCCAGAAAGAACAGAATATAACCACTTTAGTTAAGTATTATGCAAGTAGCTGGGTGACACTGCAGTGCACAATTAACTGTAGAGTCTCACCTACCTCTTTATTTCATGTTCAGGCAGGGGACCTTCACTCTACAGAGACAGTCTTGATAATGGCAAAAGACAAAACCAAATAGAACATACGGAATGTGTTCCCAGATGACAGTGGAGAAACCAACAGGAAAAAAATTAAAAGGCCTCAATTTCTTGCAGCTCCCAACAGATATATGACACTCCAGACATGAGATTGGCTTTACGTCATTTCTCCTGGTGAAAGCTGCCTGAGTAAGAAAGTAAAGGTGCCAGAATCAGATAATCTCAAGACCACACTGACTTTAGTGAGGTAAGTATGGCTCAACTTAACACCTGGCTGTGTCAGATAAGGCTTCATGAAAACCAAGCAGAGATACAGCTCCATTTGTACAAGCCCCAGTTGGATTCTCTCAACTACTCTGTGACTACTCTTAGGAGTGTCCTCCCCTACAAATACTTTTCTTTGACTAGGTTATCATTCAGTTATTCTAGAAACACAGATCCTACTCAGCCTCTGATCAAAACATCACAGGGAAGATGCAGGCAGGTAGACAGCTATTGAACACAACTGCATTTCACTGTGCATACACATTACCCACTGATCTAACACCATCCATCCTGTTACTTGGCCACAGCACAGGCAAAGTTAAACCTGTGCTGCTGCAGGGGCAAGGGATTTCACAAGGGGCCCAGGCTCCAGAGAGCTCTCCTGAGGTACCCATATACAGTACCTGTGTTAAACACTCTCACTCAGCCTGGCCTCCAGCCAGCTCTCAAAGTACCCAGACCCTAAATGTGTTCACTAACCAGTTACAGGATTCTCTGTAAACTGGGAAGAGTACAAGTTCCTCAAGTCCTTCTGCTATGCCATATATAGAGACCCTCAGGAAAAGCCAGGAAAACCTCTCCTGCCATGAAGTCTTTAAATATATCAAGGCAAGACATATAAAAGTTGCTATGCATATTCCTGTTTACAGGAAACAGGCACAAAAGGAAAGTTTTGGTCACTCCAGAGTCCTTTGGCAGGCTCAATAGATTATGTCAAGTCTCCCAAGTCCTAGAACAGTGCTACTCTTCCAAGAGAGAAGGTCAGACAATCACCTAAAGCCTGTTAAACTCCAAACTAGACAGCCAATATCATACATAATCAGAACAAAAGCAAATCCAAACAAAGAAATAAGCAGTTTCCTCCCTCTGCATTACTATTAAATGAAGCAGGAAAGACTTTCATGGACACATGTATCTGTAGGTGTTGCACACAAGTAGAATGTGGTAGGCTAGTTGCTAGTGATTACTTGTAGGGTTTTTTCCTTGAAGGGGGGTAACATTAAAAAAAAATCCAAATTCCAGAAAGACAACACTCATGATGTTGGATGCTAGTCTGTAAAAGCAGAGGAACATCTGACAGGCTGGGTCCTTAATCTAAATGATCCACATTGACAACTGACAGTCCTTTCAATGAAGAAGCACCTGAGTACTTAATAACAGAGAATTAACAATCTGACAATAGGTAAGGTACTTGCTCAGGCATTAGTAAGGAAACAGAGTGACACCTTACATGAAAAGCTACCTGAATGCCATTTAAACTTGTCAAATTGCAGAAAAATAGAACTTCAAAGTGATAAAATCAAGGTTATTCATTATGTGAACTAATGTCTAATTTTCTTAAATTGCATCCATTTTACACAAGTTAAAACAAGAGAGCTCTTCTTTCTCCTGTTTGCTGGAGAAAACTACCTGGCACCACCAAGAACTACTATAATGGATTCTCAGATCCTACAGCTAAAAGACACCAAACCAATCACCCTTTCTGACCTCCTGTAAAACACTGATCATACCAGTCCCTAAATGAAGTCCCTGGTTTGACTAGAGCATGCTGTCAAGGAAGACTGAAATTGCCAACAGAGAAAAATCCATGACAACCCTTAGTAAAACACTCCAGTGGTTAATTAGCCCCATTCTTTTCAAACACAGCTCTTTCTTCTTGTCTAAACTTGTCCAGCTGCAACTTCCAGCCAGCAGTAATCACAGCACACTTGTCAGCTAGACAGAACACTTCTGGTCCTTATATAGGTACTTATAGACTGGTCAAGCCACCTTTAAACCTCTGCGAAATAAACTAAAGCAGATTGTGCTCTCAGAGCATGTCACTACAGGACATTTTTTCAGACCTTTTAATCATTCTGACATTGCCTCTGATCCTCCTCCAATTTATCAGCGTTCTTCTAGCACTGTTGAAACGAGAGCCAGGCACACTATTACAAAAGAAATTGCACCTGTGACAAAGGAATTACCCCTAGCCTCTCATTTAAAAATCCCTTGTTTTCACACCCAAAGACCTCATTAATCCTTGTGGTAACTTAGGAACTGGTTATTCAGCAGATGCCTGTCAGAGTCCCTGTCGGGGTCCCTCTCAGTCTACCCTGTCCCAAAAGGGTCTCCCAGTCTGGAACCACAACTGCTTTAGTTCCTAGATACCAAATTTAAATTTTAGCCCTACTAGGAAGCTCCACATTTGCTTGCTTACATTTTCCTATATGGTACTACTGGCTTGGAAACCTGGTATTACAGAATACCATCTTCCTTGTTGGCACAAGACTTGGGGGAGCATAACTGCAGACCTTAATCACTAATGATCTGGGGGGTTATTCCACATTCATGTAATTAAAAAGCATTAAACAGATCTGGGAACCAAATGCTGCAGAACCTTACTAGAAACACATGCTCAGCAATGATTCCTTATTAACCATCATGTTTAGAGACCTATCACAGCTGGCCAGTTGGTAATATCATTAGTGTGTGCCATGCTAGTTCTCTATCACTTTTTTCCAAAATGTCCTGTGGTAGCAAGTCAACTGCTTCAGAGATGTCTAGAGAATTTCCTTTAATCAACTAAATTTATCAAAAGAGATATCAAGTTAGTTTGACAGGATCGCTTTTCCATAAACCCAACTTGACTGACATTAATTATATTACTCTTTTTAACTCTTTGCTACTCAAATCCTTTAATCAGCCATTTCATTATTTTGCCCGGGATAAATATCAAGTTGACAGGGCTACAATTACCGGGTTTGTCTTGTTTTCCCTTTTTATGCATTGGCACAACATTAGGTTTCTTCCAGGCTTCTGGAACCTCACCACAAATCCAAGAACGAACACCATCATCAGTATCACAGAGAGACAGACATGCCATCATTTTCAAAACTGTTTATGGCTGCACAGGCTAAATTGGCTCCAGCACCTACATACCTGTCACAAGATGTGCATCATGTATCTCACTGAAGCACAACTGAGCCAGGAGCAAACACCAAGAAAGGGCAAGTTAAAATGCTAGATGGCAGGTGCCTCAATCTTGCACACTTTGAGGGCCTCAAATTACCACAATAGTATTTCAAGTCTCCTTTGAGAGGAAAGCCCTCTGCAGCTGCCTCCTGACCTGTCCATCCAACAGAAGTGGGGAGACGACCCCTGAAATGCTGTCCTGCTTTGCATGGTTTGATCAGAGACCACAAATCAGAGCAAGTGTTGAACTGTGCACAAGTGAGCACATCTGGGAGAGTGGTAACAACAACTCATTACCATGAGAGGAGATGCTGTTTGCTGAAGCCTTCTAGGCACGGGCTTTAATTGAAATCAATGCTGAACTCTCAAAGTCAGGAGATACAGAAGCTCAAAGATGTCAGCAAAATCTAACTCTTAATGAAAAAAAGATTAGACAAGTGGAAACCAGGCTATGAAGGGGCTCGAGGGCCTAGATGGAAGTGATCGTTGATGTAAGAGATGGGGACATGTCAAAGAATAAGAAACATTGCAGAAGGACAATAAGGCAGCAGAGGAGAAAGAAGCAGTTAACATGGAAAGGATGGTGGAGGAGAAAGATACTAAATCAATGGTACCACTGCAAAGCCAGGTGTAATTGCTTGAAAGCATGCTTCAACAGTCCCCTCTCAGCCTGTTTCAGTCAGCTTTCACAGCTTTTGCTCAGTGCTGTCAAGTGCCATCCCACTGCACAGAAGGCAACAAATACTACAGGCAGCAAGAAAATGAAACAGAGGTTTCAGGATGGAAACCTCAATCTCCTTCCCAGTCACTGCAGCCATGTGACTGTGGCTGCTCAGCTCTCCAGGGCTCTAACACAACCTGTGTTAACACTGGGCAGAGGCAGAATATTTGCCTCTGATGGAAACAGTAGACAACAAAAGTCTTATTGGTGGATGTGCAGTAAGTGAACCTTCTTAATTGCCTCCTGACACAAGCAGAATGATGTTGCATTGTTCTGAAGAGGGGAAGTCACCAACCCAAGAAACTTCATAATTTCAAAGAACCACTCTCACCCTTAAAAGCAACCTTGGGCTTTTAAGATGGATTGAAGATGGGAGTTGTGCATTTCCAGTCTTATCCCACTGCATTGCCCAAATTAATTGTGGTGAAAGAGGCAAAAGGAAGCAATAACATTTCTACCTCAGAAAAAAAAAGCAGGGTGCTGATGGCAGTGATGCACTATGGCAAAAAACAGAAGAGGGGTCTATTTTGAAAGGACCTGGATAACTGTAACCTGACTGCACAAGGCCTTCAACTGCAATGGTGACAGCACTGGCAAGGGAATGCTAGCTGTGCCTCGCTTTCATGGCAACAGAAACAAGCAAAAAGAAAAGTACCATCAATTTAGTAGGCTTAGTAAAACTTTATTATGCTATGTTCAAAGCATATTTGCCTCTATGTAAAACAATACCAAGGCCATTGCAGACCTGGCCAAATTGGCTGGCAGCTCAGAAGAGATGGCACAGCTAACAGCAACCAAGCTAAAATGTTGGGACTAAATCAAACTGACAATGTCCCTTTAAGGGAACAAGCATACCCAAATAGGTCTATTTTTAAACCACTTTTGCAGAAGGCTGCCATTTCTGACACGGTTACCGGCAGCCAAGACAGCATCTGTGGCAGCAATTTAACAGAGACAGCAGAGTGGCAGGAGGTTCCTCTACCTCCTTCCCCAGCCTTATCTCAGGAAAAGAGCAGTGAAGAGATTTTAATGAATTTTGCTCCCCAAAAAACTCTAAGCAAAGCAATCAGCACATGGTGCATTCATCAAGTGGAACAACAACAGCCACAGCTGTACACACTCTGTGCTCTGATCTTTCAGGCAGTGGCGTTATTGTTAGTCACACCAATTGTGGCTCTAGAATATCAAAGAGGGAGTGATGCAGCAATTCATCAGTATCTGTAAGAAATGGGTGAGAGAGATTAAATCCACATCCAGAGCCACAAGGTAGCAGACCTCAACTCCTGGTAAAGATTGGTCTCTAGAGGACCTTTCCTCCTCTCCTGCACCCAAACAAAATTCATTCAGTTTTCAGAAAGTGTGTTAGGCATTAGGGGGAAAAAAAATCTTTTTATTGTCATGTGAAGAAACAACACTATTCCTTGCAGAGTAACTTAAAAGACATCACAGTTTTTATAAGTTCTTAAACCGATTTTGTTTATGACTTCTGTGGTCGTTCCTATCCAATATTTGGAAACAAGTCTGAAGAGGAGATGTAGCACACCTAGGCAAAGGACCCATTTTAAAATACTTAAGACTGTATTAGACTTGGAGGAAAAAAGCCTACAAATCCTATAGTATGAAGTATTTTTCATCTTCCACTAAAGCAACACTAGTGACGAGTCAATTGACCTAGCTGATTCATTCAGAAGTAAAATCCAAGAGATGCTTCATGCATCAGGAAAGCTGCAGTTTTAGATTAGTAAATTCATCTGACATAGCTCTTAAAACTTGCTCATTTGCAGCCTGTATTCTCACAAAACAGGGAAACTGTAGCAACATGGGGTTTAGATGGTGGCTGCTGCTATCTATTTCCCAATAAGCATCTCTTTTGCAAAGGCTGCTTGGGTAGGCATTCAGGCAAAGCTGTCAAGTCCACACACCACACACACCATGGCTAGCTCAGCTAAGAGAGGCAAGAAGGGGCTTTTGTATGGTAAATTCCAGCAAAGGTTTATTCCAACAGGCCAAAGGGAATCAGGGACCATGTAGTGCTCAGTGGTTAAGCAAGGGGTCAGGAACAAATGGTCTGAGAGCACAGGGGAAGTACAAAGCGCAGGGCAAAGGACAGTGTCCTATAGGGGACACAGGGGCAGGCCACCAGGGATACCACAACCAATGATGAAACAGGGAAAGGAGAATTAGGGACATATGGGGAGAGCAAAACTGGGGTAGATCACAAAGTGTTGCAAGGCACTGTGGGAGAAGTCTTTTCTTTCAGCCTAGGTGGAGACTCTAGGGTATGTTCTGCCAGGGCAAGGCCCTGGGCATTCCCCTGAGGGGTTCAAATGTTTCCACAGGAAACAGATGCTAATTAACAGCAGTGCTTCTGAGAGCCGAGTAGTTACACCCAATATTGGCAACATTTTAGGTTTCCACACTAGGGAATACAGCATTAACTTGGGTCACGCCACCTCTGCAATTCTTCAGATTTCCTTCACATTGTGGAACACAATTTAATAGAGGCACAACCTCCCCAACACTTTCCCTTTTCCCATTAACAAGTTTCTAACATCCCTGTGGCACCCTCAGCAAGGGTTATGCAGCAAAGAACTAGCAGAGACAAATTTAAACTGTTTTAGCTGTCTTTCATACAGTTTTAACCATGTGATCAGCAAACACTACAGACCACAGCAATCCACAAACTGTAACTTCATTATCTACTGCAAAACTGGACAGCTACATGGATTGCAACAGTGTGGCACAGAGTTCATAAAGCATCCTCTTCTAACCTTAAAAAGCGTAATTTCCAGAGCAGAAAGTGCTCCCTTATTCATTAACATCAAAATGTCACTAATAGTGCCACTAGGCATCAAGCAGCATCCTTTTGAGAACCTGGCACATTCTTCACTCCCAGCTTTCAGATGAGTACAGCATTCGGCTGAATAGCTTTTTCAACAAATGACATGTCACAGCCTTGACACAAAAATACTTGCACCTTGTCAATCATTCACTCACCATCAAGTTCAAATGCTCATCTTCACAAAGATGAATTTGATCTGCACTGCAGTTAATGTTAAATATGGACTCACAGAGGAGAAGACGAGCGTAAGTAAAAGTACAAAGTAATTGCGGCAAATCAGAGAAAATACCATGCCATTTGTACATTAAATAGGCAACTAAGAACTTCTGTGGCATGGAGACATTCAGGCACACAGAACAACAACAGCTGAGTGTTAGATGACAAGGATGGAAATGTAAGCTGATATGGATGGCCTCCAATTTTAAACTGCTGACCTAGACGTCCCAGCCCAAAGGTTAGCTACTGTTTTATCTATCAAGGTTGTTATACTGCAACCATCACTATAATATAACACAGCCAGTCAGGTACTTTATTGCCAGAGAGAAATACATGTGTCATTTCCAACACCCCAGTTATTTTTTTGATAGATGTATAAAACAAAGCACTATTGTGCACAGCAAGTTGCCTGTACTAGCCAAGGCATCAGTCACCACACAATTCAAACCAATTCAGTCTGAACTTCAAAAATTGGTAAAAATTAAACATTGCCACTTCAGAATTATTCAGAAAAAACAATAGCAATTACTAACTTTTGTATATAATCTCTCTGGGTCTATATCACAAAAATAATACAAATACCTTAAAGATGCCTGTGAGGGAAGTGCACAAGCCACCTAAAGACCTAGTCTGGCATTTCAAAACGGTGCAAAAGAAATAAATTCAAAAGAGCTGGTTCCTTAATACTTGCAGATCACTTCAAAAATAACAATCTAAGACGCCTGCAATGACAAAGTTGCCCCACTGAATCCAGATGCTAGTGGAATTGATAGTAATGCAAGAGACACACTACAGGAAAGGTCTTACTCCTCCTGCTTTTCAGAGTAATTTTTTGCCTTGGCCTCATTCTCCCCTCCTCCCATAGTGGGCTTTACACTGAATTCTATAGTGTTTCACAACTGCATTTTTAATGGAGAACTACATTTAATAGAGAAAGCCATTTTCTAGCATAGCACCACTTTGACATGATGTTTTTAACCAGACTGTCCCCAGAGTTTTACCAGTCCTCCCAAATCACTCAGAGAAGACATTTTAAACATCTGTATATGCTGTCTTCCATGGAGATCCTGTTGGGCCACCTCACATAGCTAGGACACAATTGAGGTTTTATCAGGTATGTCTCACTCTAGAGTTAAGGACTGGGATATATTATTCCTCTCATTTAACATTCTGTTTATTTCCTTTTATCTTGATAACAAACACCTTAGACAATAACAGATTAAACAAACTTGTCAGTCATCATACATCATCTAAGCTGACATAGCAGTTCTAAGATTATTGATTCTTACAGATTTTAATATCCCATTGAGCAACCCAGAATGATTAACTCAATTTAATTCAATGCCACTCATTCATTACTTTGAGCTCTTAACTCCCACATGATAGGTCAGCTGGATTTCTGTCTCCTCAGTTTTCTTCATCCCTGTGTCACAGATCAGGTTACTCTATACAGTATTTGCAGTCCAAGGCCTCAGGGAATCAATTCAAGGGCAGCAAGCATCAATAAAGCAGTCCTCCCATTAAAGTAGTCTTCAAATAGTCCCTCTTTGAATGAAGGTGCTGCTGCTTTAATAAGAAGCCCTCCAGTATGGGGCATTGCCAAGACCCTAAGCAATAGATAACTGGCAGGATGGATAGCCAGGACACACTGGGATACTGTCTCCGTGTTCAGTGATAGCAGATAAAAATCACAGAATCACCAAGGTTGGAAAAGAGCTCTAAGATCAAGTCCAGCCTTTGACCAAACATCCCCATGCCAACTAAACCATAGCACTAAGTGCCACATCCAGTCATTTGCTGAACACTTCCAGGGATGGTGACTCCTCCACCACCCTGGGAAGTTCATTCCAATGCTTAGCCACCCTTTCAGTGAAAAAAATTCTTCTTAATATCCAACAAGAACCTCCCCAGCACAGCTTGAGGCTATGTCCTCACGTCCTGGGAGAAGAGGCCAATCCTCATCTTGCTGCATCCTCCTTTCAGGTAGTTGTAGAGTGATAAGATCATCACTGAGCCTCCTCCAGACTGAACAAGCCCAGCTCCCTCAGCCTCCCTCCTCATAAGACTTATTCCACACACTTAGAGCAGCCTGCTCTTGTGCCTCTCTTGGCATTTTGATCCTTTTTCAAGCTACTCTGGGAAGGCTTGAAGCACTACACATCCTCTTTTCACAGTGGCCTGTATGTAAAGAGCTTCTTCCTGCTTTACTGTGCCAGTGCAACACAACCATATTTCCTCTTCTAAGCTCTTTTATCTAAGGAGGGCTCTCGTATATGAACACTGGCATGAGGGAGAGAAGGGACATAACAGCAAGTACTGGAGCTCTTAAAGCAATGCATTTTTCTCCTGGTTCTAAATAATTTTATTATATCCCAGATTTTCATCACATTATCTCAAATGGCAGGAACTGGCCACCACTCACTTTCATAGCATGGCCATTACTGCAAAGAAGCATTCCTTAATGGTGCCAGGGTTATTGCTCCAACAGAAAAAAAAGGGATTGTGGTAGGGTGCCCATTTACCCACTGCTACCTCATTTCATCAGCCATTTATCAACACATTCTTCATTTGGAGAAATAAAATCAATGGTAAGTGGAGCTCTTTCAGTGCATTTAACTTCCCTGGCATGATACAGGTGGTAACACAGCTGAGATCAAACACTTTCATCTTTCCTCCAGAGCCAGCTTGGCTGCAGACTAGCTGCTTCTCAATTAGAGACTGCAATATTTCTGGCAAGGATTATGTGTGCTTTCTACAGCTCAGATTTGCCTCGCTGTTGCTTTTTTTACTTAAAGAACAATCACTTTCTTCTTACTAGATCATTCACCTTTTACCCAGGTCTGTAAGAAATAAAAAGGCCTAGCTCAAGTTATGTATGAGACATAAATCTGTGGGGAATGTTAAGCAGATATGAAGACTGAGATTTTGGAACATTGATTCTGTGTTACAGTTTATAAATCCTGTCACACACTGCAATAAGCATTTCTCTGTTGGTTTCCTGAAAGAGAAGGGTTATAACTGCATTTTGAACAAAGACCAAGGAAGCTTCAGGAGATCACCTGGTCTGTTGCTAAGTCATTTCTGTGCCCTGAACATCTTACTCCATGATAGGATACCAACAGTTCCCCAACAACAATTCCCTTGCACAGCAAATTTTACCAAGTTTAATTTCTTCAAATATCCAAGATGACAAGAAAAAATGGTGTACCACCATGCTGGTGCTTTGCAGGGAGAAAGAGGTACTGTAGTAGCTTGTTCCACTTTCAGAATTCTTTTTCCCTTTCTTGGTTTTATATTTAATGTGTAATTTAATAGGCAAAATTAGCTATCCCAGCTCTAGAAAGGTTAGAGAACCTGGAATCAAAAGGTTAGGCCTTATGTTCCCACGACACTGTTAAGTGAGATCTCTGTTATGGCCTGTAAGAATGACTGATACAGAATCAAAACCTGAAGAGAACTCACACCAATACAAACCTTTTCTTTTTGACAGAGGGGAGTATTTTATAATGTAAACCAAGCAACAAGAAAGACCAACTAGAAGTTCCTATATTTGGCTTAAATTCCCCATGACCTCTTTAATGACACTTATTACTTTGTATGGTTTAATATTGCAGTAGATCTTCATGTCTTTATCTGCATCCACACCTCTCTACATCACCTGCAGGGTCCACAGGATTACAGTATGCCACTTAATTCATTTAAGCTTCTACATATTTCTATTTGTTAGTATTTGCTTTAGTTGGTCACTCTTTGCAATTTGTCACCTCTTCACAAGCAATGACTGAAAATAATTCAGATGCTTGGTTTTCAAGTTTAAAGGCAAATGACCTGTAGTCTCACTCCTGATACTGAGATCAGTAACATTTGCCTGACAGGTAACATACCAATTTACACATACAAGTGTTTAAAACACTACGTACTGGAGACCTTCCCCCCCATCTTCAGGCTAGCTCCTCATCCAGTAATGCACACATTGTGTTTTGCACCTTATGAATTCCTACTATGCATGTAGCTCAATAAATCAGCACTTATAAATCAGCCACAGCCACTGTATTGCATCCATCTTCCCACTCCCTGCCCTGAAATGCTTTGTCAGCAAAGGCTTGAGCTACTGGTTCTGCAGGTGCAGGTAGATCAATATTAACACATGGCAGTTCAGGCTGCAGTGACTGATTCTATCTCTGCTCCCCCAGTCATCTGAGAGTGCACGTACCTGGCTGAGATTAGCAGAGCCCTCAGCACTGACCAAAGTCCCTGTATAACTCTTGTTGACACCCAGCACACAGGTTCTCCCATAAGCACTGATTATATTGGCCATGGACAAAAACGTTCCTGACAGTTGAGGAAGTAGGACCACCATAAAGGAAGGACTGGATGGTTCAGAATAAGTTGTTGTGTTGCAGTTAACAGCTTTCACCTGCTGAAACCCACAAACCTCAAGCTCTCCTGAGAACAGGCACATTCATATAATGTAAAACTATCTGTCAGCTTAATTTTTAATCTTTTCAACAGAAGAAAAATTGGTATCTAGAACTCTCACTTTACTACCTTTTGCTGATATTCAATGCAAAGTGGAATCCAATTTTTCTACATATTTGAGGTTGCACCTTGCCTGACACTCAAGGAAGTAAAATCATGGAATTGTAAAAAAGAAACAAAAAATGCATACCAGAGACCAGGCTGAAGCAGCACAACTTTGCATAAACTGTTTTCATCTCCAAAAACAATCCTGACTCTTAATTCCATTAACATTTCCTCTTACAAAAGAGCTAGGAAATAGTTTGCTGCTGAAGCACCACATGATTTTTGGAAGGGTATCATCATAAGCAGATGAAAAGCAAAGAACTGGGATATGATAGAAAAAAAAATATATTTTTAGTCTACTTGGAAGGGATGTAGAAAAACAACATCAAGGAGGCAGCAGTGTTTCAGCCACAGCTAAAGCAGTGTTTCAGTCACAGCTTAGTATCTAGTCCCAGAGTAAACATGGGGGAGGCATTAAGCTGATCCAGGGGTGCAAACACAATCAGAGACCATCACTGATGCTTCAGATAGAGGAAGCTGCTAGCATTTAAAAAAAATGAAAAACCCTCCACCCCATACTCAGAAAAACAGTGTCATCATACACTACCTGCCCAGCTCAGCTGTGTGGACAGGCAATAAAAATAATTCATACTGCAAACTTGGCACCTCTGTCAAGGAAGACAGTATGCCTATCATGGAGTGTCATGACATACTACAGACAAACAAAGCCCTTCACAGCTTTCAATTGACAGGTAAATCAAGCACAAGAATAACTTCTTGCCTTCTGGCATCACCACTGGAATGCAATCTCCTCCAGAGCAAAACACTGAAGAGATTTTACAGCAAAAATGTAACTCCACACTGGAGATAGTACAAAGGAAGCCACAAAGGTAGGTGAACTAAGGAAACAGCCTATGGCTGGAATAGAGCCAAAACTGGAGATAATCCTGGTTGCACAGAGTGATGAGAAGTAATGCCACTTGTTAATGGCCACATAAGTCTTTGCCTTAGAAGCCCATCTGGAAGGAACTCCACCTGTTAAAATAAAAAGAACAAGTCACCCAAGTCATCTAATCAATTACCACCCCTTCTTCTGCAGCATCCAAACTTTATGCATTTAAGTGCTCACCTGAGCACCTCAAGATCTTGCCAATCGAAACCTGAGTGAAGATTTCAGAGGAGAGGTACAGGCAGGCTCCAGACTGCCATGACAGACTGTTCCATGCTGTCAGTATGGGTACTCTGAATATTCTGTCAGACTGGGGCCTTGCTCTAGACCACGGTGGCATGATTTAAACCCAGGCACCAACCCAGCCCCACGCAGCCATTCATTCACTCTCCCACCAGCAGGACTAAGGAGAGAATCAAAAGGGTAAAAGCTAAAAAACTTGTACATTGAGATCAAGACAGTTTAATAGGGACAACCACATACACAAGGAAAGCAAGGAATGAATTCACTGCTTCCCATCGGCAGGCAGGTGTTCAGCCATCTCCAGGAGGGCAGTGACTTGGGAAGGCAAACACCATCACTCCAACCATGACCCCACTTCCTCTCCCTGATCCCACAGGGGGTGAGTGCATGGTACTTGGTTGCTGGCTGGGCTTACACCATAGCACAAGGGCACATTTTTACAGGCCCCAATATGAAATATGCAGGCTATTACATTTACATACAGCCTTCACATTCCAGTTGCTTTAGGAATAAGACAATAGTCCACAGAGAATGCCTCTCTGCTCTTTCCTCTTGTTCTTTTGCATACCCTTGAGCTGCTTTGCCTTTAGCCAAGTGCCAAAGATATCAGGCTTTCGTCCTCCATGGCAGCACTCAACCCCACCGGGAAACACATCAAAGCTGTCAGTCCTACACACACATCACCATTTACTGAGAAATTGCCCTGTCCTATCGCCCACCCACCCCTCAACAGATAAGCAACCTCACCACATGTGTCAGTCTGCAGTACGAAATGGAAAAGCCTGCAGCCAACGCAACAGCTGCCACAGTTGATTTAGCCACTGGTAGAAACAGAGGTGAGGGAGAGAGAAGCCCACTGAAACTCTGTAGAATGTGCTGTTATTTTTATTACAGAAGGCCTTGATCAACACCATTTCAGACACCATTTCACCTATACACATTAAGACCCTGGATCAGGGTAAAGTCCCAATACAGGAGACATGCAAGAGAACTAGTATTTCTGTTTCTACAACCCACTAATATAGTGACTACAGGATTGAGGTCACAAAGGGAAAACTGGGATTTGTGTCTCCTGTGACACTGATCGGCACCAGATTAGGGAACAAGGGGCCATTCACGTGCAAGAACTCCAGCAGCCCAAAAGGAGCCTTTAAGAATGAAATTCAATGGGCAAGTCTCAAAACTGTCAAAATCAAACTCTGATGCTAATGCTCCTAAGCTGCTCCCAGGCCCTGAAATAGCTTCAATATGTATGTGGAATGGTGCAGTAGAGGTGAAGACCGAATACCAGGCCCACAGCACACATTCAGAAATCCAGCAGCAATTTTCCTTCTCCTGAGCTCTTTTACTAAGCCTTCAGCAGAAAGCTCTACACAAGATCTCAAGCCCCAGGCTGAAAGCAGTGTTTTGGTGTCATGTTTTTTTGTTTGGTCATTTTCCTCCTGTTGGAGCATAATTTCCACTCATGGATGATCCAGGGGGAAGACAAAGAAAGAGCTAAGGGAAGCAGTAAGCCTTTTGTCTACTCTATTAGCACCAAATACGTGCTCCTATATTCCAAGATGCTGCTGAAATTACATAAATTCACAGCCCTCTCTGCCTAGCAAGATGCATTTCCCCTGCCCTACAAGCATATCTGTGTTTGTACTACTGTGGCAAGTAATGGCTGCAACCAGAGGGGGACTCCGTGATGCCAAATGCAGCCCACCTACAGTAAAGAAAGAGCTCCTGCCCCAAAAAGCAGTCATAATTTAAAACAAGGTGAAGTGAGGGGGGTGAACCAAATACAGAGGACAAGGTAAAAGGATGGAAAAGCTATTATATGAACAGGACTTTTAACTGACTGTCTCTACTCCCCCTCCTGTTTTTTAGAGAGCTTAGCTGCCCACAACCAACAGATCATAAAGACTAAAACCATGAATTGCACCTTGAGGCTTTTTTTGGTCCAGAAAAGGGCAGAAATATAACAGAAGTACCTTAATGCAGGGAAATTCAGCTGTTCCCATGCTCTTTTAAGCAAGTAATTACAAGAGATTGGGTGATTCTCTAGAGGTGTGTTAGGGGAGGCAGGGATTTAAATGCTGTTCTGAATTTTACAACAGGGGAAGGTACTTATCTAGCCTGACCTGGCCCTGCTTTTTATGACTGGCTTATTCCATTCTCAGATGCCTACAAAGGATGAGAAAGAATGAGAAAGTGTGGGAGTACCCTTCTTTTATCCCTGCCTGAAGCAAAGAGAATGTTTAATTTATAGCATGCCCACTACACACACCTCCCCACAGCTTGTATCACTCAGAATCCACAGCAGAAGGACATGACATTTCTCCAGATTGCAATATGTCCATTCATTTTCAGATACCAGTACTTCTGTTTAGGATAACTACTGCACACCAGGAAATTACTAGGGGGGAAAAAAGAAAAAACAAAACCACCATGTGCCAAGAGAAAAGGGGATGCATGTGCCAAACACTTTTCCAAGAAGATTATGCTAGAAAACTAAGCAGTGATCTGAAAGGATAACTTCAGTTGAATAGACTCATATGCAGCCCATGTACTTAGCCCGTATGCCAACTGCCAATATAGCACAGCTCTGCTATTCATCCCATCTGATTGTAAAAGGGTGGGAGTTGGAAGCTTTGCACTGCCAAAATGCCAGCCACTAGCCAAAAGGTACATTTGGTTGCTTGTCAGTGCAGCAGATGTGAAATGGGCAGCCTTTCCCTTCTCTGACCTCCTCAAGGACAGCAAAAGCAGCTCCAGAAAAGAATGGAGATCAGCAAAACTGATTTTCTGAAAGTTCTGCTTTTTTGGCACTATTCCCACATCATGGGGTTTTTTCCACCAGAAATTTGTCAAGAAAAAATAATCCCCTCAATATTTGTCCCTTGTATAAGAAAATCCAGGGAGCTGAGGACACTCAGATTAAACAAAAAAGGAGAGAGTTATCGATAGCAACAAGGGCTTGTGCTGACAGGATTAAGAGGAATGCTGACCAGCATGAGGGAATACTGAACACATATGACTGAGACACCATAGAAAGATAAGCCCATAGGAAATCTCTATTTTCTCTTACAAATGCCCTGCTTACTCACCACCTTTTGAAGCACTAAAACATGTAACGGGGTATCCCATAGCTGGAGGCACCTTTTTTTAAATTCAATTATTGTGTAAGTACTGGGGAGAGAAGTTGCTTCACTTTGCTGTGCACCATGGAAGAAAACTACTGCGACCACAAATACAGAAGAAGAAAGCAGGAGGAAAGGAGTTTCCTTTTGTGAGTTCAGTTGAATCAGGGCTGGGGAGAAATCAGGTGCAAACAGGCCAGCTAGAAATCTGTATGTAACAATTCCACCCTTGGAAGATATTGCTCTAAGTAAAGATATGACAAAAAAAGTCTTGCTTCTTAACACAACAATAAATATTTGCCCAATCCTACCACACCATAAAACAGTCAAAAGAGCAACCATCTAGACAGATTCCATCCAAAACACAGCAGAGATGTGAGCAGACATACAGAGGAGAGGCTTCACAGAGTTACCATTCTGAACAGGAAAGGATGCTTGCACCTTGGTATGCTTACCACCTTCTACGAACTCCACCAAAAAACTGGCAAGGCAAAAAGATTCAGTGTGAGCCTTAAAAAGGCCAAGATTTTTACATCTGCCTGGTAGGAAGAACTCCAGTATTACATAATTCTAAGCAAGCTGATTGGATAAATCCATGAGTGATAAGCTTTTTAAAAATTACTAATTTAATTAGCCATTGTATTTCCAAATCAGAAACTGCATTTAAAGCCACTGGGACACTGAAGTTATTAAAAGTAGGGTTTATTTACAGAGCCATTCTTAGCAGCATATTTAGCTAATAAAATATAGGTAAATTGTATGTGCTATTAATAAGCTTATTAAAACAGTTAACCCAAGCACATTTCTTACTTAATACAGTAATCCATAACCTTCTCAGAGAACCTCTGCTTCCCTGTTCAAGGGAATTTAATGGGACCAAACTCCTATTTTTAAATTCAGGCTATAAGTGGCATATTCAAAGAGGTTAATTTGAATGACCAATGTTTTAACATGTTCTATGCAATCAAAATAATGAGAATGTCAACAGCTTGACTCACTTAGTCACAAATCCTTTTTAAAAAAAAAAGTTCTTCTGTTATCCTGGTAGTGCCAGGAAATGATGGCATTTCACCTTAGCAAGTCTGCAATACAGTAATAAAGATCAGATGGAAACACCTCTATAAGTAGAACACACTTTCATCTACAAAAGCATCACCAACACCTCCAGCTGGAAATGCCAGGGGACAAAGGCAAGGACTAGGAACCAATTGTCTCAGTGAAGAACTAGGCTTCTCAATTACTGCACTGTTATTGTGTTCTCTCAATTACACAAACATCTATGAGATTTCCCAAGTACTCCTGAAGTGAATTAACAAAATTCTCACTATATTCCATTTCCCTTTCCAGCCCAGAGAAGATGCAAGGTGGTAATGTGTCACAGTTACATGCACATACGCAAGTTAAGGAAGAACTAGATGATGTGTTACACTGATCAAAGAGAAAGCCTCTCTCCCTTAACAGCTGAAGATTCATAGCTTTCCTCTCTTCTGCAACTAGTTTCTTTACCTGCCATCTCTACACAGAAGTAGGACAACACAAAAAATATTCCAGTTCCTCAGATTCAGTTTCTCATAACAATATTTCAGTAACTAATGTCTATCCTTTCGTCAAGCTTCCAAAATTCACAAATGCTTCAGTCATTCACTCCATGCAATATGAGATACTTAAAACTCTGACACCTACACATGATCTAATATTACAGTCAGAGAGCAACAGGCATTTACAGAACACAATTCATCTTCAGAGATTTTTTGGCTACCTACCTATGTGTCACACATCCAGAAACACCTGTTTCTCTGCACCGATGATATACAGAAGTCTGGTCAGAAGCAGGTGACAAAAGATATTAAGCTGAACCCCTTAAATTCAGATTTACATAGCACTTCTTCAGAGAAACAGTATGTGAAGCAAAGACACAAAAATAATAATTTTTTGAATGGTGCCACAAGTACACTTGCAAATAATATTTAAAAGCTCCATACTAATTTCCCAACTCAACTTACTTGTCACAGTTGCACGTCCTTTCAGCTCACCTCAGAGCCAAAGTCAAAAACATCCTTTTGCTGTCCTGCACACAATTTTTCTCACATTTCCTATAAACAAGTCCAGTCCCCAGTCCTCATTTTCAGGCCTTCCTCTGACTGCGTTTGATCTGATGATCCTCTTCCAAAGACTGCTTCAGCATGTTTGCATAGCACAGGCTTGAAAACACCAATAGCCCTTTCTTTACCTGAGACAGTATCTTGTGAACAATTCATTCCTGATCATTCTGCATCAGGTCCAAGATTTTTTTACCCACTAGCCACTGTGCTACATTAGAATAGACAAAAGGGAAACAAGGTCCATGGCCTAAATGGCTTTCACAGTCTCAAAAGGAAGGGATGTGATGTGGAGGTGACAGAGGACAAAGCAATCCCAACCATTAACAGTTCTGCTGAACACAATCACAACCAACCAATGACGAAAGTTAACATTTTGTTTTTATAAACATCTAGGAGGAGCTGAACAATGCTAATGCTGTGAACAGACTTAACAGACAAATTCCTTTGTAATGGCAGAAAATAGTGAGAGGAAACAGGATTTTTCACTTCTGTCTTTGTACAATTACTATTTGTATCGCTCAGGTTTTGGTTTGTACTGGGGGATACTTTACAATATTACACTCAGAGACTACTGTCCCTTAGAAACGGATTCTGAAAGGATCATTTTGCTACTTCCTATGTTCAAGGCTCTAAAAATGCATTGCACCAAGGAAAACAGAAGTGAAGGATAACTTGCTGTAGTACCACAGTACCAAACACTGGAAAAGAGCAGCTTAGCCAGAGTCTGATGTACATTAGTGAAAAAAAAGAACAATATATGGCATCAGCCTACAACACCAGCAAGCAGTATTCTTTGCCAGAGACTCAGGAGGACCCAATATGTGTATAGTCAAATATTTTACGTGTATTAATGCCTAACAAAAGCTCTTGGCATTGTCCATGTGAGGCCAACTCTTCCAAAGCTCCAGGGAATCCCCAGGTATTCCCTGCATGCTCACACTTCATCAGACTCTGTGTGGTGACAAGAACAGTCCTTCAATGCCTGCACACCTTATAGCTTTGTAGCTTTCTCCTTCAACTCAGTGAAGGAGAAACCACCTTCTAGTGAAATCTTCTGGTGGAAGATTCCCTGTCCGTGACTAGGGGTTGGAATTAGACGATCTTTAAGGTCTCTTCCAGCTCAACCATTCTATGATGACTTTACATGCATGGTCTCAGAACATATAACTTCTTTCAAAGCACCTTGATTGCTTCTCTTTTTCCATTGTCTTTACTTCATCAGTTTATTAAGAACACACCTGTTCACTCTTGTGTTTTAAGACAGGAAATAGGTCTGATTCAACATAACAGAGCCAGGTTTTAAAGCATAATGAATATTTGGGTCTTCAAGTTTATTTCAGCACCAGAAGACCCACTGCTTCCTCTAAGGATGTACCAATACAAAATACCATGGAAAAGGTAGAGAACTGGGGAAGAGCAGTCAGCCTCATTTACTAGAATTGTTATGGGATGTACAACACTTGGTCCATTATGCCATTTGCCCTTTTTAAGGCTGAGCTGATTGCACCATAAACACCAAGTCCACATTTCATGCCTTCTTTTATGTATACAAAAACTCTGTGGGTGCATAATCATCAAATATCTAAACAGTCCATGAAAGAGATTGTAACAAGGCTGGAGGAAAAAATCTAAATCCCATTTGGTCACAGAAATTGTCTCTGCCTTGGAATGAGACAAAGAACTTTGATTTTCCAAAAGGCATTTCATCAGGAAGGTGTATGGCACACAGTAATTATCCATGTTCTCCAAAGTGTCGAGACAGATGACCAGCTGCATACCTATTCTCCTCCTGGCCTAGCTCCCAAGTGCTCTGGCATTTCCCCTTGTTGCCTACATTAATGTGACTGCAGACAAAGGCAAACTGCATTAAGGTTTCTGGCAGTTGGGTAGCCCTTCATGTTTTAAGGACCATAGGATTCAGTTACAACAGTAACTGTGTACAACATGCTACAAATACCCTGTTAGGAAGCGTAACAGCTCCAAACTGCTCTGTTCTGTGAAATGTCAGCAAAGCTTTGCCAGGGTACAGCCACGTTAAGTATCCTGTGCATCCTTGAAATCCAAATGTTCATGCCACCAAAACCGACCAACCTCTCACACACACTTCCTGGATAGGAAAATAAAGGTGGCTAGATTAATGTCTAAATTTCTATTTGGTTTGGGGTTTTTTTTGTTGTTTGTTTGGGCTTGTTTGGTTTTGGGTTTTTTATTTGTTTGGTTTTGGGTTTTTTTGAAATCATTATTATTTCCAAATAAAAACAGTGTTTACTGTTCTGCACCATTTGCCTCTGTCCTTACAAAACAGAACACCTGAGAATCCAGAGGCAAATAAAACCAGCTTCTCTTCAGTGGTATGGTACAACCAGAACTTCTCCAACTTCAGCCTCATTCAGAAAATCACTTGCCTCTTTTAAGAGGATAGTACTTACAATAATAAGGAGCTACTGCTCTTGTTACAGCTTTAATTTAATCTAATTGCCCAATTACAGCTGCTCCCATTTTCACAAGAGACTATATTATTTTGAAGTATTCCTCTACCTAGCAGAGTCTTTACTGACATCAAGCAGGTACAGTGTAATTTATTTCAGATAAAGATGAAGAGAGAAACAAAGTAAAGCTCTCAGGAAAGAGCGCAGCAAGACTGTGTTCCCCCTCTGTGGAAAAATGTAGCAACTTCAAGAACAAAATGGCACCAGAAACCATCTTTAAAAAACACAGGAAGGCATAGGGGGGAGAGGGAGGAGGGGGGGAAAAAAAGTACTAAAAGACTAGCAGTTCTACAGCTGTATTTGGAATAAGGGACTACCCACAAAAGGAATGCAAGGTGAAAAGGACTACAGGGAACATGAGGTGCAAAGGAAAGACTGCAAACTAAATTTCTCCCAGATATTTCTTCAAAGAGCATAGCAAATTCAGGAAGAGATTCCATAGCAATTGTGCAATGCAACCCAAAAGAGCTAACTGTTGTCCAAAGATATTTATGATGCTTTATACAGGGAGGCTATTATCCCTTGGAATGGACTACAGAAGAATCATTTTGCTACTTCACAGGTCCAAAGCTCTAAAAATCTGTGTTACACTTAGGAGAGTAAAAGTGAAGTATGCAGAAGTGATCAAAAGAGAACAGACTGGGTTTATAGCCTGCAGGGGAAACAACTGATCATATATTCTTCCTATGACAAACAACTGAGAAAGTAATTGAGAGCCTAGCAGAAACCAATGTTGTTACCTCAGCATTATTGATTTTCGGCAGACATCTTAATCTAACACATGACAAAACTTTGGTCATTCCAGTAAGATATAGCTTTCAAGGAAAAATGATATTTATAAAGGTAGTTTATGGTTCAGTTAGAGATTCCTATGAAGTCAAGCTCAGGCTATAAAGGAATGGAAAGAAAAAGACTTCTTAAAAACAAAATGGATAGAAAGTTTGATTAAAAGGTGAAAATATGATTCAAGTATACTGAAGCAGAAGGATTCTCTGATCTTCAAAACACTAAAAGGCAGTAAAAACATAACTTTAAAATACTGTACTAAGAAAGCCTTATCAAAGGGATGAGTGGCACTAAAGACTCACAGTTCATCTGTTAGGCAATCTTTTAAAAATTTCTTGCAAAATTTACCAGAAACATTCCCACTGTTTATAGTAAAAGAAACAGGAGTTATTTACACGTGTACATATAAAAAATGAAGCCATAACAGGATAAGAAGATAAAAGTCCATAAAGTCCTTTGTTAACATTCAAACTCAAAGAAATACAACTGTAAAGAAATAAGAATTATTAATACTAAAGAGCAAAACCTCATAAAATTACAACGAACATCTTGTAAATATATGTTGAGAGAAAAAAGTTAGCTCAACTCACAGCAAATGCAAAGACTGTATCTTCAATTAAAAAAAAAAGGTAGGAAAATAAAGGCAGCATTGCACACAACTAAAAAATTCCTTCCTACCTTCCCTCTGTTTCCTCCTACAAGCAGCCTGCCCTTTCCAATCTCAGACACCACTCTTTGTGCACCTCACTCTCCTGTTTCCTGGGGATAGCCCAGCTATTCCCCCCACTCTGCCTTTTCAGCCTGCAGAGGGTAATGCACCACTCATGGAGTTTCAGGTGGTGACACTAATTGGGCTCTCTCTTCAGCAGATGTTTTCTACCTGCTAAAGGCAGCACTGCCTTCTTCCCAGCTGCATCATATTAGCAAACCACAGCTGATTAACACAGATGGGCCCTTCTCTGTTTTTTCCAACTGACTAATAGTCTACTAAGAATTATTGATTTTAAGTCCCAAAGATAACAGCCAAGCAGAGTTTTTACATGCTTGTGACAAATTCTTACTTGTGAAATGAAATCTGACCTAGAGCTCTCTAGAAATCAGGCCTAGTGAGATGACCATTCATCATTCTTTAATATGCTTGGGGTAGGCTACCTAATAACAGCCCAGTTCTGCACCTCTCCTGCCATCATGCTGCTGCTGTTGCTTTTGTACACTCTCAGACAAATGTCCTTAAGAGAAGGGAAAAAGCACTCGCTTCCAAAAGTACTCTTTATTTTTGGTATCCATTCACAAGGCTAGTATGAAACAAATCCAACCTGCTGGGCTTTGACATAAATTTTTTTCAGATGTCAAAAAAGAGGGGCAAAATATATAGGCATGGGAGAGCCTGGTTAATGAAGTGTCACAGCTATGGTTGATTTGTTCACTGCTTCTTTAATTTTATTATGTGTATCAGAGTGATAAGGAGCAACATTTCTCACATTTTGTTTATGCACAATACAGTTTAAGGCTTAAGTGGAGCAGCATCTTGAGACTCACAGCAGGCTTTTCAAGTGAAGCAGAATGCTCCACTCATGTTGTGTCTATTTCAATCACATGAGGACCATTTGTGGGAGCAAATTAATGCCAAGGTTTATTCCTCAGTAATGAACACCCATCGTACTTGGAGAGCAATACTTGTTCCACGTGTGAGGCTGGACTGTGACCTGGAAGGAGATCATTCAGAAAAGTCTGACACCTGTTTTGAGGAATTCAATGTACCTCTGATCCACGTACTTTGACTGCAAACTCTCTTTGTCAGGAGAACTGCTTCTACCATTGGATCTGTCAAGCTGAGCCACTGAACAAGCCATTTCACTGGGTCTCTCCCAGTCAAGCTCAATTTGAGTTTTACAGTCCTTGATACTTGTGGGATATTGTCATAGAAGCCGTTAATGTACTTTGCACTGGGAATTATGCTGCCTGGCAGGGGCTATCTCTCCTCACGATACCTGCATGTCCAAAGCTCAACCTAGTCTTGTAATGAGATTGCAAAAAGTGGTCATATATATTCAAAATGTTGGCCTGTAAGCCAGTAAGGCCTGAAAATATTTACCAATACGTCAAAATGCTTCTAGCTGAAAACCGTTTCTAAACCATTCGCCGTTTGCAAGTTTAATGGCTTAAGGCTTATGGGCTCATGAATCACCAGCTTTCTTAGCAGCAGCATTTGAAATGTTGATATCTTAGCCTTGAAATAGATGTGAAGGTACCACAGCCTTTACAAGCTGTTATCGAAAGACATACTTTAAAAGTTCCCACAAAAGACTGAATGCAATGGAAGTAGCTGAGCAGGATGAAAGTAACCGAACCAACTTAGTTAAAGCCATTGTTCATGTCTGTGTTCCATTTCAGTGATTACCCTCCAGCTGGACAATGAATCATATTAAAGGAAGCTTTGCTACTTACAGTTCGTCTGATAAAAAATCCAGATGACTTCAGAAGCAATGATGAGTATTTGGGAAACTATTACTCTTATTTCAAATTACTGAATTCAACTAAAAAAAAAATTGGAGAGCAATTCCATGTATCACAAATTAAAAAAAAAGAAGTACCATTCTTAAAATTCCAAGATTTTCAGCTGAGAAGATGGATGAACATTTATAGGAAAAAAATTGCTATAACAGGTATGTGTGGAATAAGTATCTCTAAGGTCAAGTAGGTTATGCTGGTAAATGGCATACATTCTGCTTCACAGAAAGGCAAAATGAAATGTTAAGCATAATACTAGAAAGATAACAGGGATGGAACAGACAAATATATAGCAAAACCAATTAGAAGAAATAAGAAATCTCAATCATGAATAAAATAATAATGTTATATACAGTCCTCTAAAATATACCATCAAGTGATTTGTCTAGGTCTTGCAAGGAGACATACACTGCAGAGTGTAAAATTATAAAATATACACATTTTTCATCCACAACACCCAAGACAGATGAATGAACACATAAATATAGTAAATAAGTTCTGATTCAATTTTAAACAAAGATATTACAAAAACCTATTAAAATCGAATAAATAAATACAATTGAATGTTTATGGGTTTGCATATTTGTGAATATCTTAAAAGGTAGGGAATTCATGGCCTTCATGGTCTTTTCTGAGTATCTGCCCCAATCTATGCATACATTCATCCACATCAGTGTAGACAACTTGTAAATATGCCTCTTCCCTCCTATCTTCTTGAACCAGATTAAAATCCTGAGGTAGATGGTGTGCAACATTCTCACATAGAAAAACACTCCTGAAAGGAAGGTTCCAAGAGAAGAAGAGACTCTTGCTTATATCAATTACCCAGTGTCTGCAAAACCTTGAATAGATTATCAATATGAATAAAGTGAGGATTTGTACACCCTGAGGTCAGCCACTGTCCTGTCTGTCCTACTCCAGGTTTTACAAATACGAATCATGTTCTGACTCCAGCCTGAATATGCTGCCAAAACCCTTGTACCCTTTCAAGACTGCAGTTCCAGAGAGAAGGCACTTTCAGGCACAGCAAACACGACTACTGACTACAGCACTGGGAGCAATCCTGATCTCCCATGAAACCTGTGCAGCTGGACTGACCTTACAGATTTGGGAGCAGTGGGGTTTGTATCCAAGCCCATATTACACTCAGTTTTTAATCTCTAGGTAGTCTTCACCTTACTTAGCACAAGTATAGGCAGAAATCTCCCAAAATATTTAAATGCTCAGGTAGCCACAGCATACTGCAAGCATATGTCTAATAAATCTGTTAAACAAAGTTTTCTGTTCACATATATCACAGAGTTAAGTAAATTGAAAATGGAAATGGCTCAAAGAAAAGCTGATGGCTCCATCCTATCTAGATGGAAGATTTTAACTCTTTTGACCCCCCCATAAAAGTGTTTCATCTTAGATATCTGAAAATCAACTTCCTTACCTAAAGGAAATAACATGTTGTCCAGTACAGAGATATAGTAAAACACCTGACACAGCCAGCAAAGGTAAGCTACAGCTTGGGGGTGGGAGGAATATCAGAAACACATTTAAGTATGTTAGCAATTCGGTTCACCAATTCCCTTGGAGCTGTCAGAAACTTGACGTTCCCAGAGATGTCCAAACGGGGCATCTCGTCGAGTCGAGAGGTCAACACAACGCTGGAAGCACACTTAGTGCGTTTCATTGAACAGAATAACCCACAGCTCCTCTCTCCCTTGTGCTGCAGTTGTAGAGAAGAATCACTAGATGGAGCCGCACCGTCACAAATCTGATTTATGGCCGCTGCAAGAGTTGCTGCCTCCGACAGTTGTTTGGGCTAAAACTGACATGTTGCAGCACGTGCTGATAACTCATCTTCTGAAAGACGGGATGAAATGCTCTCATTTACAAACGCAAAATGTACACAGAGAAAGTGACAGGATACTGAATGGAAAAAAAGCCACCAAGAAACCAACAACACTCACAGCTTTCAAAATCAAATAAATTTTAAAAGTGAACTGGAAGTTATTTTTTCTGCCAAGACAGATCATATGTCTTACTTTGTTCTGCAAATCAGAAATCACAGCAGATTCCCTAGTGAGTGACATGATCAGTTTCTGCAAAAGAAATACAAGAGCTCAGGGAGTAAGCCTTTGAAAATAAGCTCTAACACACTAAAAATGCAGTGATAGACAAGCACATTTCCCATAAATACCCTGGTGATATACTTAATCCCACACTTACCATATACTTAAAAAAACCTTTTTCTTCTAACTGCCCTGACATTTGTTTTACTAGCATAGGGAAATAGCTGAAAAGTTTTCATCCAAACCTACCAACATACAATTCATCTGGCTTTTTGGAGACAGATTATGGGCCAAAAGGGAATTTTTACCTACTTTCATCTGACATCTGTGGAGGCCAGGTTGCAACCCAATCCATTCCCATGTATTCCTGGTCTGTGTGCAATGGCACTACTTTCACCTCCCACAGAATATCAGAATGATAGATCTCCATATTTTGCTTGTGTTTTCCAAACCCCAGATACTACCAATACTTCACAAAACGAAACCCAAATCCCCAAGCCCATCTCCAAAAGGCACAGAAGCACAAAAAAGTCGGGTTTAGGCTGACATAAAAAAGATTACACAATCACTGTTGACATATAAACCAATGCCCTCAGCAACAGATTGGGTCAGGGAGGAGATCCCTCAACAAGGCTGTTAAGCAGTGGCAAGGGCACTGCTTCAGCTCACCTGAAAAGTGCTGCAGAAGGGGACTGAAACAGCATTGGAGGAACCCAGGCCCCATTCTCCCTCTCTTGGAGAATCTTCCTTGACTCCTTTCACCTGGAAATTCACAGGTCATAGGACTGAAATTCCAAAAATTTTGCATGCTTTTTGACGAGTAAATGCTCACATCTCAGCGGCAAAGAAACGTGTTCTAGGGGAAGGAGAAAACCCACTTCCTGGGCTAGTTGGAGTACCAAGCCTCTTACGAGCATATTTCTGTGAAATCAGAGCCCATTACGAGCTCACACGACACATGGGTATGCTTTAAAACGAAGACTGAGGTGAAGCTGTACCAGAACCAGCCTCTGAGGAGGTGATAGCAGAAATCCCAGGTGTTGTCCTCGTCACTTTACACACCACAACCGAGTATGTCACCGAGAGGAAGGCGCACACCTCCCGCGGGTGACCCATCCTCTCGCCACCGCAGCCCAGCCTGGCATCGGGCACGCCGGGGCGAGGGAACCGCAAGAGGCGCCAGGACGAGCCCAGACGCCGCCGGGCCGCCAGCCACGGGCAGCGCGGCCCCGCCCTCCCGGAGCGGGCGGAGCGCAGCGCTCGGCACCTCGTGTTACCGGGCCGGGCCGCGCCGCTCCCTCCTGCTCGCCGCCCGCTCCCGGCTCCAAGATGCCGCTGTTCAGCGTGCCCAAAGAAGTGGCCGTCGGCACGGCGATGCTGGGGGTCGCCTTTGCCACGGGTATGCTTGCAGGTAAGCGGCGCACCCCCAAGCCCTGCCATATACACGGAGACGTGAAGGCTGCGCCTTCCTCGTGTCCCCACTGGGGACGGGAAGCGCAGCGCCCGGGCAGGTCCCTCCCAGGGCGCGCAGGAGTCCCCGCCGCGGGTGCAGCCCGGCGGCTGTCCCGAGAGCAGACCCCTGCGGGCAGGGATTTATTTTGCTGAGCTGCGGCAGGAAATGCACTGATGTTCTTAGAGCCCAAGCCGCTCCCTGTAATCCAGCTACCGCAGTGTGGGGCCGGGTCAAGGTCCCAGCGAAGGAGAACACGCTCCCCGCCCGGTGCCCTGCCTGCATTTGTTTGGCCAGCCCAGAAAGGCCGGAGGGTGGGCATTGTGCACAGCATTGTTTTCTGGCAGCAGTTTCGCTTTCATTCCCCGGGAGCAGCGGAAGAACGAGCCCACGTTCCAGGAGGGGAAGGAGGCTGGTGTTGGGTTTATGATGCGGGGACTTGGTTACTTACACTTTGCTTTAAGGCAGGTTGTTGAAATAATCTACATCTCTGCGTGATCGTCTGTAAAACAGAACCATTAACAGAAAATGGTTATTTTCTCGAAATAAAATAACACTCGAAGTAAAAGTGTTCTGTAGTAGCAAACAACTACCGCGAGATGTGGGAATGAATTTGTTGTTATTTCTTCAAAATAATCCATTTGGTAAAAGAAACATCGGGCATGAAAGCTGCAGTCAGTTCTGTATTTGAGTAGATGTACTAATCCCTAAACTTCAGCCTTCAGCACCTACTTTGTCTGCATAATGGTTTCATGCTAAATAAGCCATTGAGCAATACCGCATTTCCCCTGGCTGGAGGGCAGGACAGTGTCATCAGGAGAGCACAGGGTTTGAGAAGGCACATCAAATGATGGGCCTAAAACCCGGCAGCCTCTATTCATCTGCAAAACAAGGCCCCCAGACTAAGAAAATTGTGCGCCTCGTTCCTGTTTCTCTCTTTAAACTTGCCCTTTGAGTTTTGATGTGGTTACTTCTCCTGTAAGATTATGGGAGTTTGTAACCATCATATTGGCCACTGAACAACACAGTACTGAAGCCTTTCCCTTTCAGCCTTCAAAGGCCTGGGCTGGACATCTTAGAGGCCAAAAAGGAGAAGGGAGAAAAAATTAGAGTCCACTTGGTTGTCCAGTTATGTTGCGTTTTCCATTTTCACAGCTGTTTTAGAGGGGAGAAGTTTTTAACCTTTAGTAATACTTGAATGCTTATTTTATTTAAAATGGCAATAACTGAGAAGTGTAAAAGTTCTTATCAATACTTTTTTTTTTCTTTTTGTAGGTAAAAGATACCCTTCTTTACTTTTTGGGACACCGAGTGGTATGATGGGGAAGGACAGTCCTCTCCGGCAATACATACTGAACCACTCTTTGCGGGAACATCCAATCCTAAAGAAGCTGCGCCTGGTCAGTATCACGCACACCTCATCCTCAACTGCTGGGATCCTGGGCACGTTTCCTTCCCCTGGCTTATTTGCATAGCTACTAGAGCGGGGGTTTTAACTGGTACTGGCCAGACTCTTCAATGTTCAGGGCTACCCACATGACTATGTAATACTATTGGCACACATTTTAGACATGTCTTTCTGTCCTCAGCTCCCAAGGCCATGTGTTAGGGCTGCACTTGATTTGGACTTGAACTTCTGTTCATTTTGGTTGGCATATAAGGAACCTGTAGCTCAGAGAGGTAGTGTCTTCCATCAGGCTCCAGTGTCAGAGATGAGACCAGACATTCTGACTCAGGTTTGAATAATTTCAGGTGAGACAAACTGTTCTTGTATAAAACAAATTAAATGCTAATTGCTGGAACAGGTTGCTTGGAGTGATCCCTAGCAGAAGGAAACAGGAAGACATACTTTGCCTTCAACTGTCATGTCACAACCCTGCTTCTCCATTGCCCATTCCTCAGTGCCAAGAGCTCTTCCATCCTGGGATGGGCACAGATTCTCCAGGTTTGCACTGTAGCCAGGACTACATGGTCTGACCTTTGGCAGACTTGAACCTAGCAGTTCATTAAAGCATTATACACATCTTGAAGGAAGTGCATCTCTTTCTGTAAATTCATATAAATAAAGGACTTTCACAGTCAAACTCCTCTATGATTCTTTGTTAATTACAAATATTGCCAAGTTTACCACAGCCATGGTAACTTTGGAGCATATTACTGCTTTGAATATCCACTGCTTATGACACACATAACATCCTCCTTACTTGCAGTTAAATTCAAACCAATTTCTGGCTCATAGATGGAGCATGAAGCCATCTAAAATGAGAAGACAGAGGTATCTGTTTCTCCTGGTGTTTTACTAGGACTTTTTTCTTCAGGATATTAGTTTGTTACATTTGTTACTTGTTTGATGCGATGTGTTGAGGTTTTTTTTTTTTCCTTTTCTAGCTCACTGCTGATCATCCCTGTGGCGGAATGATGGTGTCCTGTGAGAATGCTCAGCTTATGGCAAATTTGGTCAAACTCATTAAAGCCAAGAAAGTTATTGAAGTAGGTAAGAGTGTCACTTTGTAGTAAAATAAAACTCTTGACAATCATTCTCCAAATACGGCCATGTTTAACATAAAATATCCAAATACAGGAAGGCACTGCATAGCTGTCAGTAAACAGGTGGGCAAACTACAGCGTGAAAAGGAGTGTCTGATTTGCACTTGGTTGTCACTTTGTCTAACTGTGCATTCAGTACTTTTGGCATCAGCGTGGATGGCTCGTCAATTCCAAGGCAATCTGAAAAACTGAGCTAAATAGATCTCTTGAGCTTTCAGCAGTTGCAGGACAGGGTGTATTCTGTCCTTCCTGTATCGGTTTCTTGTTAGAGGAAGATCTTTTGCTGCACAGGCCCTGTATCAAATCCACTTTGTTTGATGCAGCTATATTACCAGGATGTCCTAAAAGACAGACTGATGCTGAGCAGCCAGGTGTGGGTTCCCACCATCTTCATTCTTGGCCTGACTGTTACAATTCCCTGGTATTTTGCTGCTCGTCCGGTATCTCTGGATTACACCTGCCAAACCAGACTCTGCGTTGTCTGTCCGTGAGCCTTTTGGAAAAAGCTAACATTGAAGTTTGCTAAAACATTGATGAAAAACAAGTAAAAATTCCTCTTAACCTACCATTACGTTAAAATGGTAGGAAAAATGAAAAATCTTTACTGTCTGTTAACCAATTGCCATCCTTAATTCCTCTGGGGATTTTATTCCTGAAGAGAGCCCTGTAGTCCTTTTTTTCACTGTACAATAAGTGTTGATGTCTCTTATGATTTTCCTAGGTGTTTTCACAGGTTATAATGCCTTGAATATGGCACTTGTCCTGCCAGATAATGGCCGAGTTATTGCCTGTGATATAAACCAGGACTATGCCAAACTTGGAAGGCCACTGTGGAAGGAGGTAAGCAGCATCTCCTGTACACAATGGGGACAGCTGCCTTTACATGGGAGGAGATTTTGGTATTTTAGACTTGCACATTCACACGGAAGTATTCTTATCATTAAAGGAGGCTGATAGAATTCAGTTTGGGAAGAAGAGTAAGTGGTGTTTGGAGCCTAGAAATAATAGAAAAACTATCTGAACCCCAGTCACTCCCTGAGTACAGCCTACTAACAGGTTATTTCTTGATTGCTTTTGATCAACACCCTGTTCTTTTTTTCATCTTAGGCAGGAGTAGAGCATAAAATTGACCTGCGGATTAAGCCAGCAATTCAAACACTTGGTAAGTAACCTGAAATAACCAATTGTTTCCCCTTCCCTAGAAATAGAAGAGGGGTACAACAGACTCTCTATTAAGACCAAATATGGCTGTGAATGTGATCCATTTTGCTAACAGGGAGGCAGCTTCTCTTATATTAAAAAGTAAAAATCCTTAGGAGTTCACAATTTTCCTACCTACTAGCAAAGAGGAAGAAAATGCTCATCCTGTGTGTCTTGGCTGTACTGGTCACTCACCTGTCCTGTCCATCACTTGGTTTAACCTATCAAGTACCATTGTCAGCTGCTTCTGGGAAAGCTGATTAAAACAGATTAATTAGACAAAGCCAAATTTCTCTTATCCATTGTCTATTCTAAGCAAGAATTCCTTTGTTAAGAGAGTAAGAGTTCCCTGAAAGGGCTGAGGTGCAGAAAAAATTCAGAAGCCAATACATAACTTAGGCTGAATTGTATTCAGAGAAGTTCAAATTTAGGATGTGCCAAAAGCATTCAAGGCCATTAGTGAGGCAATGACTTTTGTCATTCAAGGAAAGAGAAAATGTGGGGCAGAGGAAATACTAATAAATGTTCTGAAAATGTAAGAAATTTTCTAGAACTGTTGGATGCAGAAGGTTTCCAGCAAAGGTGTTTGATGCATCCACAGATCCATTGATAACTTTGTATTACTTTGAAATCTATCCTTTCTAAAGAGACAAATAGAAGCAATTTGCTTGTGTGCACACTCCTTGAAGTCTATCAAACTGCTCTGTCCAAGCCCTGCTACAGACAAAAAGATCTTCTGCTGACAGAGGCCAAGGGCAGGTTAGAGGGGTGGGAGAGGACCTTAGGAGACAGCAATCACCTCCTCTGCAACTGGCAATTTGGAATTCTCAGTCAAGAAGTCTCTTTAGGAGAACTTAAAATTGAATTCTATTTGCCTTGGCCCAGACAGGGACTACTTATAGCAATTTTTTGCTGTAAATATCTCTAACAGGATTTGTTCATGACCCGTGTCATGGCACTTGGTCTGCAAGGAGAGATTAGATTTAGAACCTGTTCTTAAGGTGAGAAAAATTCTAATCCACTCAAGAAAACAGTTCTCAGCTCAAAAAAAGCTGAAGGTGTACAGTATGTCCAGTTTCAAAGCACTTGACTTGTTTTTACTGTACCTTTCAGCAATCCCAGCTGTATCCTTCAGGTTTGGAGCTACTCCACAAACTCCTAAGCACACAGCACTCAGTAACTGTGTGTTTTATGGCATACATAATGTCTAGGTTGGTTTCTGTGGGATAAGCTTTTCTAGTAATTACCTGTGGAGGAATAGGCTGTCTGGTCAGGCAGAAGGCAGCAGAACACATTTAATGGGAACTTTGACACAAATGGATTACCTCCCCCTACACAGCACTAACCAGGGTGTAACACCTCACCTTGTTGCTCCTCTAGATGAACTGTTGGCCAGTGGAGAAACGGAAACCTTTGACTTTGCTTTCATTGATGCCGATAAAGAAAACTACAATGAGTACTATGAAAAATGCTTGCGCCTCATAAAGAAAGGGGGAATAATAGCTATTGATAATGTAAGTACAGCACTTCTGATGGTAATGCACAGGCAGTTACTGCTCCTGGCTGTGGAAAAAGGAAAAAAGTTTCAGTGGAATTCTAGTAATCTGATTTCTGACCTCCAGTTGGGTTGCTAATTGTGACATGTTTGTTCCACGTAACAAAAAAAGAAAATTCAACATAAACTCTTTAAGTAAGCTATATGAAACACTAATAGAAAACATAGAAATTTTTTTGTTATTTGTTACAGAGGATGCTCTGTATTATTTTGGTTTGTCTTGTAGTGCTTTTATACTATGTACAGTACTTACACAAGATCAAAAGTAGCACTTGTAATCAGTAACTATAATAAGATATCAATTAATTACTTTTACAAGAAACAAAGGATGTCAAACTTTGGGCCCCTTGGGTACATCCCCAAAGGATGTTAACCTTCGGGCTTATGGTGGCAGCCAAACAGGAGCTCTTAAAAAACCTGTTTTTAAAGACCTTTTTTTTTTCTTTTTTTTTTTTTGCTTCAAATCTACAGTAGAAGTACAATTAACAAGTTCAGTGGACTCTCAATCCCACTTACTTATGAGAGTTCCATGTCAGAGACCAACAGACGTCTGAAATACAACAAATAATTTCTAAAAAATATACAGGAACTTTTCCAAAGCTTCCTTTGTGGTCCAAGGACCATATTGGAAGAAAGAAGGTGCATCATATTTCTCTTTTCAACAGGTCTTTTACAAAGGAAGGGTGCTAAAGCCAAGGAAGGGTGACTTGGCAGCGCAGAGTATCCACCGCCTCAATGAGAAGCTTCTCCGAGACGCACGTGTCAATATCAGCATGGTCCCCATGGGGGATGGAGTCACGTTAGCATTCAAGCTGTAACTCCAGGAAGCCCAGCAGATGGGAAATAGCAAGCAGCATCAAATCATCAGAAAAAATGCAGGTGGAACAGTATCAAAAATGTAATTTAGCCTCTATCTCCACTGGATAGCATAGTCTGGGAAAGAAGACTTTAGGAGCAGCAGGCTCCTAAGGACAGCTAAGTAGAAAAGAGAGATTTATTATGAGATCTGCTATGGTTTCTTATTTAAATTGTAATAAAGGAAATAAACTTACATGCAATTGTCCTTGTAAGACAGTGGTTGAAAAATCCCTCTCTATAGATTGTCCAAGTGACTCAATACAACAAAGTAATTTTCTGTCCTAGAAGAGCTTCTTGAGCAGCAGAATAATCAGTCAGTACCATCAAAAGGAAAAGAAGTGCAGTTTACTAATGTTTATAGCCATAATAGAAAAATGGATTTTTAATGAAATGGCATCAAGGAGATTGCTAGCCTTCTCAGACTAAATATATTGCAAGTCATTCCTTATCTTTGAAGGGTACTACAGAATAAACCTCAAAAAAACACCATCTTAAAAAAAAAGGTTCTTTTTAAAAGCTTGCCAAAGGACAAACAGTATTCACAATACAGTAACTGTATTTTCTAAAACCTTTGTGCACAAGGACTGGATTTCTTTAACCTAGGTAACAGTGTAGGTAGATTTTCATTAAGTCAGAATGAGGAGAAGCAAATGGGCAAGAAGTAAACCAAAACAATTCTCCCTCTTTCCTGTGGCCCTCCCCCTTGCCCCCTCAAAGAAGCAACATGCTAGTTGCTTGTTTCCTAGAAAGTTGCAAGCACAGAGTATTGGTGGCAAGCCTACAGAAGGATTATGATACTATGAGGATGCAATACAGCTGTTAACTGGCTATTCAAAGCATTATTGCAAGCAGAGATTCCCTTCCCTAGGCAGCATGTAACAAAATTTCAGTCTGCAATTCTTTATTACAGATAAAAATTGATTAAATAAGAAACTGAAAATAGGATTTTACAGGCAAAAGCTTCACTGGTAACTGTTTTGGAGGACTGATAACACTGGAAGGGTATCATATGTGTAGAGGAACGGGAGCTTCAGTTTTGTTGAAGTCCTGAAGGGAAGCTGTATTAGGGCAAAGAGAATCCTTCCATTTGCTTAAACAATGCACTTGAATGACTCGAGACACCGGGAGATGAAGATTTCAAGTCTCAGAATGTTTAAAACTGTCTACTTGGCTCATATTTTTGAAATTTCAGCTGGGTGGCTTGGGTTCTGGTAGGGGGCAGAAGTTCAGAGCATGGTTCTTGGCTGTCTCAGACACTTGCCATAGTATACTGCCGTTGAGAGCAATGAAGAAAGGAAGCATTGCCTGGTGGCTTCAGAGTAGGGTTATGACTGAGGAAATCTCAATTCTATTTCTGTCACTTCCACTTAAAACCCTGATTCAGCAAAGCATATCAGGATGTGCTAAAGTCCTTTGCTGAACTGGACTGACTGCAAAATCCATGTCTGGGAGAAGGCCAGGACAAGGTGTGTGTTGCCCTTAAATAAGAATTTAAATAGGACATAAAGTTTTGCCCAATTTCTTTTTTTGACCACAGATTTACTCTCAGAGCTTCAAACCTCTGCACTCCTCAAATTTCTTCTCTGCATGAAAGAAATAACACCTTATTAAATTCTTAGTTGCTATAACAGCTCTCAGATGGAGTGGCTAAAGGAATGTACAAGATCATTACACATTTGCATGCAGAGCTTCTGGCCGTGTACTACTTTACAATTTTACTTTGTCAGTAGATACCAAAAGAATCCTAAGGGTTAAAACCACAAAATGGGACCCATTAACAGCAGGTGCATCTTCTCAAGTATTCCTGCTTTCAGAGGCTAGAGGCTGATAAGCAAGCCAGAAACTGTAAAGAATATATACCCTGCCCTAAAAGTACCATGATGGCCTTTCCCAAATAAGAAGTCATTGGAAGATCATCACAGACTCTAAACTGTTTTGCTACTATTTTCCAAGTTGCAAGGACCTTCTCAGTGAAGCTGAGCCAAAAATGGGCAAGCATCATGAGTATTTTTGCAAGAAACTGTCAAGTAAGGATTTAGCAACATTGAAAACTAGATACAAGCACTCATAGTTGAATTCAAAAGCAACTCTTTGGTGGGAACTGGCAAAGTCTCTATTACCTATGCTAGAGGAAGATCTACCAACTGCCTGAGGCTGAAGCCATGTGCAGCAGCCAGCTAGCATTTTGCCTCTGCTTTGGACTCTGTTCCATTTTAAATATGCAGATCATAATGTGAGTATTTCATCAAACCTGTCTCCATCCTGATCACCTAATTACCATTAGAAAGAATAGCAATGTGTCCCTAAACTATAGATTGATGAGCCATCTGTAAGTGGAAACAAAGAGCAGAAGGAAGCTTAATTGAATCAAATATTTAGAATATATTATCTTGTAGTTACTCAGAAACTGGCCTTCTCTTCAGGCTTCTGTCCTGCACATCTGGAATTCATCACCGCTAACTGCATTTAATCCTTCAACCTTGCTATGAAGTGACTGCTGATAATACATAATTATGGCTTAATTCAAGTGGTGAATCAGCTATGGGGAATTTGTGGGGGCAATGAGAATTTATATTTCCATTAGCTGATGGGAATGGACCACCCAATAACGCAAGCAAGTCTTTGTCTGTCTCTAATGGAGACACCATGTATGGAAGCCCATGGGTCTGCTGGGTGTGCTCACCCCTCTCAGGTAATACACCTGCCTGAGCTACTGCTCGTGCCATGGAGACTCAGGACGTTCTGCCCCTGGAGAGGAGCTGACCCAGGGGCACAGCTGTTGCCCAAACCTTCCCAGACAGCTGTTCCTGCAACACCAACATCTCTTCTGCTTGCAGGGGAGGACCCCAGAGGGGCCAACACAGGTGACTGGGACTTGCTCAGAAGCAAATGAGGCTGAAGGATGGGTCATTAAACAAATAATGACAGCAACGATGAAAAAAGAATTCCTTTTAATGCGGTAACTCCCAGAAGCCACCATGAGAATTAAAGCATGTAATCCTAACTGCTGGTTGGGTATCTGAGTCCTTGCTCCAAAGATGTCACATTCAAAATTGTATGGTATGATATTTACGTGGGTGACAGGTAAGGGAACAGAAGACTTTTTAAGAGTAGGCTTTGCATCTCTACTAGCTAATGAAGGGAACAGGACTGAGACTGGATGCTCAGAAATCTAGAGAGAAGGCTGCCCCCAAAAAACCAGCTCATTGTCCAAGGGTAGACACAGGGCTCAAGGCTCAGTTCTGCATTTTCAATGCTGCAGCTTTTAATCCTGGTGGGACATTGAGGGTGAAGCAGGGGGTATCCTCAGTCTCTCACCTTTAAAAAGAAAGTAATGGCCTAAAGAAAACTGGGCTACTGAGTGTAACATAACTTAGAGGCATTTGTTGAAGCTCTGACACCGCTGTCACTCCTTTTAACAAACACAAGTGTTTTTAATCTGTTTGAATTCAGTCACATTACACACAGACAGCACTTCCTGTGAATTGCTGCTCATGGAAGACAATTAGCAAACTTGTGACAAAGCCCTTAGGATATAGAGAAAGGAACACAAATATTAACTTCATCCCAACCCCTTCCTTTGAGGCATGAGCAGTTCCCAGAAACCTTTGCAGCTCAGATCTGAGGGATATGCCATATCTCAAGCACTGCAATCTTGATACTGGAGTGGCAGCAGCAGCAAGTGCCATTACTGGCTCATTTTTGATGATGTAGTAGCACACAGTTGGCTGCATCCCTGGTTATGGTCTGTTTATCACTTGAAGAAATCAATCCCAAATGGTCACAATGTAAAAAAGCAAAGAGATCAGTACTGGTTTAAAAGCTTTTCTGCTCGTGTGCTGGGTTGGGCTGGAGGAGAGTTAATTTTTTTCATAGCAGCTAGTACAGGGCTATGTTTTGGGTTTGTGCTGGAAACAGTGTTAATGTTCCCCTCATTCCACTGCACCAAGGAACAGGCTGGGAATGCATGAAAAATTGGGAGGAGGGAGAGCTAGGCCAGCTGACCCAAACTGACCAAAGGGATACCACAGGGCATCATACTCAGCATACAAAATGAGGGGAAGAAGGAGGAAAGGGAGACATTCAGTGATAGTGTTTGTTTTCCCAAGTTATGTGTGATGGAGCCCTGCTTTCCTGGCTGCAGAAGGGAAGTGGTAAATGAAGTCCTTGTTTTTACAGCTTCTGCTTTGTTTATTAAATTGTCTATCTCAGCTTACAAGTTTTCTCACTTTTACCTTTCCAGTTCTCTCCCCCACTGCACCAGAGGTAGTGAGGGAGCAGCTGTGTGGGGCTTAGTTGCTAGCTGGGGCTAAACCACAACACCCTACTAGCTGAGATTAATACAGCTTGGGTTTATCCATCCCATCTACTGAAAGTGCACAGGTCTCCTGCATTGTGGCACCACCTGTGCCCCAGCTTGAGGAAGCTGACTGTGCTGAGTGGCTCCATCCCTTTTTCCAAAGAGCAACCAGACCAACACAGTCAAATAACCTAAAGCACCCCACACACAAAAGATCTGTGTAGCAGATTTTCTTAGGNCTGGGCCCATCTCTGAGTGGTTTGCAGCACGTTTGATTTTACTGCTCATTCCATGTTAATGGGAGAGGCAGCACTACCATGGCCTTCCCAGAGTGAAAATGTGGAAATCACAAATACAACAAGAAGGGTCTTTCAGGGAGGGATTGCTGATGACATCCCAAACAAGTACTGAGCGAGAGCATGACAAAGCTGATTTTTCTCTCTACAAGAGACTAAGAGCTGCAAATGAGCATTTCCTGCCACTTCAGTGAGCACTGAAGTTTCTTCAGAGAAGCTTAAAAAAATTCTTTTGTTTCCTAACTCATCCGTTGCTCTAGGCTCTGGTCTGCCAAGCCTTTTCCCAGGGCTGTGGCATTTCCCTGCTGCTGCATATTGTGCCAGTGATTTGCACTAGATGAAAAGGCTCTGCACAAGTATAAAGCATTACCTCTGCATAATTCTAATCACACAAAATTGGTCTCATGCATTTGCAGCTACTCATGGTTTCTAAGTCACCTGTTTTATAATAATTTTTAAAGCAATGTTTTGAGAAAGGAAATGAACAAACATAAAACCTGCAAAAGAGGGAAATTAATGTGGGATTTCAGACAAGTTATTTACCTTCCTTTTTGGCTCAGTGCAATACTGTAGGGATAAGCACATAACTAGCTGCTTTAATATTTACTCCTATTATAAGAAAAATAAACATTGCTGATAAGTCACTGCTTTCCAGGATTAGATTTCATATTTTAGAGACTGCTTTAAATTAATGCAGAAGCAAACATTATCTTTTCTTCTTATTCATATATTTCCCTAATGAGTTCCAAGCAAATTGTGCCTACTTATATTTTATGATTTTAAATAATTAAAACATTTTATGGAGGCAACTAAAATTCTCCCCAGAGTTAGCAGAAAGATTATTGATTGAACAGATCTCAGGCTACAAGGAAAAAATTATTATTTAGTTTAAAGGCTCATAATTTTATTCCTATTCACCTACTAAAAAAAACAAGAGACTGTGCATTTTTCCAGCAACCTTTTGAGTTATGCTGGGGTAGGGACTTGGGTTATGTTGGTGAGATGAAAGTAGTAACTTTTTGACATCATGAAATTAGATTTCAGAAGATAGTTAATGAGAAAGTGTTATTGCTGCTGTCACAAGTAAATGCAATACCTAAATACTGCACACCCACACAGCACCAGAGCATTCATTGCTCAAGATAAAACCTTGCTGTACATTTACAACACCAAGAATTTTAACCAAATCCACAAATACAAAGCATCAACAGAAGAAATCCACTCTCAGAGTGGACTCGTTGACAGGATACCCAGGCTGTCATGTCATATGGCATGGCCAGAGAAGTCCCTAGGGTTATGGTCCAGATGTCACTGTGCTATAGCACAACACCCAACAACAGAAAAGGAGGATTCTTCCAGCATGAAAAGAAAAACGAACAAGCCACAACAACAAAAAAAGAGAACCAAATCTAAAAGAGACAAATGCATTTTAAAACAGGCGCAAAGAAACCTTCACAAGAAGGGAAATGGATGCCTGCAAATTCAAAGAGAAGTAACAACTGCAGGTAAAATTTAGGCTTATTTGTGAGGAACCTAATGCCTGTGTCCATGATGTCACCTCATATCTTTTGTTGTGTGGGGTTTTAGAAAGCAAACATTACAAGTTTACATTTAAAGGTAAGCAAAGCATGTAACTCCTTAGGCTAGCAAAAAAACCCAAAAACAAAAAAAGCAAACAACCAGAAAAGACCCAAAACATCTACAGTACTTAGCTCTAAAATGCTGATTTTGAGCATTACTTTTACCTTGCGTTGCATGTCAGACTCTTTAGCTTGCAACAGCGAAATTCACACAGGCTGTGGCTCACACCTCTCAATGTTTACTTCATAAGGTCAGTATTTTTGCGTCTGCCTACCAGAAGTTAATGCTGCTGATATCTGCTACAAATCAAAACCTGGAAAGCCAAGGAGCAGGAACAGCTGAAACGAGCAGAACTGGAAAGCTTTGTCAGCCAAGAATGGACAGCTTTGGGTTCCAGCAGAGCTGTAAAAACTCCATGGGGTCAGAGAGGGAGTGGGCAATGAGATCTCCCTGCTGCTCTGTGTGGAAGGACGCACATCTGTCTCCACCTCTGGCAATGTTCAGCTCCACAAACAGAGGTGAGAAAGGATCCTCAGGTGCCTTCACCAGCTTCCACCCAGCTACCAGTGTCTCCTCAGCTTCCTGGGCACATCAGCAGAGTTTTGTCATGTCATTTCCAGCGTCACCTTCAACACCCTCCAGCCATCTAAATGTCAGCTGCATGAAATGCTTTCCCAAGACACTTAATCCATCTTTCCTATATAGTGTAATTAGTGGGGTCATTCCAAAGCAGAAAGCCACAGTTAACTGTGCAACTACTGTGCCATCATGTATTATAACAAAGAGATTAACACAACCTGAAAGAAAGAGCAGAGCCCTCCTTGGTTTCCTTTAAGCAGCAGAGCTAGATTATGTTCCAGTGAGCCTCAAAGACATCCCCAGTGAGGAGGAGCATTAATTCACTATCAATGTACAATTACAAAACAACACACACTAGGTCAAACTTCTGACAAAATGATTCTTGTACAAAAATCTGGAGTTTCTCCACAGATGTTTAGAGCCAGCTTCTGTATCACCACCTCTGGGTCTTCCCGCAGCTGTTATGGATTTTAGGCACAGTTATTTCATGGGAGCTATTCCCACCAACAGGCAGTAGTCCTTCTCCTCAGGTCAGGAGGACCATCAAGACCCCATAAGGTGTCCTGCAGATCATCTGTTCCACAGTACCAAAGCTGAGCTTCCCTGGCCCTATCAAGAACTGCTGTATGGGATCAGACCTATCCTCACAATTCTGAGACTGATCCAAGACACCACTGAAGACTAACCCAAAGAAGGCAAAAGCACAGACACATTTAATCAACACCCAGAGACCCAGAACTTCAATTCCTTCTGTCATTACAGAAGGTGTCTCAGGTACCATCAAGCCCATCTCACCCCCCTCTCATGCAGCTTTGGTTACTTTGATGGCTGCTACCAAGTTTTCCTTTCTTGATTTTCAGTGTTGTCACCCACCATATATTGAGTGACCCTTTAGCTCAAGCTTAAGTTCAAGTGCATATTTAAACTTCCAGATACAGACTATGGTAAACTCTTCATGAACACTTTAGACATGCAGATAGGGTGTGTCTGCCTGTGGAGCTTAGGAACCATTTATGGTCATCTCTACAAACTACACTAAAGCTACATGATTAAGACTGCAAAGCTAAGCACTGACAGTGTTGCAAAAGACTAATCAAACTTGCCCAAGCAATCAATGTTGACAGCCCTTATTACATGTAAGCATTATAATATAGATTTTAATTTTATGATCAAACATTCCTGTATTCAACCTTTGGTGTGGTCCTTCCTTACCTTACTGGGTTTCACGTTACTTTTTTTGCCTTCAAGCTAATAAACTGAGAACCTATAAACAGGAAAATAGCTGACTTTCAGCAGTCTGTGCTAGTGGAAGATTCCTAGATCTCAGAAGGGCCAAGCAGCTTTGTGCTGTGGTCACAATTCTCTGGCAAAAGAAGTAAACAAAATCAGGGAATCACCAGCAGAAGTTACAACTACATTTTCTGTGTTTAATTGTCTTTTTGCTTTGGGTTTATCTTACTTCATAAAAGAAAATTGGATGGTGACAGCTACAGCAACACCAAGTCATTTCAGCTAACTCCCTGTACTTTTTCTCCAAGGGATTAAAGGCTATAAGTCAAAGGAAAGAAAAACAGAGGAGAGGTAACAACAGGTTTTCCACAGTTATCCTGTGAAGGAAAGTTTAAAGTTAGAGCCTTTCTTCTTCTGGAAAGTTCACATTTTGAATGCTTTTCTGCTCCTCCTCAGCTGTTCTCTCCCTTGCTGCTACGCAGACTGAGGTCTCTGTGCCCATAACTCTGCCCTCAGGTACCCACCAGCTGCTGTGCAGGCAGCTCAGCTCACGGGCCAAGGCAGGCCTGTACCCACTCCCACCCAAGGACAGCACAGCCACACTCCATGGTGTGGCCACTGGGTGCCCCAGCCCCACCAGCCCAGGCACATCTGACACACCATGTTTTTCATTCAGGAAATCCCGGACAGAAAGGTGAGTGCAATCTCATTTCATGAACAAGAAACATGATCAGCTTAACACAAAAGTTTTATAAGGCAGTGGGTACATACTTTCTACAAGCCCTGCTCTCTCTGCTCTCCAGTGACTTATGCTCTGCCAAACCCAGAGAGGAGCCAAGGACAACCACTCAAGGTGTGGCCTCACCTGTGCCCAAAGGAACAATCATTTCCCTAGTACTGCTGATCACATAATTTGTCATACAAGCCAGGATGCCATTGGCCTTCTTGGCCACCTGGGCACACTCCTGGCCACATCCACAGAGGGACAGACCCTTAGCAGACTTGCTGAGCTCTCTTCCCTGTTCCCATGCTCTGATAGGTTGATTGACTCTTAAATTACAATTAATTGCAAAGATGGAGGAAGAGTTTGTGAGCTACCCACACTGTAGCAGTGTGAGGTCACAGGGCTGCAGCCATGCCCCCACACCTCTAACGTGTCCTGTGGCCACCACAGCGTTGGTGCAGCCCCACCACACTGCCTGATGCCACCAGACATGGGAATATCATCAGTCAGCAATGTTTTGAGTCCTTCCCCTTCGCCTGCTGCATTTTGGCAGCTTGTGTGCCCTGTTCTCCTGCCAGCAAGTGTTTCTTATAGCCAAGGGTGGCCAGAACATCTCTTTGGAAATCAAGGTATTGCAAGCCATTTGGGGATTTCTTCTAGAAAAGTATTGTCATGTCAGGAGCAGTCAGGAAAACAACTTGTTGAGCTAATAATTTCCGTTTAGACAGGGAATGGATGCTCCCAGGAGCCAGCTGCCGCAGGCCGTGAGAACAGCGCTGGCTGCTCCCTCAGAGCCGACGGGCGCTGCCCGGGCCTCAGCCACAGGGATAGAGCACCCCGAGTGCCGGCGTACGCGGGGCGTTTCCTCCTCTAAATCTATTTCTTTTTCTCAGAATCAGCTCGGGCTCGCTGCCACCATCATTTTCCACTGCCTCCCTCAGTCGGTGGCTCGGGGACGGCGCCCGCAGGAGCGGCTCCTCCTGAGGGCGCAACAGCGGCGTGAAGGGAGCGCCGGCGGCCACCAGGTGGCGCCCGCGGCCCGCGGCGGACTCGGGGTGGGGGCTCGGCAGCGGCCGCGGCCGGCTTGGGGCGATGGCCCCCTCATCGCCACTGCCTCGGAGCGGCCCGCACCCGGCCGGCTTGGGGCGATGGCCCCCTCATCGCCACTGCCTCGGAGCGGCCCCGCACCCGGCCGGCTTGGGGCGATGGCCCCCTCATCGCCACTGCCTCGGAGCGGCCCCGCACCCGGCCGGCTTGGGGCGATGGCCCCCTCATCGCCACTGCCTCGGAGCGGCCCCGCACCCGGCCGGCTTGGGGCGATGGCCCCCTCATCGCCACTGCCTCGGAGCGGCCCCGCACCCGGCCGGCTTGGGGCGATGGCCCCCTCATCGCCACTGCCTCGGAGCGGCCCCGCACCCGGCCGGCTTGGGGCGATGGCCCCCTCATCGCCACTGCCTCGGAGCGGCCCCGCACCCGGCCGGCTTGGGGCGATGGCCCCCTCATCGCCACTGCCTCGGAGCGGCCCCGCACCCGGCCGGCTTGGGGCGATGGCCCCCTCATCGCCACTGCCTCGGANCACCCGGCCGGCTTGGGGCGATGGCCCCCTCATCGCCACTGCCTCGGAGCGGCCCCGCACCCGGCCGGCTTGGGGCGATGGCCCCCTTATCGCCAGAGCCGTGGCACGGACCGCAGCGAATCACCAGGAACAGTAAATTGGCAACAAAGTTCGCTCGGAAGCTGCCGGGAAAACATCCCGGACTGTGTAGGAGAGAATACTCATGTACACCGCTCCCCATGCCACAGCCAAACCCCAAACACGGCATAGCATAAGTTCACAGACTTAGCATTTCTTAAACGAAGGAGCCACGTGTGAGTGCTATAGAGTCATTTTAAGTGTATTTTTAGTAATGCCACCACAGACCGCTAAGAATCCGAGGGCAAAGCTCACCCACCTCAGCTCTCCCCTCCCTGCCGGCTCTCAGGCGGAGCTCGGGTAGCTCGGGCTGAAGCGATGAAGCACAGCGAGAGATAAGGGACATTTCCGTAACAGCCATTTAGTGTTTTAATGCTCACAGGAACACAGGAAAGTAAACAAAAAAAAGTTAGTAAGTGCTAAACAGTTAAACAGCGTCATTGCTTCAGCATTAGGATCTTCTCCCATGGATCCAGGACAAAGAACATCCCATGAAAAAAAACCACAAACCCTCAAAACATTTCTGATATGTGCGCTACTGTTAACCAGCAAGTGTACTGCAAGTACTGCCTTGGTATTGGGCTCAGCAGAAAATTCTCATTTAAAAAGATACTGAAGTAAAGAGCAAATATTTGGAACTGAAACAGTCCATGCTTTTCATCTTTAAAGGTCTGTCAGCACTTCTCTCAACACCAGCAGATAAATGAGGGCAGATATGAACCAAATCTCAGTAACACCTCACATTTTGTCCAATAGCATTTTCATAAGTTTTAATTGCATATTCTCAGAAATTACTTTGCAAAAAAAAGTTTTCCTCTTTTTACATGAGCATTTGTATTGAACTTGCAGCTAAAGTAAAAGATGCTGCACATTATGCTCAGAAAAATCCAGTTTTTATTGCTTCCAATTTGATCCAGCAGCACATGGAAAGAAGGACCCAAAGCACAGCTAAAAGACAGGCCCAGAAACAATCATGAGAAAGGAAATATCACTAAATACAATGAATGCACACTACATTAATGGATATCATCTATGTTTTTATTACTATTACAGATTGGGAACAGAAATATTCCACTGCAGAGGGAAACTGACAAACACAACAAAACCACTTACAATAAATGTAGCCTTTTCATGCCACATAACAACCCAATCAGCTTTTTCTTTGGGTTTCCCTTCCTGCCAGTTGGTTCCTAGGACGCATTTCTATCTGCCATTAAGACACTATTGCTACAGGTGTGAGCCGGTTTTATCACTACTGACTCACCTTGCATAGAATTGCTTCTGTCTTTGCTCACTGGTTTGATAAGGAAACAGGGACCTTTGGTAGAAGTGGGGCTGAATCATCCGTGCATGGGCTGCTGTCTCTTGTTTGCCCGGTTCTACTTCCCCTAGGAGAGCAGTCACCATGAATAAAATGCCTATTTGTGCCTGCCCACGGGCTGCTGCAGCAACGAGCCGAACACCGAACAGGACATTAGAGGGCAGCAAGAAGCCTCACTGCTGCCTCGCTTTATCCAGCGCCAAGGGAAAGGTAAAAACCCCCTTTCGCCACCGCTTGGGGGCGAAAGGTTTCCCTGCCCATTGCAGGAAAGTTCCAATTTCCTGCTTTTGAACAACTGCAGCGTGCAAGAGGCAGATTTAGGAGTATACCACACCCAGCTAAACCACGTGAAGAGTGCAAGGTTAAGTGAACCAACCTGGAAAATTTCTACAGCACAGCAGAGCATGAACGTTCAGGACAGTCAGACAGCAACTCGTGAAATCCAGGCTGTCATATTCTTATGTGATTTTTATTTATGGAAGTGTGATTAAGTCTCCTTAAAATATACACAAACACCCCCTACTCCAGCTGCACCAGGCAGGAATGCAATGCTACAGTTCACACAAACAAGATGCAGAACGATGCTCTGGTCATTGGTTATCTCAAGTGGTGGAGGGTTTTTATTCAGGACACCTGAGGAAAGGCTGTCTGGCACTGAAAGTTATCGCTAAGGCTTTTACATTATTTTAATAAAATGGAGCTATATAAACTACCAACATTTCTTACCACAAAACTCCAACTACACCACAAGCTTCTGTAACAGTTGAAAAGTAAGTTTGAAAGCCATTTTTAATAAGCCTTACTTGAGAGACATTAAGAAAAAGACACTGAACTTCCTTTTCATGTTCAAAGTAGTGATTTATGACAGAGTATTTTAGAAAAACTCTTATTTTCACAGTTCTCATAACTACTGCAGAGCCCTTTTACTTCTCCAGTTGCCTATCAGCACTTTAACAAATACAACTACTTAAGGTTTAAAGGCTGAGGACTAGTAAAGTCATGCACATTTACAAAGAGTAAAATGAATAGCTTCAAATCTTCCATTACTAATTTTTAAGAGTTGAAGAGAAACTCAGCAATATGTGCTTTTATTTCACTTACCCATTTTGTGACCTCAGAAAAAAAATATCTAGAGGAGCAGGTTATGAAGAAAAAGGTTATAATGTTTGCTTCTAAAAAAATTAAAAAAAAAAAAAAACAAAAACACAAACCATCACCACCAAAAAAAAAAGTCAATTACAGTCCTATCAAAAGCTGAGAAAGATCAGTGTCACTGGTTTAAGGATGGAAACAAGGCATCATTCAAGACACAACCCATTATTTGCCTGGGTGCTGCAGCTGGACAATGCATACAGGTACACAACGTTTCAGGGAGGTGATTTTGGTTTTTGGTAGGTTGTTTTGGTTTGTTTTACGGATTTTTTTGGCGGTTTGGTTTTTTTAAGCTTTTAGGTTTTTTTCTTTTTGTGGTTTTTGTATCAGAAGCCCAGTCTTTGTGAGGCACCAAAGATGGTTATACCGAAAAGAAAATACAAAAATTCAACGTCTGGCTGCATGGTCTCTAGCTTATAAGTGGTCTGGCACATAAAACCACCTCAAACTAAAAATACTCACTATGAACCTTAACATGCAGTGACAGCTACAAATTGCACCTTACATGCTTCTTCCACCCTAAATGGTAGAAATGCAACTAAATGACAAGGGCATTTAGTGACAGCAGCAGTAAAGGTACTCCAGACAGCACAAATGCTTCACCATCATGTAAGAAAACTAGTCAAACACACTAGCAAGCCTGCTCAGGAGCCTGAGCTGGAGGCTTAAGCTCTGCTTTGTCTTCTGCAAAGAAGGTGGCTCAGCTATTCCACAGCTAAAGCCTAAACACAGGCAGTTCGTAACAGAGGGCTTCATGTGAGAATTTCAGTCCAAGGGCAACAATGCAGGATGGAACAAGACCTCGAGCAGATCACTGATACTTTTATGGGCATCAATTTTAATCAGTATCAACTGATAATACTTTCAAATCAGAGAGAGCTTCCTGATGATGAGCCAGCCACCTGCACTATGAAGGGAGCTGCTGTCAAGCACTGACTGCAAGACTAAGTATCAAGACACTCTTCTCAGCTGTGTCTTAAGAAGTAGGCTCCAGGCATTGCCCCAAGCTCAGTAAATTCCAACTCTTAAATGCAAGCAGTGCAACTACATGTATTTAATATATTCCACATTAAAAGCATTCACAGCTAGTTCACCCTTCAGGGATGTTAGGTTCACAGACTAAATATCCCTCATACTTCTCTCTTATACTATTCTGGAAAAACATGAGAGTTTTCCCATTATTCTTCAAGTTTCTGGACTTAAAATGGGTCTAAGATTTATTAGTTAACAGGAAAGCAAGATCAGATGCATTTTCCTCCATCTCCATTTAAAATTGTCTTTATTTCAGTCATTTTAAGCAGAAACCTCTCACAGCAGTTGGGATAAGCAGGCTGTTATACCATTACACTGTTACATTCAATTGCAGAGATACATCTCACTTCATACAAATAAAAGCAAAAGGTGTGTTTGTGGTGAGGTTTTTCAAGGAACATTTCCTAAATGTCTCAGTGTGCCAAGTACATCGATCTGCACTTTTTGCATCAGGAGGCCAACTAGGAACACAGTACATCTCGCCCGTGGATCACAGGGGGAATTAAACCATTGTGTTGTGACAAACCTTACCTGACAGAAAAGCACATTCAATTTGCTTGAGGAATCCAACTGTTCACCTATATTCAGTATTGTCATGGGTGGGGGTCCTTAATTGCACAAAAGTACAGAGCACTACTTCTTGGATTACTTAAAAGTTAAAACTTAACTGAGCACTACCCTCGTATCTTTACTCTTAAAATATCTGAGGCACAAGTATGTGTGTGTACTTGTTTTATTCATAATTTGTCTTGGGATACCAAATGTATTTCTAGTTCAGGTCATTCAACAAAATTGTTGACCTCATTTCAAAACATCCAGTGATCCATTTTTCATTCAATGGCAATATCGAATGTTAAAAGGAACATAAAAACAAACATGCACACAATTGTACAGTTTTCATAAATGTCTATTTCATTATTTGTGGGTAGCGCATTAAACAGTTAAATACATTTAAATAATGTTTAAGTGACTGCACTAATGCAGAATTTTAACTAGATGGGTAACCAATTTAACTAGAAACCAGCTAACAAGTAACTGTCTAAATACTTCAAATACAGCTCTTGTTCTAGGTCATCCTTCCTGGAAAAAAAGCCTGCTGGTCACATTGGAAATACATTTTAAGGCCAAATTCTTCTGATATCCCTTCTCTGCAGCAGTTTCTTCACCTTTTTAAGCCTCCAATTCCAGGCCAAGACCAAGTTTATGGCCACCAGCATTGATGCTCTTTCCATCTATCAGGGCAGACAGTGTAAGCTTCACACCTGTAAGATTTTTAAGCACCATGTTTACAACACACACAGTAGCTTTCATGCAACTTAACCTCTGTCATTACAAGTCCTAGTTGTAGCTCTCTTTTTGTACAATTACCTTTCTCTAAAGATTTTTAGAGAAGAATATACTTAACCCATGCAATCTATTGAAAGTTAGTCATGTGAAGAAAGCTCTATGATTTTTGTGAACAGTTATAAAGTCAATATACAAAGTTTCTAATTGCTAAATACACAAGAGTTCTTCTTTCCTGCATTAAGGCATGCAAAGGAGGAGGAAAACTGTGCATAGACAGACACTTCTACGTATAAAGGGATGGAATGAAACTAGATTTTTCAACTAAGGAACTAACCAATGGTAATACAGCCTTAACAGATGTTTTCATACTTAAGCGGAACAAGTTAAGTTCTGGAGGGTTTTTTTACTAAATAAGAAGAGCAGGAAGTGTGGGGTTTTGACAATTAATCATAATTTGAAGACCTGCTATCATTCAACATGGTATGATTGGACAAAGCAGTGCCAAAAAAGAAGACATGCTTTGCCTAGCCTGAAGCTAAGCTGTCAAACATAATACAGTCCACTCCTGCACAGATCAGCGAAGGATATTATACATTAACACCATTAGGTAAAATAGAGTTTGTCTTGTTCAGATAAAGGTTTGATGTATGACTGAAGCTACTGCAAAATATCTACTTGGCTTCCAAAGAAAAAAATTTCTGAAGGAAAAAAATCGCATATAAATGCAGAGATCTCAATTGTTTTCTTTAGCATGCATTGAAGAAACAAATATGTGACATAATTCACATGATAGCTCTTACCTGGCCTCAGGGTCTGGGTGTAACCCACTCCAACTAGACTAGAATTGTTCACTTTTGCCTAAAGAAAAAAAAAAAACCAAACCTGAAATGCTGTAACTGATTAGTTACTTGCTACCATTCAGAATCTAGAGTAACTAGGGCAAAACTGCTGTTATCAGTTTAACCAAATTTTATCTGCTCTTTCAGTATGCCTGTGTTTCCTGAATTCTCTCTTTCCAGCTATGCCCTCGTCACTCAACTTACAGCTGAAGCAGTAACATTTTGAAGCAATAATACATTTAAGAGCATAAGTAATGTGAGGGCAGGGAGAACTGTCACTGGAATGTGGTTTTGCAGGTGAACTTCACCACCTCCCCTTTTTCAGAAGGCCAGAGCCATTTACCACCAGTCTCCCAAAAAATGCCACATCAGAAGACTCCATGTTCATATTATTACACAGGAGTTAGTATCTTGCAAGTCCAATCAGTCACGCAGCAAACATTTTGTAATATCATCATAAACAACAGGTACAAAATTATTTATCTTACTTTGCATCACTTCCTCAACAGAATGATTCCAACTTTGTAACATACAGGAAACTTTGCTGCTTATCAACTTTTAACCAGCATTGCCAGAGTTCTTACCAGGAGAATGTGACAGAACTCCCCAAAAACTGGTTTACAAAAAGAAAATCTGTAAACTTACAGGATCAGAAACAAACTTTTTTTTAAATTGTGTTTTTCTTTTAATAAATACATAGGATCCCTAACACAAGCACATTTGACAGTCAGATTCTATGAGACTTTGCTGTAAGCAACATTACAGAATTTAAATACTGCTGGTTTAATTGTAATTGCCTGGACTGTAATTCCTACAAGGCCTCCCAGGCTATTTGTACTAACACACAGATCCACAGCAACTGAAAATACACTGTACTTTGCACAAGCCTGCAGGTGACAGCCATACTTACTGAAATAGAAGCAGTGCAGTCCAACTTGTATTTAGCTGCAATGCCAAAGCGAGTGCTGTTGCTACCTGCTGTCCAAGCCAGGTTTACAGCAGTTTCAAGACAGTCACTCACTTTTTGGTAAATTGACCCACCAAATTCGGAACCATCATTGCTGCACAAATTAAGAGAAAAGTTAGTTTCCTGTTTGCATAATCCACCCCTTTCCCCCTCCCCCTTTTTTTTAACTACTTCAGATTTTTATTCAAATAAGAATTTCAAAAGTTTGAGTTGTTTCACTTTTTTTGACAAGAGAAGGGGAGGTGAACAAAGGCTTCAGGGCAAAATTAAACAGCAGTAATTCATGGAAATAAAAAGGTATTTCAGAGTGTTACAGCTATTTCTCGTGTTAATTGTCGAACAAAGTCCTTGAACAAAATTCCCACCCACACCCCTGAAAAACTGACTGATAGGCGTTGATGGTTACAAAATGGACCTTCTGAATTATATGATTATTAAATATGTGAAACTCCTAGAGAACTGGATGACTTTTCAAACATCTGTCACAATGTTTTACATTAGTAAATTGAAATGGAATTCTTACAGCCCAGACTCTAAACTATTTTATAGTTTTCTCCTGTATTCCTCAATTTCCATTAATTCAGACAGATACAATCCCCATGCTTTCCCTTAAAAGCAAAGACTTCTAACTATCTTAATACACTAAAAGTCCACCAATTTTATTAATTTGGATTGAAAACACCATGTTTTTCGGGAGGTTTTGATCAGATTGCTCTGAAGTAAGATCTAAAGGCAGGAAGTCTGAAGAAAAATGTCTTACACTTGTTCACACTGTTTTATGCACTCTTAATCCCTGACAGGCAAGAAGATGAACCTCCACAAAAAGCCCAGAAGAAAAGCCTTAGTCCTACTCAAGAAACTACTACAGCATGAATGCAACAAAAATTACTACCTCTAACAAATCTACTGTCCTTAAATTGTAATCTGATACAATTCAATATAATGGGATAGCCAGAAGCAGCATTATGACCAGTTCTGCACAACTGAAGTACAGCACTTCCAATTTGCACAAACTTCAGTATTTGGCAACCTGTATCATCTACACTGCAAATGCTGAACAGCCACAGGTGTTTCCTGTTTTGAAAAAGAGATACAAAGTATCATTTACATTTATTTTGAGTTTCCTATTGAAAAATGCACTCCATTAATGGCCTTGTAAGTGCTTCTTGAGACTTCAAGCATTTGTACTTTGACTAGAAGGAAAGGTAAAGAAAGCCCACTTCTGGAAAGCTGGAGAAGTTTTTTCAATACTTACACATTAGTGTGCAGTTGAAAGTCTCCAGTCTTGTAACCCACAGAGAAATTATTTCTTGTCAATTTTGATTTGGCACTATCAAAAGTCATCTGATAACCAGCAAGCCAGCCTTCATAACCAAAGACAGCTGAACCGTGGATTGCAGGCCCAGCAAAGTCAAAGTCAACATCACATCCTAGGTTGACGCATTCACGTTTATAAGTCGACTTAATTTTACCACTTTTCTTTCTGAAACAGAGAAAAGAGTTATCTTAAGACAAGCATACATGATCTTCCTCAATGACCTGCCAAATTCAAGCCCTATGATGTTATCTAAATGCCTTGCACATGCATCCCCTGGACCAGTCAAAAGTACAGCCAGCCCATTCAGAGCACTCAGGGCTATGGCAAACAGGTATTTTCTGATGAATGTAGCAGCAGTTTCTTTCATGTTTCCTGCAATCTTTAAGGTATTTCTATCCCAGAAAAAATGCAAATTTGTGAAATGTGCAATATTAACCCCATAGTGATATCCTGGTAAAGAGCAGAAGCCTTTAGCACTGGGATTTGCTAAGCTGGATCAACAGCAAATCACACAAATAGCTCTGTCAATACCACAGACTAGATCAATGGACCATGGGTGCTGTTACTCCCTAAGCAAGGTAAAAACATTAACAATTCTTACCCTGTATTTGGTGAGAAAGTTGTATCAAATGTCAACTTCAAGCCTTTGGCAATCTAATTGAAGGGGAGAGAAGATAAGATAAAGCCATAAATTCAGTTCTCACACAGAGGTAAAACAAATAAATATTCTCATAATCTATTACCTGATCTTCAATTGCAATTTCTGTTCCCAGAGTGTTATCTGTGTTCCACTTTTCTGTGAAAGTCAGACCATACTCAGCCCACTTGTATTTGGTCTCCAAGCTCCCATTCACTTTCCCAGTGTCTGTGTTCGATGAACCAGATGTTGTGAATTCCTAAAAAGCACAGAAGATACATGTGATCCTGATTATAGAGTGTTTCCTTCAGCAAGCACTAAGAACTTGTTATTATATGGAAAAAAATTAAAATCAGCAGACAACTTGCAGGAGAGAAGGGAGAATAGAATAGCACAGCCAAGAAGAATTACTGACTCATGTCCACATGGAAGCCTCCCCACAATCCCCATCTCAACTGCACTGTTCCTGCCACTATTACAAAATGTACAGGGTGACCAATTAACACAAAAGCAAGACAGTAGTCACCATAAGGATTCTCCTCTAAAGCAGCAAGTTCTTGAAACGTAACACTCAGTTTGATACTCCCAATGAGAAACTTAAAAATCAAACCAAGAGCCAAGAACATTATTAGGCACATATCACAACTCCAGTAAAATTCTTTAAGAATCACATATGTAATTTCATTACTCTTGTCAACCATCCCTGAAGATAGTGTGCAACTGTAAAATGTCATAGAATGGCATCATTTTTCAAATTGGGGGTGGGCAGTTTCTTTTTTTGTTTGGGTTGGGGTTTTAACTCTTTTAAAGAGTTCTGAGTCTGCCCAATGCACTAGCCTTTCACACCAGCCATAGACACACCTTTTACTGATACCTATGAAATTCCTATTGCCCTGGCACTTTGGTGAAATGACACATAGAAACAACACCCACGTTTGAAGTGGGAGCTAAGCAAACAGGCTGGGCTTATAGTATGGCATGATCTGACCTGGAATTCTTGAAAGTAACTTAGAAGTCAACAGTATCACTCACATTTCTTTATTAAAGAAAGTGATCACTGATTTCTCTCACTATTTGGATTCTCACAAAGAACAGAATGAATAGTTTCCGTGTACCACTATTCAAAAACTGAAGTAATTAGAAGTGGAAGCCAGGTTTGCAAATACCTGTTAAAGTGCTCTTTCTAGTGAAGTATTATTGCCCTTATGATTTAAGAAGTCCATTATTTCAACTTTTTAAAACACATAAATAAACATTTTGATCTCTGTCTTCCTCCATACACAACATTATTTTCAAACAGACTTCTCACACTCACCTTCCCCAGAAGGAAACAGATTTGAAATCCAAGTCCTTAAGCACTCTTAAAGCAACAGCTCCAAGGACACAAACCAAACATGGCTGAGACTTTCCTTTAATGGTGGCTGATCAAGTTTGACCATGTCCAAGACACTTACTTGCATTATGTCAGTGACCCCCTACACCACACACAGTTGCATAATTCTAGTAGGTCTGTTTCTTGGGAAGGGATGGGAACTACATGAATACCTTCAGCTTTAACTTCTTGCTTTGTGCTATTTCTACTGGACAGGGTCTATAGTAACCATTGGGGCAATAGCTTCAGGAGAAGCAATTTATTATATTATCTCTTATCTCTGCTTTAAAACATCTGTAGTACATATATGCCAGCAGTTTCTCCTCCCAGGAAGGATGGCTGGTAACTGATACAGGATTCACATTAGGCCTTGGATTTTGCAGAGAGTTTTACCAGTGTAACTGGTAGTCCTCCAAAGAAACAAGCCCCAGTGAACAGCTACCTCTGTAACAGGGCTCTTGCAAACTGTGTTTCAGCTGGCATACAGACTTCTAGAAAAGCCAGGGCATATAACCCACAAACCTTGTTTCTAAGAGCAAGTTGCCCTGCTCAGGCTCCAGTTATGGACAGAAAAAAAACCATAAATCCACCTTTATATCTTGCAAAGTCTGCTCTAAAAATAGATAAAAGTTACAGGGGGCACTGCTTGCATGACCAAGACATCTTGCAGGGAACACTACTGCAATGCCTTAATACCTAGAGGAGCCAAAGATTCAACATGCTTATTCAATGCCCACTACTTCATACAAGAATCAAGATGCCACAAATTTCCACCAAAGAGTACCACAAGGTACTTCAGAAATAAAATCTGTATACTATAATTGGTATATTAAAATACTTTATTTGTTCACCTTCACATGTAAGACCAGGGACAAGTAATAAACCCTTTTATAATACAAAGATTACTGAACAAGGCAATATTCCTGATACATTCAGACCTTTAGGGGCTTCTGAAATTATCTAACACCAGACATTTATCATTCATACAACCTATAAAATACTTAACAACATCTGAAATGTGCCCCTTTTAACTAAGTATCAGAACATAGCTAGAAAAAAATTGCATAAAAGTTACTTAAACTTACCACTCCGCTTGCAGATTTTGTTTTCACATCCAGTTTCACCAACCCAAAGCCTTAAAAAACAGAAGTCAAAGTTACATGATAGGCCTTAACTAAGGCCCTGCACATTTTTCAATAAGCTAGTCTTTCAGGCAGTCTCAGCAGTGTACCACATATATACATGTATATAAACACCTACAGACTAACTTCAGCAATATTCAACTTTTAGATGCCACAGCAGGTAAAGCAAACCTCTCCAAAACAAGGCAGGGGAGTGCCTCTCAGTTCTACACAAGTACATTTAACTAGCAAATGATGCTTTCAAAAGGAAACACATTATTTTCTGTTCCTGGAATGGAACAGTTTTTATAGTCAATGCCTTCTAAAGAGCTATCCCAACACATAAAGTGCCTCTTTCTGCACCAAGACAAAATATCTCAAAGTAAAAAACTGTAAAAGCAAAGTCACTGGGAAATACACAGCCACTGGAACTGTAATGTAAGTATGTTTTGTGTGAGTGTCAATTCACACAGTTATCCAGAGAGGTGAGCAACGGTCTTGGCAAAAAAACCCCACATTTCCAAAGACCAGAAAGAAATAGCACAGAAAAGAATGATTTAACTGGGCAGCTGTCTGCATTTTAAAGCATTTTAAGATGTGGAAGGATTCTTTATCCCAATAACCATTCCTTTTCCTAGTCCAAAAAAGGGTACAGCATTACACTGGCATATAACCCTTTCTGTATCAACAAATGTTGCACAGACAGACCAGTAAACAAAGTGTGCTCCTAAGTTAAACTGCACTTGCTGCTTACATTCTTGCATACTTGTACACCTCTGACATTTATGTGGCTCGAGCAGGAAGATTTAACAGCCTTCACATCAAAACAGCCCACAAAAAGCCTTCAACGATCTGTGAGTTGGTGGTAAAAACACAGCACATCCTCCTCCTCCCCAAAACCACTGGCATTTGATCATTCAATTTTCCATACAGACTTAAAAAGGCAATTCATTGTTGCACCTCAAACACCACTTATAAAAGGTACTATTCTTACCATATCCTTTATTGAAGATATCTCTGGCAGGCTTGCCGAGGTCTACATATGATGGAGGAATCGCCATTGGAGCTGAAAGGTAAAGGGTTAATTAATAATGAACCTTTGGCCACTGCACACATGAAAAAAATGCTACCACAGTTCTTTCAAGATAGTCTTTAAGGCAGATTCATCTACACAAAGGCAATTAACAGATCTAATGGATATAATTATATATTTAAAATTAACAGATATGACACTACAGTATTCCGAGAAATACACAGATCTTCAGTGAAGGTCACTGTGAACATGGGATGTTTTCTTGGCTTATGGACAGAAGAGGCATTGCAGAGAAAAGGCATTACAAGACCACCCAGTTCTTAATTTTTCAGGTAAATTTCTCCATAGATCCTTCATTACCAGAAATTAACTAATAACTCACATTTCCAGAGTTGGTATAGTTACTGACAAAAAACCTGGACAGTAGAAATCTAAAAACCTGTAATGCAGACAGTTATTCCCCAAAGTTCTACAAAGTCAAAGTTGACATATGCCTATGAAACCTACCTGAAAGTACTCACAAGGTTTTAGTTTTGAAAATGTAAAAAGAAAGCATATCTGCTCTCCAATATCATTTTTGCCCCATATTTTACATGGCACACATACAATTTAAAAATGAAGATCTAAAGCCATTAACCAGTAATCAATCTGGTAATATACAAGAGTTTAAGTTTTGGAAGTTGTCCTGTTAGTTTAAAACATCCAAGTAGGAGGAGCGTGGGGTCTGTGAGATCTCTTTACAAGTGCCTGTCTCAGACAGGGAGCCTCTGGCAGCCTCGCAGTTAAAGAACCTGTCACTGCAGATGAGCTATGGCCCAGCTCTCCAGCCTCATGGACAGACACCAGGCTAAGGTCTCACCCAGGCCCGTATCACTCTCCTCCCTGGGAACACACACTCTTATCTGGACCTCCTTGAAAGACTGTTTTCCCATGATTTCAATAGCGAGAGGCTGTTGTTGCAGAGGCCCTGCATTTTAAAGTTGTGAAATATAGAAAACAGAGCACATTAATGACTCCCCCCATGCACTGAAAAGGGGGAGAAGGGATGGGGGGAAAACGAAACCAACTAGACAAGGCCATGAAAAGGCGAAACACATCCAAACAAAAATCTTATCCTCTCAAACTGATAGGTCACATTTGTTTAGCTGAGAGTCAGATTGACAAAACTGACTTTTTATCTTCCTTTTGTGTGGTGGATTGATTTTTTTTTCTTTTTAAGTAAATGAAAAAACTATCTTTAGAACTTGAAAAATAACAAGGGCAATGTTCTCACATGTTAACTTCCAAATCCTAATTACAACTGCCATATACAGCCAAATTGTATGGACTGCTACTATTAAAAAAAAAAACAACCAAAAAACCACACCAACCCACAAACTACTTTAGCAATCAATGGGAAGGCAGAAAGACTGTTTCTTATTTCTCTACAATTCATAATGCAGTCTTCCAGAGCACCCTACTTCAGCTTTCTATTGCCCTAAGGGGGTAATTTCAACCTCCTCTGACTAACAATATTTACACTCAGTTTCACACACCTACACAGAACTCGGAAAAACGTCTTTAGCAAAAATGTCTAAACTCTACACCCAGGTTACTATATCAAGGCACCTACCACTTGCTCAAGAACAAGTCTGGTTTTCCAGGGAATTAAATTAAACATTAATTTTTTTTAAGAGACATGAAAACGGCTTAGAGCATCTGAAGTTTAAAGATGCTTAGCCCAAATTCAAGTCTACAGAAGAACAGACCCTAATCCCAGTGACAAGCCATTCAATGGCTCCTGTTATTTATTCCATAGAAAGGAGCAGCTGATAGACCAAATTACAAGGGAGTGTGAGAACCCTTGCCTGTAGAGTTCTCCTGCACATTTTTCAATGAGCTGGTTTTATTCAGATAGTTTAATTATAGAGAAGGTTTAGCTACATGTCTCCCTTGATGAACAGATCTCACCTCTAACTAGCATCATCAGAATAATTATTTCTAGTTCTGAAGTTTCATATTAGCCTTTAGCACAGACGTGCTTTTACAGTGTACATAAATGAGCTTTTCCCTTTTGTTTCCAATCTGACTAGACAACCAGTACAGACAAGAGATTTTATGCTAAGCAGAAATGTCCTGAGAAGTTAACAAACTTGTATCTGTGTCAAAATTCGGAGGATTATTACAGTAAAAAAGGATGTTGCTGTTTTATCTGGCCTAGTTAAGCATCCTTACCACTTCAGGGAAACCAGCCAGTATTTGTTTAGACATTCCAGCCTACAGATGCAAGTTTTGTAATAAAACGTTGAAAGAGAGTACAACTGTCACACTGCTGTTCTAAAACTGTAATACTGACATTACAGATGGATGAAGGCAAAACAGGAAACCAAGAGTTAATTTTGGATATACTAAATGCCTGATAAACCAGTGTCACCAGCACAATACTCATTAAATGAAAACAGGGCCATAAAAAAATCAATCCCGTGTCCTCCAATGTTAGCTAGATTTGCAAATTCTTATAATCACAAGTAATTTTTTCAACCCTATTTTGAAGCATCTTTCACTTAAAAACTACTAATTAGAAGTGACTAAACAATAAGCATCACTTAGCTACTAGGGGTTTGCTGTAAAAACTGTAAAATAATCGACCTGAAGTACAGAATATACTTGAGCTAAGTGAGAGCTCCACCCTAATCCTTGTTACATTCCACCGTGATGAAAAAAGTTAAATTAATCTGCTACTCAAGAGCCACAATCATGCTTTCTTCTGCAATAAAAAGAAAAAAAGAATCACCTCAAGAACAGAAAAATGTATTAACGTTATTGAAGTTACTACATCACAGTTCTCCTTGGAGGCAGTACTTCAAAACTCTCACGCCCTACAATTAAGGAATGCCACAGACCTCTATTAGGATTTCTAACAATTTTAAGATCTCGAAATATTCAAGATCAAACTACAAACCGTATCAGCCTATAACAGATTAAAAAAGCTGTATTCACATTATTTGAAAAAGCAACAACTACGCTGAAATTATCCCAGCATCCCAATAAAGAGAAAAAAAATTGAGATTATTTAAAAATTAATTCGTTAAAATACATCGGACAGACGGTGACCTTCAGGCTTACACTGATACTACAGAGCTTAAAAAAAAAAAGAAAAGCCACCTCCTTACCCTTGCATTAACCCTCTCCCTACTTACAGACCGGAGGTGGACACGCAAGCCTAATATCGGCCAGGCCAACACAGAAACTTTAAGGACAAGGTCTGGAAATGGACTACGGCTCAGAAAGCGAAAGCGGGGGGTAGTAAAGCAGCGCCTCCCAAAGAGGAAAGGCAGCGAAGGGAAAGCGGGGATGCGGCCGCAGCCCGGGCAGGGCAGGGCCGGGCCGAGCNCGTACAGCAGGATCCGTGCGCCGCTGCCCTTCGTGGGAAACTATCCGTCACCCTCCCGGGCCCCACCCGCCTCCCGCCCTGGCACAAGGGCTGGAGAAGCCCTTCAGCTGCGGCCAGACGCGGAGAGCCGGCGGCCTTTGTGTAGATGGCGCTTGCCGGGCGCAGCCGCGGCCCCTTACAGCCCCCAGGAGCCCTTTCCCTTCTGCAGGGAACAGCACCCGCGGAGCGCTGGGCGATGACGCAGTGCCCGGCATCGCTCCGCAGGGCTGCTCGCCTTTGCTGCCCACTGCCACTGAACACACCACACCTCACACGCTCTGCTGCTGCTGCCCGACGGCCACACACAGGGACACGCCGCAGGATGGCCGGTGCACTCCATTTAAGAAGGTTTGGGGCCTCCTGCAGACAAGTTGCCACAGACTTTCCGACTGCCTAAGCTCCAGACACTCCCCGTAAGAGCACAGTGTGTGTCAGGCCAAGAGAAGCAATAACCGTCAGAAACATTTCCTAGATAGTGCTGTCTGACCATAAATCGTAGCTGGAGAACCAAGTCACACGACTGTTATGCAGCAGGCGCTGCACAGCTCTGCAGGAGGAATCGCCGAGTCACCAATGCAGACCATTGCAAGGCCAAGGAACTGCACAATAGCCATTTCTAAATTTCATATTCTTACCTCTTTTCTTGGATTATGACATGATCTCAAATTCCTCAAGAAAGTAAAACTCACAAATAAAAATATACTTGTGTGATACGAAAATACTAGCACAATTCATTTTCCAGAACACATGGTACAAGAGTAATTTTCCAGAATATTAAGAAGATAGCAGATTAGCAGCAAGGCCCAACATAATGCCAGTCAGCACCTGCTTGTTATATCAAAAATAAGCAACGGATTTGTGTGTGTGTGTATGTGCAAGTCCAATGCTTTCACATCAAAAGACACAAGAGATGTTTCATTTTGACAGTTTTAAATAAGACAGTTTGGCATTGCACAGATAGATGTGTTGATGAATCAAGAAGGAAAGCCACATACTGAGACAATAAATAACAGTAGGAAAAGAAACCCAGTGTGTCTTATTGTACATGGAAACACACATTAGGAATAAATACAGATCTGATTAAGTAAAAATAGATTGTGGGATAGGTTGCGCATGATTTAAAGACATGCATTTATTATTTATACCAGTCCTATAAATCGATTCTGAATAAAAGTTCAGTTGCTTATAGGAGACATCAGCATTCTGCCTTTTTTTTTTCCTTTAAAGATAATTATTTTAGTAATGGTTTGGCTTTATTTTTAGCAATCTATGAAAGCAATTACTACTCCACCCTGAGCAAAAAAAAACAAACAAAAAAACCCCATGAATCATTGCTTTGTAAGGCAAGGCCGAAGCAATAATCTGAGACAGACAACAGCACACAAACTCCTCTGCATTATTGTTCCAGGCTTCCGTGGCAACAGCCTCTGCCTGCCAGTGTTTTTTACTCACTCTTCCCCCGCCCCTGCCTCGTACAACCGTGCCTTATTTCTCTCAGCACATCTGCTAAAGCTCAGAGCACCAAAAAGGCACAGCTTCAGGGCTGCAATACCAAGCCTTGTAATTCACTCTGGACCTTTCTTCTTAGTAATCTCCTCATACTATTCGGTGCACACGCCTCCTGTGTAGGTGCACTCCCTCTGAATGGGCTGGTTTGCTATTCAAATTCAGCAGCTCTCAGGTTTTGGGGCCAGTTGCAGTTGAACTGTTACCATTTTGGATGAATACAGCCATATTTATGTATAACTGACATTAGAGTTTACTGGTAACACTTGGAGAAAAACAACCCACAGGTCACTGTAAGTTTACTGCCATTTGAACACAAACTCTGCTTCCCTCTCCACAATTTATAATCACAATTACTGAAGTAGTGTATGTGAGCAACAAAAAGAGAGCAAGTGGCTACAGTACCTACTAGAGTTCACCAAACAGTTTAGATAACTTATGTTCACTTCTGACACGAGCCTGAAGTCATTGTTTGCTCTCCATTCTGGATGCAGACCTTCAGTTGAAGACTCAGTGGAGAAGCCTTACAAAATATCTAGCAGTGAACTCCTAAGTGATTTAGGACTCCTCATTCTGAAACAAGCTGATTTAGGGAATATAGCAGAGATTATGAAAGTGTAATCAGCAGGGTTACACCAGCAGGGTGGAAAATAGTTGAAGCTCCCAAGAAACAAATTTGGAACAAACAAAGCCAAGGGCTTTTTCTACAAAGTGGTGCAATCCAGTGGAATTACCTGACACAGGAAGCTAAATGTTTATATGGGCTCCAGGGGAAACTAGAGAGGCTTGTGGAAGAGAAATCCAGCAAGGATTACTAATTACTAATCCATTTAAGAATTACATATGGCTGTATAGCCTGTTCAGAGTCCGAAAACCCCTGAGTTACAGATGGAGGTATCATTTAAGCTCATCCAGTTCTCACACTGTTCCTTACAGGTGTGTGCTGCTGTGGTGGTTCAACGAGGTCGGGTCTGCAGTTGGAGGGGACCCAGTAGAGCCAATCAGCTGCCTCGTTTGGAAGATTGACACCCGGTTAAACCACTTAAAAGAGTTGGTCACGCCTCTGTGGAAGAGTCCATTTGAAGAGGCGCAAAGGCCAGGAAAACCCTCTTGGCTTCTGGGAAAGCTCTCTTGGCTTCTGGGAAAGCTCTCTTGGCTACTGGCTTCTGAAGCGGTCACTGGCTGACCTGACCCCGTGTGGCCGGGTTGGGCCAGGCCTGGCCAGGCTGGGCTTACACGGCCCAGTCAGCGTGCAGCTCGGCTGAGATTATTGTCGCTGCCAGGCCATGCCACTGAGACTATCCCAATGCCACGACCAACCACACCACTGGGACAGCACCCCATGGCCCCAGCTATGTCAGCATGGCTTGCGAAAGAACTTTGTTTTACACCAGGACCAGCACCAAGAGTGGCCCCGCGGCCCCCACAACCGGCCTGGTCCGGGAGCGGCCGCACGGCCATGACTGCGCGACCTGGACAACAGCGTGCGGCCGTGGCTGCCTCAGCATGGCTTGCAATTAACTTCATTTGTTTAGCTGCTTTTAGCCAGCCATGCTGGCTAAAGAACAAAAATGGCAGCAGCAGCTTTTCTTGTTTCTGGCAGTCCACATGAGAAAAGGCCCAGAGTGGAGCCAGTGGCCGGCACGGCTCGCACGGTGTCCGTGGAGACAAGACCAGTGAGAGGCACAGCGAGCGATTGTCCCAGTGCAGAGCCTGGGTGAGATCAACCTTTCAGCACTGCAGAACTCTATAAAAACGGTTTCCATTGATAAAGCTTGAGAACAAATGAACCTATGAACACCAATTCTCTCCCGAATCAGGAAAAGGAAAGGGTGAAGACACGTAGAGAAAACAACATGAGACACTGAAGTCAGTAAAGAAGGAGTCAAATTCTAGATGGGAGAGGATTGAGGAGATGCCTAGATGCCTTAGTCTTGGGCTGAAATTCTTTTGTGAGGCCATGGTGAAGATATATTTTTGATATATCAGTGTTTCTTTTTTCCCTGTAATTCATGAAGTTCATGGTGGGAGGCAACATTCACCCACAGCCCATGAGAAAAGGGCACTCCTTCTGGAGTGTGTGGATGCTGAAAAGCTGTAATCCAATGAGAAGCCTGAACAGAGAGAGATGAGAAACTTTGCCCCAGGGATAGAAAAAGAAAAAAACCTCTGTTCCCAGAGATAAAAGAAGAGAACTTTAGTTTATATGCTAGAACAGCTCATCCTTAAAATAGTGTCCCATAAGTTGCCATGGCCCATGAAAGCAGCTTTG
>VXBB01006112.1:15377-41413 GCA_013399915.1 Illadopsis cleaveri
ACTATGACCTGTGGTGGATGCTCAGATTTTCTGAAAACTTTAAATTTCTACAGTGGCTGCAGTAAGACTAGCTGTTCATGCGCTGATAGAATAGGTTTCATGTCACCATAGGAAACCATGACACTGACACTTTTAGGCTGGGTTACAAAGATTATAAACTGTGTAGAGAGGAAAAAAAAGAATTCCTATTGTGTGATATGTAACCAGTTGAAATATTGTTGGAAATACCAAATAAAAATCACAGAGTAATAGAACTGCAAATTGATAAGGTTGGAAAAGATCATTGAGTCCAGCCTATTAACCTAGTACTGCTGTGTTCACCACTAATACATATCCTCAAGGCCACAGCCACATATTTCTTTAATGCTTCCAAGGATGGTGATTCCGCCACTTCCCTGTGCAGCCTGTTCTAGTGCCTGATTACCCTTTCAGTGAAGAAATTTTTCCTAATAATCTATCTAAACTTCCCCTGGTGCAACATGAAGACATCTCCTCTTGTCCTGTCACTTATTCCTGGAGAAAAGAACCTGACTCCCCAACTGAACTATAACCTACTTTCAGGTGGTTGTAGAGATCAAGAAGGTCCCCCCAAGCCTCCCTTTCTTCAGCATAAACACCCCAGCTCCCTCAGCCATTCTTCATCAGACTTGTGCTCCAGGTCTGTTCCCTTCTCTGGAGCCACTCCAGCCCCTCAATGCCTTTTTTGTAGAGAGGGGCCCAGAAATGATCCCAGGATTGGTGGTGTGGCCTCACTGGTGCCCAGTGCAAGGGGACAGTCATTGCACTTGGTCTTGCTGCCACACTATTGCTGATATAGGCAGGTGGCATTGGTCTTCTTGCCCCTTGGGCACACCTGGGCTCATGCTGAGCTGCTGCAACCAGCACCCCGACATCCTTTCCCAGCTTTCCAGTGGCTCTGTCCCCAGTCTGTTGCACTGCCTGGGGTTGTTCTGACCCAAAACAGGACCTGGCACCTGGTCTTGTTGAACCTCATACAACTGGCCTCAACCCATCGATTCAGTCTGTCCTGATCCCTCTGCTGAGCCTGCCTACACTCCAGTAGATAAACACTCCCACCCAACTTGATGTCATCTGCACACTTACTGAATGTGAATAAAAATGTTGAATTGGTCAAATCTCCAAGACATCCTTGTGGATCTTCAAATTCAGAAACCTTTTAGCACAAGGTTGACATTGCCAAGGAGTGAGTGGTATGTAGAGCAGCTTTGTATTAGTTTTCTGTTAAGATCTTCAATCCAATCAGGTACTTAAAAAAAAACAACCCAAACTGATAGTATAGGGTTAAAATGGTTTCTGAGGCAGCAAGGTCTGAGAACAGGACTTTAGCTTCACTGAAACCAGGATGTTATTTTCATGCTATTGTTTTAACCAAATCAAGTATAACTTTGCCAAAGTAATAAATCAGGGGAGGGGGGATGAGTGTGATTCTTAGTTAAACACGTAGGCCCTGGAAATAAAGTTAGGTATTCTTCACTAGGTCAAGTGGAACTGTACCTGCATAATCATCATATGATAAATGACATGATTTTTAATTGTAACATTTGTTTGGTAGCTGAATATGATTATTATCTTAAACAAGAGTCATGAGAATCGATAGTTACAAAATTCATTGATTGCGTAAAATCAATGGAACAATGTGGGTTTAATAATTAACATGAAATGGAAGAGTATAAAACATATCCATTCTGAACCCATGTCAGAGTCGGATTTGGGTCCTGAACCTCTGATTCCCAGAGCTCTTCAATAAAGCACCGCATATAATCATTCTGTGATTATGTGTTTTCTACGCTAACAAAACCACTAAAACAGACTTGAGAAGAAGCATACAGTTGAAGAACGATCACGAGATCTGCAATAATAGATATGAATTCTGATTTTTTTAGTAGTTCTAAAAGGAAGGGAAATAAAAGTGGAACAAGAGCACATGGCATTCAGAAAGAAACAAAGCAAAATTTGAATAACAATATATTTGTAGTTATTATCCATTAAATAGTTAGTATTTGGCTATGTAATACAGTTTGGATGGTGAGTTTTGCTAAAAAATGTACATATGCCTGTAACACACAGTCAAATTTGTTTGTATGAAGTTAGATGGATGTGAGTGTACAACACAGCCTAGGTAATACCAACATGTTGGGGAAGATGAATCAGGGAAACCTTAAAAACTATAATTGCTTAGCAAAAGATTCTGAAAATATGAAACCCATAGTCAAAATAGAAATTAAAGCTTACTTTGAGTTGTAGGATACCAAGTCTTAGTTACTGGATAACCCGAAAACAATAGCCTAGCCAGCTGAAGGAGAATCCCTTTTGACTGAACATTACCCTTCTGCTGGCTAAGGAATCCAAAGGTCAATGTAGCAAAAGAGAATAGTCGAAACAGTAGTTTTTAGAGTTTAAAATCTAACACAGTATGGTAATGTAGTAGTTCTTATAGGCTGTATGTAGATTCTATAGGATTTTGTGTCGTGTACTGGTTGGTTAGTGTAAATTAGAATATTCAACACAAAAGGAGATATAATGTATTGTAACAAGGACCTCGCTCTCTCTTACTCTCTTGCTCTCTTGTGCTCTTGCTCTCTTGCTCCCTTCTCTCTTGCCCTCTTGTTCTCTCTCTCCCTCTCTCTTTGGGACTTCCCTTCAGCCGAGGCTGGTGGCTGAAGGCAAGGCTCTTGTTACCCACGACCTTTGCAATAAAACCATGTGTTCTCTAGAATATCTCTGTCTGCAGAGTTCCCTCTCCCTGCCGTCCACGGATGCTCCTACACCAACATGCACAGCTAAATTGAGATTATAAAGTGAGGTAACACAGAGGAAAAGCTTTCAAACTGAAGAGTACTGAAGATATATGGACATTTAATATAAGTGTCAGAAGTGGCAAGTAAACAGCCTATATGTCTATTGCAAACTTTTGGAGAGATGTTCTTTATTATTTTAGATTTCAGATTCAAACATGATTCACATATGATCTTAATAAACCACATAGTTTTAGTATAACTTCTTCACCCAAAAAAGGAAATCACTCAGGAAAGCCTCCCTTTTGTCATTGTAAATCTCAACCATAATGAGTATCTCAGTCCAGAAGTACCCAACTAGAGGCTCTGATGAGAAAATTAACAAAAAACAATCACACAAAATTTTAGATGTGTTTTATTGTTATTAGCCACCTTTCCCTGAAAGCTAAAAGACTAGAAAATATTATAGATGAGCTTGTAAACATCAGTGTAGCAAATTCTCCAATATTCATTTCTATTTTAGCAATTGTGTTTTCTGATTATACCAGTAATTCTGTCTCCATGTTTTGCCAAAGTGTCTAGAAACTTTTTATGGCAAGTGTTGTTTCATGAGAACAAAACCAAAGCAAAACAAACACTCACCACCCCTCCCCCTCCACCAACAAAAACGAGAGGAAAAACAACAACAACAAATAAATAAACAAACAAAACCAAAAAAACACCAGAAAACAAAAAAATCCAAGAAACAAAAACCAAGAGACATTGCAATGCATATAATTCTGAAACAAAACATCATGACACATAAAATTCTGAAGAACCAGTCTTAGCAGAGCTTCCATATGACATTTTGGCACAAAAGTGATTACTAAACTACTACTAAAATTTTATAATTTCTAGAATATATCAAACGGATTCTTTTCCTGAAGAGACAGAATGTTATCATCTATTTTGTCCCTTTTCTTCACCGACCATTAAATCTACATAAAAGCAGAAAAAAAAAATTAAAACTCTCAAAGAAAACTCCCAAAAAACCAAACGAAGAATTAAAAGTTCTGAACATGCAAGTCAATTTATAATCTACCTGGTAGAAGAGTAATTAACATAAGAGTTTAATCTACATACCACTGGAAGCTGGAAGTTGACACAGAGTTGAAGATGTGGGAAAATCACAAACATCATAGTTTAAAATCAGCTAAAAATCAAATATGGAATAGATATAGAAATGTGGAATGTGAAAAGAACAAGTGTGGATAAACGTGAAAAGGCAGTTCTAAATGCAGTTGGATAATATACTTTTGGGTAGCCTAAAGGGAAAGTTAGGTGAGAGAAATGCAGAAATGAAATAAAGTGGCAATTAGAAGGAAATGGTGTATCAAAACAGTTAAACTTCAGAAAGCAAAATAACACTCCTCCCCAATAATTTTTCCATCATTACAGATTGGAAATACAATACATAAGAAGGCAAATTCACCTTCAAGAAATTCCTGAATTCTGGACTTCTTTTGCCTATGAAATCACTACAAAAATTTATTCTGCTGATTATCTTTCAAATATCTTTAAGAGATGCAAATACTGAGTTTGAAAGCAAAAATATGGATCGCAACAACAAGTGCAATTACAATGTATATAAAGAGGAGTGCAAGAAAATGCAGAATGCTCATGTATTCTAGGTACTGAAATACCTAAAGCACTATGTATGCTAGCATATATACATATGCAAACACTGACTTTTTAGACAGTAAGTTCACTAGAAATTCTTTTTTCTGTAAAGCTGAAGCTGTCAGGGATAACAAAAAATTAAATTACTCCCAGAGCATATGGTGTCTTGGTGTTGTTTCTATCAGTCATTGAATGAGACTGAGTTAAACTAGCAATCTTTTTTGATTTCTCTAAATGCAGTGAAACCAAGTCACATTTCATTTTCCAAATATTGTCAGTGAAATTTAATATATGCTATAATAATTTCAGATTTTATTTTATAATTATTGTAGAAAAATGTTAATTTTTCCCTTCATCAATAGTATGTGCTTTAAAGTATGAATTTTGAAAAGAGTGGTACTTTTTTCCTAGTTCTATCTGCCAAAAATTATTGTTGTTGCACTACTTTCTGCAGTGGAACTCACACTAAAAAATGCAGTTTTAAGTCCCTTAACTTAAGTTGTACACAAAGTTCAAGTTTGAATGACAAGGATATATGAATTTGCTTGGGCTTTAGTGCTACCATCACATGTGGTCAACAATTTTCATTGAAAAAAAAGAAATTTATAAATAGAAAAACTATGTCCAAAAAGATTAGTTTAAAAGTTTCCATTAATAACAGGTTAATCTGTTGCAATGATTCATAATTACACAGTTTCACCTTATTTAGATCTCTTATGAAGCATATAACATAGTTTCTTCCAATTTAATAAAAATAATTAAATATGATTTGATTTTGTTATAATTTCCATAGTACAATTTGAACTCTCAAATGGGAGGCCTTCAATAAAAACCTTGAAAAAAATCTCGTTATGATTATCTATTATATATTCCACTCTTCATATCTAAGGACACTGTCCCTGGACCTGTTGCTGAAGACTGTAGTGATTTGAAAACTGAAATTACTCTTGCAGTTCAGAAATTAAAGACCAACTATTATTATAAAAGGAATTTATACACAGAGAAAACGAGAACCTTGTCGAGATAGAGGAACTCTACTTTAAGCAAAAGGGCCATGACTTGTGATTGCCTTTCATATATGTACACAGCCCCACAAGAATTTCTTTGCCCCAAAATAAGTATTTCAGTCTGTAGAATTCTTTTGAAATACCTAACAGAGTAACTTTAAACCCAGATAAATTAGGAAATAGCAATCTACAAGACATTTTCATTTGAAGTTCAATGAATGATATACTTAATAACTCACTATTTGCAATTATTTTGGAAAAAAAAAAAATTGCTGACTACCAGTTTTTATTCCTCTTTTTTTTTCTTTTGCAGGGGTGGTGGTGGTGGTAGACACTGTATGTTCCTTTTTAATTTCATTTTAAGATACAATTCCCTGAGTAATTAACATAATTTTGTAAAGTACTTTGTCTACCTACTTTTTAACATTAATTCCACAATTTTTCTTCTACTTCCCTTCTTCTGCTTAATTTTGTAAAGAAATATACCAAGCACCATTAATTTGTGCCTAGCAAATAAAAAAAGTAAGTTAAATTGGTAATATTTCTGGATGTACTCAATGCCTAAGTACTTATAGGATTAATCTGAATTAATTATTAGTTAAAAATATCCATCAAAAGAATTACAAATACCTTTAGTCTATAAAGCCGTGCATGAGAAAATTAAGAAAAGCTGATTCACAATTTTTATCTAGTTTGATGCCTTTCTTACATCCCTTCATTTACAGTGAGGAATTAAACATTAGAGTAACTAAGTTTTCCACATAATTCCCCATTATGATGTAGAGATAATCATGCAACCACATAAAGACACAGATGGTCAGCCAAAGCAAAACTCGTCATTTTCTAAATTTCAAGTGCTTCAGTGCTCTGTGATTCCTATTATAAACACTGAATTAATTCTTCCTATGCTATGTCTTCCATTATGTCAGCAAGGAAAATGTAAGTTATATTCAGCACAAGACCTTTCACAAGAACAAAAAGACCCATTTCACCATTGGCTCACAAAGGTCCATTCTTCAGATACAAGAATGCCTTACAGAATCAGTGACAGATAATCCCTTAGCAAGTAATTGTTTAGATCAGGAGATGTTACATGAAGATATAGGATGATCGCAAGAATGTGGTTCTGTTTGGTCAATAAAGTAGAGGAAAGGGTGATTTTCTTGACCACGTACAGAAAAAAAATTGAAGACTTATGGAAGAAACTCATGGCTGAGGTGGAAGCCATGAACAGAAACCCTAGCTGAGTCTTCCTCAGTTCTACTACATCAAATGACATAGCACTTTCAAGGCAGCACCTCTTTCTTGTGGTGCAGAATACACATTGAAATGAAAAACTGCTCATGCAATCTATTACAGTTTTCAGCAAAAATCATTGGGACTAAGAATGAAAAAAATATTTTGGCAACTTCAATACCTTTTTTGCTGGAGAGAAACTAGAAAGCATTTCTGAAAGCACTGATTTCAGTTTAGCTGATTTTTAATTCCATGGAACAGAGAAATGGTAATTTTATGTCAGAGAGATATTTCTGATATATATGCAACACTAATAAAAACAAGGTGGTAATCTTTCTTTAACAGCACAATTCAAATAATTCTGAAGAAGGTAAAGTTTTAGTGAAATTAGCCATATACTGTGCCTGTAGGTGAATGTTTGTAGTAAACATGAAATATTTGCAAGTAAATATTAACTTTTTCTTCATTACTTTGCCATCAAGATTGATTAAATATAGATTTGTTTTAAAGAGATGAAATACTAATTTGCATCAGTATGTCATGAAAACCTATTATATTGGTTTGAAATTTCTTTGCCAACTATTTAGAAATGTCTAACAACCAGAGGTTAAAGTTATGAAGGTATAATAATTTTCTGTCTTATTCATGCAGAAGACAATTATTAATGACTGCCATTACTGCAGTTAAAATTCATACAGTTAATCTTATTTATTAATTTGAATGTACTTATTTTCCATGTTTATCACATATAAAACTGAGGCGTGATTTGGAATTTACTAACAGAAATATGCTTAGGAGTATTAATATTTAAAATTAGCAGAGGATTATAACACTGCAGAGAAAATAGATGCTTTCTAAACACCTGCTTATTACATTTTTATCAATGTCTCATTAAGCCAAATGTGGGAGCATAGTGGATTTTGTGTTGTTGGGTTTCTCATATACTGTTCAGTTACTTGATGAGACTTTTCCAAGTTCTTCATCTTGAGCATCATATCTATTACTGACACGGTGGTGGAATTGCCCGCTAGCTCCTGACAACGCTCCAAGAGTGGCTGCTCCAAGATGCAACATGATTTGAGTAGCAGTAGAGCAGGGCTTGCTCTCTACAGCACAGTGCTGTGCTGACGTGCTGAAGGCAGAGACAAGAACTAGGGAGAGATCTTCCGTACAGATTCCAAAGTGGTTTATTACCAAGGAAGGTCCAGGGATGAAAGACACTGAGCCCTGGTCTGCAGGAGCTTTTATACAGGGGAGGATCTTGGGGAGGGTACAAATCTTCAACCAATAGGGAAGGGACTGGGGGAGGATCAGAAGGTGGGGTTTACAATATATAAACCAATGAGAATGCACGGGGGGAGAGGAACAGTTCACACAAACCAATGGGACCTTGAATAACAGAGGATTTCCAAGGGGATTTCCAAGGCAGGAAGCTGGCACAAGATTGGATTGACAACTCAGTGGGAGGAGGAACAGAAAACAATCTGGATCAAGGAGCAGGACTAAGACAAGACAGATAACTAGGTGAAAGGATACAACATAGGACTGAACCAACAATACAGGGGAGAGCGGAACAAACTATTATACATAAACACACACCACAACGCATTACCTGAATGTAACATTTTCTGTATTTCATCGGAAACCTCAATACTACATATTCAATCACCACTCTAACAGCACACAGGCAGCATATTTTTTCCATATACAGAAGAACAGTATGTAGCATATCCAGTTTAACTCCATCTAGTTTCAGTGGAACTGTTCTTTTACAAGTTTGAAAGACAACCTTGCTGATTGTCCGATGTCAAGCAGCCTTTTTTTGATTTTGCAGTGTGTCACAAAGATAATTATTTGCTCAGTATTTGTCTGTAACGAATCATAATGTTGACTTTTATGGGTCAATGCTGTTTCCAAACAGCCCTCAGATTCTTGGATTACTGAATTTTGTATCACTGGACTTTGGGCCCCAATATTTAGGTCATGCTAAATTATTTATATCTAGAGGTGGTGCAAAATGAACATGAATAATACGGGGTGTTTTCTTTGATAGCTCTATAATTAAAGTATTTTAATAAATATTGTGGGAAGAAGATAGATTTCTACACAATATGGAAACTGAAATGTAAAAGAACACTGAGAAAGTTTTTTTTTTTCTCATTAAAAAGATTGATTTTAAAAAATATATTCGAAAATAAGGACTATTCTAAGCCTAATTTAATGGCTATAATTTTGTATGGTAAATTACAATTCACATTCATGGCTCCTAAGAAAAGTGAAGAAAGATAACAGAATGTTTATAATTCACTCTACTTTGAGAAAGTAATATAACATTACTATTTTAAGTTTTGATTGTCCCAGGGTACCTAAGAGTTCATTACAATCAAATGGATAGCCTTCAGTCCCCACGTGTATTCAGTCCTGTGTGTGAAACATGACAGATACATAGCAATTTTTTTTTATATTTCCTCCCCGTATGACCTTATAGTATTTAGTATATATGACTATTTTTAGACTAATTTTTTTAAATGCTATTTTCAAAAATGATCTATGTGAATGTTATCAATTCACTTAAAATTATCACTTAGCCCTTTTTTGTGCTAAACACCAAATAACCTCAAACAAACGTGACTGTGGAGCTAAGTTCTCCATTTATTTCACATTAGAAATTGTTTTTCTGCCATGAACAGCCAAATTCAAAACAAAACAGCCTGCCACATGTTTTGAACATAAAAAATCCCCACTTTTATAGACATCTTGGCAAAATTTCTTTCTGTGAGTCTTTTTGCATTTTTTCATTTCAATTGCAAATAATTATGTCTGGAAAAAAAATCAAGTCAGTAGCTTAAAAGAGCACCTTAAATCTACATTGATACTAAAAAGAAAGCTAGAGTCAAATACGTTGCAAAAATTATTATTTCAATGGACATTTTTAATTAAGAACTCTATTACATGCATTTTACTGCTATTCATGTTTCTCAAGGTTATTTGAAAATGACTAGTTGCACTAGCAACTGAACTTTCAAAAACTGACATAATTTTCCATTAGGAGTATTAGTAGTCAAGCATAGAATTTGAGTAAGCTAAGAACAGTGTCATGGAATGTCTCAGGTTCAAATTTCCAAATATGAAGTTCTGGACCTTTGACAAAATTCAAAATGTGAGGCAAAGATAGCATTGCATTGCCTTGTTTTTTGACTTTGGTGTTATCACAGTCTGTTTAGAATCTTATTTCAGCAAGTCTGTTGTTTTCTGCAACTAAAACATTGAATCAAGAACCCAAGTCTTGAGAGGAAAGAACATTGACAAATTGAAGAAGGTTCTATCCAAGGAAAACATGCATGTGTTTAACATTTAAGGGGACTAAAACCAACACCATAGCATTTAATACAGAGGAAACCGCAGTTGGTTATAACATCAAGGGTTGTGATACCCTTGAATACATATCAGTACCTCTCTTTAGAGAAAATAACAATTAAAAATGTTAGATAATGTCTTTTCTGCTGCCTGTATCTTCTCCCTCTGTATTTAATGCCAGAGGGCCACTTTTCAAGGAAAGTTTGTAATGGAGGTATTTCTTTACCTGGAATTTATAAAGGGGAACATTTTCACCAGAAGAGCGGACAGTTGCTTATGATAAACAACAGAATTTTGCCTTTTCATAATACAATGTTATTTCTTGTAAAACCTAGCTTGGTCTCCATTATCTTCATGTATATACTTTTAAACAGCTCACTTTCCCTCACTTACATTCACATTTTTTGTGCAAGTCATCAAGGTTTTGGGGTGAACTCCTAAATGAGTTGTTTGATTTTATATTTGAACAGTTTGGTACAATTTTCATATGCCAAAGAGCATTCAAGGAGCTGCCTTTAAAGTTCAACTCAGAACAACAAAGAAATAAAGGAATTAGATCAATATTTTAATAAGTAATATAATGCTGTGCTAAACCAGAAAAAAAAATCTTAAAAGCAATGAACAGAAGTCACAAGAAGTTTAAGTGCACAAAGATTAATAAATTTGTTTATGTGTTGTCTGTTGTTATGAGAGGCACTGAATAAGTGGCTGCATTGTATAGCTAATATCATAACTGGCTCTCCTCAGGACATGGAATAGTTGGAGCAAGTCCAGAGGAGGCCACCAAGTTGATAAGAGGACTGGAGCACCTCCCCTAGGGAGACAGGCTGAGTGAATTTGGGCTGTTCTGCCTGGACAAAAAAAAAAAAGGTTGAGTGGAAAGTTCAGAGCAACCTTCCAGTATCTGAAGGGGCCTACNCTGGAAAAAAAAAAAAAGGTTGAGTGGAAAGTTCAGAGCAACCTTCCAGTATCTGAAGGGGCCTACAGTGAAGCTGACTTTTCATCAGGAACTGTAGTAACAGAACAGGGGGAAATGGCTTTACACTGAAAGATGGGAAATTTAGGTAACATATGCAGAAGAAAAATTTCTTCCCTGTGACAGTGGTGAGGCACTGGCACAGAGTAGTTGTGGAATTCCCATCCCTGGAAGTGTTCAAATGCAGCCTGGATGGGGCTCTGAGCAACCTTTTCTAGCGGAAGATGTCCCTGCCCACGGCAGGAACTGGATGATCTTTAAGATCATTTCCAACCAAAACCATTTTGTGATTCTATGAAGTAAAAGAAAAAAAAAAAAAATCCTGAAGTTACTGATTTCTGAGTGAAAATATTAGTGATGAAATTATTCATTTTCAGTTATATACCCAGACGAATTTACATATACGCAAATTTGTTGTTTGACAAAATCTAACTACTTTGATATAGACATATGATCCATTGCAGTAGTTAGAAATTTCATCAGATAACCAATTAATCAACTAGAATTCTAATTTACATTTCTCAAATGATTCTTCTAGGAGAATATAATGCATATTTGCGTTCTTTAACCCAAAGAAATTGATATATTTTTCAAAAGTTCTTATGCATTTTTTATAGAAAAAAACTCTTTATTGCTTAGTATTTACACTTTGGATCTCTCTTGACACATTAAAATTAATATAAGTGTAAATCTAGTGGGTACACACTGATTACCTCAATCATGTATGAACAGAAGAATCAAGAAAAAGTAAAATCTCACAAAAGTTTGTTCCTGTACGTTTTTAAATAGTCATCTGATATAATCCTTAATGAGGGAAAAAAAATAGCTTGAAAATCACTGGAAGAATTGATGTGCAGTACCACTTGGGTTCCTCTATTAATTCTATTTCATCTGCTACACTGTTATTTGCTTTTTCTTTGACTCACAAGAAAACACGGCATTTTCAATGTCTTGGTTTAGAAGACAGGTATCTGCCAAGGAATGTGGGAACCTTCTTGGGAGAGAAAATATGAACCCCTTCCCTCCAAATTATTATAACTTTGAAATTACAGTGGTTTCAGGCAAAGAAATAGGAAAAGGAATAACAGTTCTTTACTAGTGTGTATATATATATAACAAGACAAATAAACAACAACAATGGCAGCAACAAGAAACAAAACCAGAAACCCAATAAACGGCCTTCTCTTGGCTGTTGAGCACTTTCCCGTTTCTTGCAGTTACGGTCACAGCGGGCAGGGGCGCTGTTGGCTCCTGGCAGGGCAGGCGCAATGACTCATTCACATCTGCAGGGGGCGCTGTGGCGTGAGCTCAGCTGTCCCTCCAAGTGGTAATGGCAACTCAGGCCGAGAGTGAGAGAGAAAGCAAGGAAAGGGGCTTCCTTTGCAAACTCACAGGCAGCAGCCAGTCTCGGGGCCACTCCAGGTGGCAAAATGGACTATAGCAGGAATCTCAGAGCAGCAGGCTGGAACAACAGAAGTGAATGCACTCAGGGTGGCAAAACAAAGTGTATCAAAGACTCCAAAGCTGTGACAGGAGCTGTGGGGCTCTGAGAGGACATGGGGTGCTGAGTTAAAGTGTAGGAAAAAGCCCAAAACAGCAGCAGGAAACAGCAGNTGTGGGAACCTTCTTGGGAGAGAAAATATGAACCCCTTCCCTCCAAATTATAACTTTGAAATTACAGTGGTTTCAGGCAAAGAAATAGGAAAAGGAATAACAGTTCTTTACTAGTGTGTATATATATATAACAAGACAAATAAACAACAACAATGGCAGCAACAAGAAACAAAACCAGAAACCCAATAAACGGCCTTCTCTTGGCTGTTGAGCACTTTCCCGTTTCTTGCAGTTACGGTCACAGCGGGCAGGGGCGCTGTTAGCTCCTGGCAGGGCAGGCGCAATGACTCATTCACATCTGCAGGGGGCGCTGTGGCGTGAGCTCAGCTGTCCCTCCAAGTGGTAATGGCAACTCAGGCCGAGAGTGAGAGAGAAAGCAAGGAAAGGGGCTTCCTTTGCAAACTCACAGGCAGCAGCCAGTCTCGGGGCCACTCCAGGTGGCAAAATGGACTATAGCAGGAATCTCAGAGCAGCAGGCTGGAACAACAGAAGTGAATGCACTCAGGGGGGCAAAACAAAGTGTATCAAAGACTCCAAAGCTGTGACAGGAGCTGTGGGGCTCTGAGAGGACATGGGGTGCTGAGTTAAAGTGTAGGAAAAAGCCCAAAACAGCAGCAGGAAACGGCAGAGCTGGGCAGTGGCAGACAGGCTTCCACAAGCAGCTGGGAGAGGCTCCTTCCAGAGAGGGGGACGGGGTCAGGGTCCCCTTCCCAGTGAGGCAGGATGTCGAAAAGGTCCTGAGTTTGACAGCCGCTCTTGTGAGCAGAGGTTCACCTATGGAAAGAAGAAGCGTTGAAGGACAAAAACTCTGCAGTAGCAGTGAATCCCCCAGGGAGCAGCAGTTCATCACTAGAACCACAACTGTCTCCACTCTGATCCTGAGAGTCAAACAGGGAGAGGGGGCTGAGCCCAATCCCTGACCCCTAGCCAAAAACTCGTGGTATCTCTGCACTTTCCATGGGAAAGTCCCCCAGCTAAGAGACGGTAGCAAACTGCACTCTTCCACTTCCTCCCCCTCCCAGCCACATCTTTTGTCTCTTAAGTACCCGTCATTCCATCACTTGGCAAAAAATAGCAGAAAAAGTCTGTGTGAGAAAGAAAAAATAAAAGAAAGGAAAAATCCTAAACTCCAAGAGGCAAGAAATAAGCAAACAGTGTAAATTATTTCATATTAGTAAAAAAAAATGCTCCATTTTACCTGGTATATTATTAGAGGCAAAGTAAAACCACAGAGAAGTTTTACGCATTATAGAGTAAATACACTAATTTGATGAACAGTCAAACTGAGAAGATCACACATCCTGGTGAATCGATCTGAACTCCACCAGATTTAAAATTTTAAACTTAAATAAACAATGTATTTTATTTCATACAGTTATATAATCTAGGTAGGACTCTCCTGCTAAATTTAAGATCATCTGCAATATTCATGGTGTTGAAAAAATGAGTAAAGCACATTCCCCAAGACTATAATATGTGTGATTTTTCTTCTGAGTGCATAGTGGCCATTCATTATATGAAACGGCAACAATAAATATGAGAATAGCCAGTGACCCTTCGCGACCTTAGATGAGCTTTTACTTTGTCATTAACTAGATATATTCTTGGAAAAATACAGCTACGTGAAAACATTACTTATTTATAGCAGAAAGTAACTACAAGTCTATAGCCTGTAGAGAAGCAGCAAGACAAAAGATGGAAAGTAAAAAAAGAAAATTTGAGGTAATCTTTGAAGTAAGCACATAAACTCATCAAACAGAAAAAATGTAGTACAGGTCAGGGACATCAGATGAAAGGATCAAAATACATTAATGTATAAAGACAGCAAAATTTCTGACTTTTTTTCCAGTCAGGTGTTTTCAGAGAGTTCTTTCCAAACAAAATATTTTAGATGCCCAAATTAGACGATCACATGATGTACATAGCAAATTAAAATCAAAAATTTTTAAATCATTTGTGATAGGTCGTATGAGTCAAGCCAGGATGTCAAATGTATACCTCTAGTCATATAATCAGAAATATCAATGATAAGTCTGAATGTCAGGTGCACATGTCCATGAAATATGAGCGTGGCAATAGAAATTAGCAAATGTAATTTAACAAAAACCCATCAAATACTATGCCAAGCACCTACCAGTGCAAAACACTTGTATAAACTGTTGAATAAATATGCTCATGTAACTAACATCACATTAAAAGTAACATTTATCTGCAAGCACGATGTTGAACATACAAAGTTTGAGTGTCTCTTTTTAAAAAAAATTACTGTAGAAATTATTAACTTTCCAAAGAAACAACACCTGTTGATTGTGTGACGATCTATGGAAAAGTTAAAAATTAAATGTGTATTGAGCTTGCCTGGCAAGGTTTTAGTAGTGGCAGAGCTACAGGGGTGGCTTCTGTGAGAAAGTGCCAGAAGCTTGTCCCGTGTCCAACAGAGCCAATGCCGGCTAGCTCCACAGTAGACCCACCACTAGTGGCCAAATCTGAGCCCTGAGACAGTGTATTATAAAAGGGAAGAAAAGTTATTGTACAGGAGCAACTTCAGCCAGAGAGCAGAGGAGTGAGAATGTGTGAGAGGAGCAGCCCTGCAGACACCCAGGGCAGTGCAGAAGGAGGGGCAGGGCTCCAGAAGCCGGAGCTGAGATTCCCCTGCAACGCATGGTGTAGCCCATGGAGAGGGGGTGAGATTCCCCTGTTGCCCATGGAGTACCACAGAGGAGCAGAGATCCAGCTGCAGCCCATGGATCCACACATAGATAACAACAGGGAGATGCCAGAAGGGGGCTGTGACCCCACAGGAAGCCCATGCTGGAACAGCCTCCTGGCAGAACCGAGAGCAGGTTGTTCCTGAAGGACTGACCGCATGAGAAGGACCCACACTGGAGAAGTTTGTGAAGAACTGCAGCCCATGGGAAGAATACACATTGGAGAGATTTATGAAGGACTGTCTCTCATGACAGGGACACCCCACTGGAGCAGGGGATGAGTGTGAGGAAGAAGTGGCAGAGACAAGGCATGATGAACTGACTGCAATCTCCATTTTCTGTACCCCTGCACCACTGGCCAGGAGGCAGCAAAAAATAGGTGTGAAGTTGAGCCTAAGAAAAAGGAGAAGTACGGGGGAGGTGTTTTAAGATTTAGCTTTTATTTTTCATTTTGTTACTCTGATTTCATTGGTAATTATTTTAACTAATTTCCCAAAATCAAGCCTGTTTTGCCTATGATTGTCATTGGTGATTGTTCTTGACTCACAAGCCTTCCATTATAATTTCTCTCCCTTGTCCACTTGAGGAGGGGAGGGATAAAGTGGCTTTGCAGGGTACTTGGTGTCCAGCCAGCATTAATCAACCAAAATGTATTAAAAAAATAAATATAATAACTGTTCATAGAAAGAGAATTAAACAAAATTTCCAAATTATATTAAAAACATTGAAAATATCATTAACCTATGTACCTGGTGGGAATATTTGATGTGGATTTTCATGGACTAACAAATTAATAATCTCCAACACTGCAGTTTGCTTTTATTCCATTTAGGAACAAATAATTTTTGGCAGTGAACAAATCATTTTTGGTGATCTAAGATCTAGTTGTATAATATATAGTAAACATATGGTAATTGGATGAATGTAAAACTAGGTTTGGACTAATATAAAATAAATATTTTTCCCTCAATTTTTTCTCTAGGTCTTTTTGGACATAAAGTTGGATAGTTCAGATTGCTGAACTGTTCAGGATCTGAAGTGTTCAGCATCTGAATGAACACTTATTTGCAACTTCTTTCATCACCAATGATAATATATACTTCCACCCAACACCATCCCAGTGACAACTGGGTAAAACTAAAGATTCATTAGTATCTTTATGTCCAATCAGCTAAGCATAAAGACTATAGTCTTATTCCCAAGAACTTCAACTTCGGCTTTGACAGTTCACAGTGCAACTACTGTACTCATGAATTCAGCCTGTTCGTGCGTGTAACTATTTAATCTTGATGTTACTTAGGCAGAATGTAGCTATACAGCTTTATATTCTTTTATGTTGCAGTAGGATAACATTTATACTTGTGGGAATTCCAGGCACAAGAAATTCTCAAAATCTTGTGCATGCAGACCCAAACACAGAAATGAATACAGGGTTCGACCTGAGACCATGAAAAAGGCTTCCAGATCTGGAGACCATAAGCAAGAATGTCGGTTTGTACCTTAGACAGACACATATTAAGATAGGTAGTGGAAAGTTTTAAGTTTTAAAGTTTGGATATAGAAGCAGTTACAGAAACAGTAAAAAAGTTTGAAGGTGAAGCAAGTAGTTTTGTGTGTCATTATATGATTGATTAAAAAGGTCTGCATTGCAGCAAATATATGTGATACAAATTAATTAGGGATTGGTGTGAAAGTAGAAACATTCTTTGTGGCAGTAGTTTATTGGCTAATTAACTTTTAAGAGACCTTGTAACCTATGGTCATGTGACCATTGGACCATGGACTTCTGGCTTGTGCAGTGAAAACATTCTCACTCCTTCATGAGACTGTAGGATATAATAATCATAAATCATAAATCATAAATCATAAATCATCTCTCAGTGGTCCCGCCTTTCTAAATATCCCAATATATACTCACTATTCTCAGTTCTGCTAACTTGTTTTCATAATTTCCTAAAAAGGCTGTCACTCCTCTCCAATGTATTTTTTTTAATAATACAAAATGTATCCTATTGCATTTTTATTTACTGGAATGGCTATATGGAAAAACTTACAAGACAAAAAAGGGGTTTTAAACAGGCACAAGCAAAGCAAAGAACTATCTATTAAATATTCCCTCATAGCTGTAGGAGAAAAGGACAGTTCCCGTGGTAAATCCAGTCTAAATGTGAGAACTCATTAAATCTTCAATGAGCAATTGTTATGGTAAGAACTTTGCATCAATAATTAAATCTATTTGTGATTTAAGAGGAGAAAAATCATCTGAATTTTAATGTTTTGTGTATATATTTAACAATGGCTAATGGAGACAGATGTTAGGAGATAACAGATGCTAAATAATTCTCTTATTTTACAAGACATTTATAAAAGACAAGCAAAATTAAATGTCAAAATGATACAGCTACTCTCAATTCAGAGACACAAGCCTCCCTAAACTCATTAAGCTGGAAACTGTAGCAAGAACAGGTGTTCATATAAGTGGGATTTAAGTTTATGTTCATGAATAGAGTAGTACTTTTCCACATACTCGCACATTTCAGTATGCCTGTTGGTTCTGTCTTAAAATTGAAATATGTGTTACATTCTGTGGTTTATTTTATACTAGATCATTTTACTTAATGTGTAAGTAGTTGAAATTCCAGCTTCTTATTCATTTTTTATTTAGATACTACATTCAAAACTATGGATGTGCCAGCACTCCCCTCACCCCAGTGGTGGGTAAGAAAATTCTAAATTATATTGAGGAAAGAAAAACCAAGGTCTATTCCTGACCTATGTAGTAATACCATAGTCATGGTGATTGCACAGACTGAACACAAATATATCTAAATATATCTAGTGATTTAAAGTTCATCAGTAACAGAGGAAACTTCATCTCAAGATATTGTGTTGTCAAGTCTCTCACATGTATACAGAGTATGCATTCACCCATTGAACAGTCTTATTCTCTTTCTTGTACAACACAGGATTTCCTATAGAGTTAAAAAACTTCTCTATGTTTTTGGGTTTTTTTTGTTTTTGTTTTTGTTTTTTTTTTTCTCTAAACATTCATTTGAACAAGGATGAGTCTATTTATCCTACCTTTCAGGAGATGTTTTCAAGTTAGAATACAGAAATCTGTAAATCTGTTAATACTTGTAGAGTATTTGGATAAAACAAAGGACTTAAATTTTCAAAAGCTCTCAAAGCACTTGGAAATCTGAGCCTGTTTTAAGGTTCAGGGGACTTGGAACTTTGAAAAATGGTGGAGTGCTTATGTCTTTGTAAAATGTATAGTCAATAAAGAGAGCTGTCATTTGAAAACAGGCCACGGACAATAGATTTTCAGCAGTTCTTTGCCCTGTCACAAATCCTTGCTCACTCAGCACCTAGAGGAACTTATTTCAGTTTCAAAGACCAACACAAATGACACAAGGTCAGACCAAAAAAGCTATTGAACAATTAATAAACATTTACATCCATATCATAAAGCCACCAACTATATAATGTGGCAAAATAGAAAGCAATTAATATGAACTAAAACAAAAAAAAAATTCATTCAGTATTCAGAGGCAGTTGAGGATATATTATAAAATGCATGTGAAACGTGACAAGCTGACTGCCTGACTGCTCAATTAAAAATCTCTGGCAAGGAAGATGTGTGCAAATTCTGCATTGGATGAAAGAATAAAAGAATTTTAATTGCCTTTTTTATTCTCTCCATTTTCATTGCTGTTAGTTTTAATATTTTCTACTCCAATACAATCAGAAGTATACATTAGACTGAGAAATTATGTAAATAAGAAAACGTGCCCAAAATTTACAAGCATTTTTCTTTAAAATGATGATTCTCATGACTCTGAGATTTTTTTTTTTTTAATATTGTTTTTCATAGTTCTTTTTTCAAAATACAGAAAATAAGTGGGAGGACTAGCAAGGTCAAATGTTCCATACCTCAGCTTTTTATGGACAGAAGGAAAATACTACAACCTTCTTTTATGGGCTTGGCAGAAAGCCACAACACTCAGAAGTACACAACTATTTTAAAGCTTTTCAGTTAGATCTGCTCGAGTGAATTAAACATTTCACCTCCACACCTTTCTTTTCCTTTGTGCATGTGTGCTAAAAGAAGCCAAAAATGTCACCTATGAAGCTACATATATTCCAAGAAAAGAATATGCCATTTCTCACAGACATAAGACTTTTTTCTAATACCTTCCAAATAATGCACTTTTATTTTTGTGGCTTCTCTTTCTTTGATCTTTTCTTTTAATAATAAAATCCTTTAGGACTGGGAATTTGACTCCTGATGCAGTTTGGTCAGGGATCCTAGCTGAGTGAGATCTGGCTATAATCAGATAATAATTTATAGTGTAATCAGTAATTTTAATGACTTTTGCTTGGGAGACAGTCTGTGTTCTTGTATGAGTGCAAAGCATCTATGGAATTCGTTCCCATCCCTCTGTAATGTGCAAGGAAGCTACATGAAAAGGTAGGTTAAAATAGTAGCCAGCTGGGCCAATGGTCCAATTTATCCATGATTCCTTGGAGAAACTGGTAATTTGTGGTATTGCTTTATTTCATTCTTCTAGGCATGAAATTCTGAGTCACAGCCTTGACTTTCCACCATCCTTTGAGTTTTTGTAACAAATACTGTATAGAAAAGAGTACTGAACTGATCTAGCCTGAAAAACACCTACTTTTCTGCATAGTTTTACTCTGGATTAATTCAGTGGTACAAATATCACATGGCCTTACAAATGGAAATACTTTTTTCTGCTGCTGTGATTGTGGGGGGAGCAGTGGTCACTGCCTAACTTTAGATATAAGGAATGTACAGTGTTTATGATATACCTTAATTCAGTAAGGCTTCATGTTCTGCAGTTCCCCTTTGAAATATGAAGTACTGACTAGCACTTGTACAGGAATCTGGCTGGACCTCTGGGCTCAGTGGTCTCAACCAAAATCTCATGTTCAGCTGGCAGATGACAATGAACAGAGAACTCCAGATGATGGCGCAGAGTCCAATCATATTCAACATGTTCATCCATAACGTTTGCAATTCATCCATAGACAACACTGAATTATGGGGGGAAGCTCAGAATAAACAGCAGAGCTTCACTTCATGGGGACCTTGGTAAACTTGAGGTCTGAACTAATTTGGTGAAGCTCAGCAGTGAGAAATGCAAAAGGCTATACTTGAAACAGAAGAACCTATCACCTGGGAACTGACAGGCTGAGATAAAGGGGAATGAAGATTGTAGTGAATACCAGGCTGAATATGGGCCTGGTGTGGTCTCCTTTCACAAGCAGAGCAGACTGAATTCTGGGCTACATTACACAGCTTGGGGAAAATATTATTGTCTCCTTCAGGGTGCTGCTGAATCTGCTTTTAGAATACTGCTTTGAAACACCAGCAGTTCAAAATCAATGTTGAGAAACTCTCTGGAAGTCTTCAGAGAGCTATTGGGATTGCCAGTGATTCAGCACATATCCTAATGGAGAGAGGATGGAGACAAACTCTTCTCAAAATGCAACAAGGTGAAATGGCCACAAACTGTGATTGGAGAAGTTCAGACTGGAAATCAGGGAAAGCATTTTACAATGAAGGTAGTGTAATCCTAGAAGAAATTACTCTGTTGTAGTAGCAAGTGTAGTATAGTCCTCCTTCAGACAGGAGAGGGGACTGGATGGTCTCCAGAAATGTCTTCCAAACAAGATTTCTATGATTCAAAAGGTCTATGGGCTTGCACTTTTGTTCATTGTTGGAAAGTCATTGTCTGACTTTTATGACTCATAAATTGTCAATTATGTGAATGTACTTCTCTCTAAAATGCCTTGTCCCCAAAAATATTCATGAAAATGCCCAATACTGAAGGAAAGGCTTGGCATTCACATGGCAACAAAAGCAAATCTAAAATATCTGCATTGTAAATAGCGTTCTTTGAATGATTCAAGCACAAAACCTTACGAAGCAGAAAAGTAATTAAGGAAAATGAAAAGGAAAAATATTGCCCACAGAGACCTTTTTCATTGCTAAATAACCAACAATAATTTGGGTATATGTTAAAAGAAATAATTTCTCTTGTTTAGCTAAATATGTAATGGAATTCTTATTAATGCACTGCTTTTGTATTTTACTGAATGTATTTGAAAAGATAATAATTTTAGCAATACAATTATTATAAAAAATAGGAAAATGTGCTATAAATTAATAAGGTTCCAAAATAAACAATAGCATACTTTAGGATTATGAATGACAATTATTTAATAATTACTATTACTTGCTTAATATACTACATAACTGCCTGAATTTTTTGTTATTTGTTAAGCAATAATTTAAGTCTGACTTTATAACTTATTTCAAGTTGAGCTAATCGTTGAGCAATTACATTATTCAATCAGTTGTTATCTCAGGTTCTCACTAGTACACATACAGAGTGTGGAATTAAAAAATAACTGTTTTCTAATGTAACATTTACCAAATTTATATATATATATATAGATCTATATACATTATAAATTTGAAAAATTAGTCACAGGTGATAATTTTCTCATTTATTCTGAATTTCAGAATGCCCTCAAAAACTAAAATAAAGCAACATTAAAAATAGCTACTGAGCTTAAGTTTCCCTATAATCTGTTTACATATTTTCTCACATCTTATAATATTCCTTTTACCTAATGGATCCAGTTAGGGATGAGTTACCAACCTTATAGAGTGGACAATATTTCAGCAGAATTCAGGCAGCTGTCTTTATAGATACATGTCCTGATTAATATCTAAAAAAAAATTTGTAAAATTGAAATAAAGACTCCTCAAAACCCATACACATTTTGCTTATGTGAGCAGAGATCAAAGGTCTAGTGGTTGGTTCATCTGCCCACAGAAACCCTGGAAAGAGTAGTTGCACAGGTGATACAACACATACTCATGGACTCATTTTCTACTAAAATGTGGTTCCTGTCTAGAAATCCCAGCAAAGATGGAAGTACACATTTAGAGAAGAAAGGTGTTCATGATAACTGCCAAAAGCATTTTACAGCTTCCATCCTGCATAGGGTCTTCACCTTAAGTTGTAAAGATTGTCCTGCCCCCAGGCATGGGAAGCAGAGTGGGTTTGAAGAAAAGGCTGATCCCTGAGGGCACTGCTGTCGCCCTGATCTTTAGCCTTCTGATGATTGTTTACATATTTCTTCTGGAGTTTCTCAAAACAAAGTAGACTGTTTTCATATTTCTCTGTGATGGACTTCTGAATTGACCACTGGGTCAGAGAGGTGTTCCTCCTGTCCTCCAGTCCTTGATCAAATTTCAAATCCTATTTAAATTCCAAATCATAATAAATTGCCCTTCTTTTCCTCACTTCAACCTGACGGTGAGTGTGTGGTTTTTTCGTGTCCCTAACAGCTACACACTGCATCCCTCTTGCCTTGTTCCTGAGTGCAGAAAAGCATTCTAACACCTGCACTTTCCCCTTCCCCCTCATGGGAGCCAGGTTTGGGGGTCATAGGCTGAGCAGGGTGGCTGTTGTGTATCCCTTACCAACTTCTTGGCAATATTTAGTGCAATTTCTGTGCTTTTACTGGTACAGCTTTAACAAATCACACTGGGATTCTATCAGAACTATCCAGCTGCCAACAGGGCAATCAAATCACCCATCCTTATGTTTCTACCAACACTAGTTTGGTACAAACAAAACTTGTTTTTCATTTACTATAGCTCAGTACACCTACTTGTGAGTACCTGTTCGTGTACACCTTATCCAAGAGGATTCATATGTAGGTGAAGCAGCTCAGTCCCTTGAAAACTCTTAAGAGACTTCAAGTAGAAGATTGTAGGCTTGAGCATCCAACAGGATCATTTTTACTAGCACTTCAGCTCTAAAAAAAAGGTGACATTTCCAGTTCACTCTTAGAACAGCTTTAGATGTTTCATTGGGAAATATGTTACAACTCCCACATGAAGGTACACAGCAGTCCCCGTGATTTAAGGACATTATGGAGAAAGGAATACCTTGACCCTAAAGCCCCTCTACTGGACATAAATCTGACAAAGTTAGATAAAATTAACACTTAAGAAAACGCAGGAGAGCTCTTTCAGGAACCATGAGCTTTGTACACATAATCAAGAGCACCTGAATCACTGTGTTTCCATACATTACCACCCTTCAGCCTAAGATCTGAGACTTGATTATACACTTCTTTCTTACAAAAGTGCAGTAAATACAAACAGGAAAGTTACAATTGAAAGTAAATTGTTGAAATGGAATGAAAGAATTGTGGATGATTTAATACACTTTCTCATCCTTCATTATGCCACACTGAGACCTGCAGTATTTTTTCATGATGTAAAACAGAAAATTGAGATATGGCATCGACACAGTACATGACTGCGGTGATGCGGTGCTGTTCTCAGGGAAACTCGCGTCCCATTTCAGGCTAGCTCTGGCACTGAGCCCACAGTGAAGGTCTGGGATACGTTCCCGATCTTGTGGGTTCTGGCCTTGGGCAGGAGCGTGAGCAGTGGTGAGGAAAAAGGAAGGACTCTTGTGAGGAATTCAGCTGGGGTCTATTAAGTCCGTGCGGAGCTTGTGCATACCCAGAGAGAGCCCACAAAAGTGGCTTTTTTTCTCTGTACCTCACCTTAAGTATAGGGGTTGGGAAATGGGAACGGGACAGCTTGGAACCAATCCAGAAGGGGAAGGGAGTGACCCAGAACACGAAAGACAGACAAAAGAACCAATCAATAAATCCAGGGGGCGGAGAACAGGGACCCTGCCAATCACTCGATGTCCTCACTAGAACCTTCCAGGCATCAGGGCAGGGCTGTAAAGTGATGGACAGGACCCCTAATTGTGATTGACACCGGACAATCACTCAGGAGAAACCAAAAAGGGTTTAACATGGGTACATGGGACAAACCATTGTAAAGCAAAGAACAGATGCATACAGAACTGGTAAAACCCAAAATGCACCACAACATTTCCCCCTTTTCTTTTATTTAAAAGGAGGTGAACTGCATTTGAGGGGAGGGGCACTTGGATTCAAGGTACAGGTCTTCGTCCCACTCCTGATCGGTGGACCATTCCTCTAAAGGAATGGGCCAGTCTCCCTTGGGGGGTAGGATGTTGTCTGGATCCTCATCCTCATCAAGCGAGACGACTTCCTCCATGGCTTCTTCATCTGCAGAAGCCGCCAGCATGGTGACTCAGTTCACCTCAGGGGGTGTAATGGTGTTAGAAATTAATTTGTAAATCAGTCGATGAACCACGTGCTTAATGAGACCAAAGGCAATTGAAATTAAAATGATAATAAACAAAATCAAAAGTCCAGTCTTGACCAGGAACCCTGCCCACCCCAGGAGCCCCCAGTTCTTAAACAGTCCACTCAGCCAGTCTTCTGTTTCGTTCTCAATCTTGCCGACCATGTTTGAGATGTTTTGATGGATGTCCTCAGCTTTAGACGAGACATTCACCCTTGGCTGCAGGGTGATCCATCCATTGGTCGGCGTCTGGAGACTGGCGAGCAGCAACAGCTGCAGGACTCTGGCAGTCAGGGGGGCTTCCATCTGGGACAGGATTAGGTCTGGGACTGTCAAAAATAACTTGAAACAACAACACGATTAGAGAGCCACTTGGGAAAGAGTAAAGGGAAGGAGAACTCTTCCCAGGGACTTCCACTCTTCTTCTTCCTGTGCCAGGCTGCGACCAAGACTTGTGACACTTTTTGCCCAGAGACCTTTGGGACATAGGGCCTCACCCACTTCAATGGGATCCACCTCAGCCCGGTGGGGGTGGAGACGCAGGCGTACCTGCGCCCTCATGTCACCAATTTGTGAGAAACCTCTGTTCGTCCAGTCTCTGGGTCTTTAATGAGGGCAGATAGTTTTGCTCTCAGAGCCAGTTGCTGGCTCCCTCCAAATCCACTCCCAATTGGCGGGTTCAGTGTCTCCAATGAACAGTTTAAAAAGTTCATTGTGAACAAAGCCTTGGCCAGCCGAATTGAGGGGGACTCTGTTTTCAAGATCTGCTGCTGCTGACTGAGGACCCTTTTTAGATCTTAGTGGGTCCTCTCCACCACTGCTTGTCCTGTCAGGAAGTGGGGGATGCCTTTCTTATGTTCCACTCCCTATTGCTGCAGGAAGCTGCAGTAGTCCTTGGATTTGTTTCCGGGCCTGTTATCTGTCTTTAGAGCCTTCGGGATACCCATAAAGGAGAAAGCCTGGACGAAGTGTTTGATGGCATCCCAGGACTTTTCCCCTGTGTGGGCGGAGGCACAAACCACACCTGAAAAGGTGTCCACTGAGACATGCACGTACTTTTGTTTCCTGAACTGCGGGAAGTGCGTGATGTCTGTTTGCCACACCTTGCAGTTGTTAAGGCCTCTGGGGTTCGCTCCCGCACTTAGAGTGCTGTTGGCAAGTGGNTTTCCTGAACTGCGGGAAGTGTGTGACGTCTGTTTGCCACACCTTGCAGTTGTTAAGGCCTCTGGGGTTCGCTCCCGCACTTAGAGTGCTGTTGGCAAGTGGGACACGTGGCTATGATTGCCTTGGCCTGTTCCCAGGTGAGATTGAACCAGCAAACCAGACCTGGCACATTTTGATGGAACAGCTGATGGCTGATCTTTGCCTGCTCAAAAACATTTGGCAATGGGGCCATTTCCACAGGGGCAGCAAGAGCATAAGCCCTGCTGTTTCCCTCAGCGATGAACCCCAGCAGGTCTGTGTGTGACCTTGTGTGCATCA
>VXBB01006113.1:0-11348 GCA_013399915.1 Illadopsis cleaveri
AGAAAAGCAAGGGCAACAGTTCCCCACAGCTGGTCTTGTAGCATTGCTCCCTGTTCCTGCTGGTACTGGGGTTCCTCAGGGAATCTCACATCTGCCCTCCAGCCTTTTGAGGAATTGAGGATTTTGGAGAAAGGATTTTAACTGCTGAAGGCAAGTAATCCAAATGGGACCACAGCTCCTGGCCAGGTAGCTGCACTAGCAGGAGGAAACTGTGCATGTGGTCACATATGCTGCTTCTGGAACAGGCTGTAGAGCACCCTCTGCCCAGAGGGGAGCAGGAGAAGGAGGTAGATGCTATGGAGAGCAGAGTCTTGAGCCCTGATGGAGTCACAGACACTGAAGTTAAGTCCTACAACGGGATGTGTGGTTTGCTCTCCACGCCTGACATCATTCCCAGAGGTTAATGTGCCCTTCAGGAGGCCACACTGACATCCGCTCAGCCAGACGCAGAGTACCCACTGCTGTTCATGGTGTAGAGCTGCTGGAGACCCTCTGAGCCCCACATGCCCCACGAACACAGAGCTGGGAAGGAAGGGACCAGAGGTGCTGGGGCAGCTGTGGCCAGCCATGAGGGTGGTTTCCAGGAGCAAAACTCCCGTGGGCTGCAGGCTGAGGCCAGTTTCAGGGCTGGGAGGTGCTGGAGTTCATCTTGACTTGTCCCACACAAAGACAGGCAGTGATCCTGCCTTGCTTCCCCTCAAACCAGCTTTGGTCTGGGGTATGTGGGATGTCCAACCCCCCCAGAGGGTGCTGAAAAAAGAGATGAACCATGCTTCAAAGGCAGTCCAGAACTCCCTGGATTCTTCAGGTAACTCACTGCATGTGAGGAAGCCCCTCTTCCTGCTCCAGTGCTGGGAGAGATTTTGCTGCCAAGCCCAGCCAGCCCAGCCAAAGCCATGCAGAGGGACTCCAGGCACATTGAGCAGGTGGCATTGCCCATCCCCACAATAAGGGGGGATCCTGTATAGTTCTCACAGAGAATGTCCTGCCAGGGCTGCCTGGGCTCTGCCTCCATTGGTACGGGCCCTGGCACAAAGGAGCAACACCAGCTGAGCTTCACCTGCCATATGAGAGCTCCTGAAAGCCCTGACACTTCCCAGGGTCTCTGTTTCCACCCAAGCTGGAGAGATGGCTCCTGCTCTGCCTCTGCTTTGGGCAACAAGACAGGCTCTTTATGGCAGCCATAGTGTCCAAATGGAGTGATGAAGGGCAGCTGTTGCCAAAAGGATCTGCTCCTTGTGTTCCTGGGTAGTTCCAGCACCATGGCATCCTTCTCCCCTAAAAACAGGAAGCACTGTCTGCACAGCCCAATGGCACAATCACAGCCCCAGGGCTGGGAGCTTTGGCAACAGGGCCTGTCGAAAGAATGGGGAACAGAACCGTAGCTGAAGACAGTGTCACCAGAGGGTCACAGGGGCAGGGCTTTAGCCAAGTGCTGTTGCATGGCCACTTACATCCTTCACCCGGCCACTGAACAGCAAAACGCCTTGAAAAGGCACTGGCTGGGGACAGGGAAACTGTCACAGGGATGCAATCACACACCTGGAAAACACAAAGCAATGTCTCCCTGCACCACATTGCTATAGCTGGACAAAACAGAGCAAAATTATCTATAAAGGCTTATCCACTTTTATCCCAAAGTCCCCATGTCTGCCCCTGACTTCACACAGATATGCTGTTGACAGCACAGCAACATTTAGGGACGTATTGCAGAGATTCCTAGGAAAACACACTTGAAAATCCTAATCTGAGCCTTGTACTCATCTGACCTACTCAGCACCACATTATCTGTGTAGCAAATCATCTGGATACCAAGTAATTACAGCCTGGTGCTAATAAATGAGCGACAAACTCATAATTATCTGCAGAAGTTTTGACAAATGATTTTTGGAAAACACTTCATGAATCTTGCTAAGTTTGGAAGGACTCAAATCTATCTGTGCCTGCAGGAATGAGTCAGTGGGAAGGACTATCACTCCTGGCAGTAGCGTGGGGCTACCGCTGATGTTCTGGCTGGCAGGGGAGGGTTCCGTGCCCCATGAGGTCTCTGGAAAGCTCCAGTTCTTGGTTCCTGTGGAGCATGGCAAACAACCTGTGCTCTGTGTGCAGGGAGAGCCAGAGTCTGCACAGGGACAGTGGCAGTCGGGCTGGCCTTGGGTGATCTTGCAGGGGTGGTTCTGGTGGCCATCCAGTGCATCCATCTGGTGTCCTATCCAGCTGGAGGGGGCTAGGCAGGCACCATGGCCCAGGTCAGTGGTGAGAGGCTGGCAGGGTGCTGCCTGTCCACCCTAACCCTGCCTGGTTCCCAGCATGGCTCCTCTGTGGCACAAAGCCAGGAGAGCTGCTTCTCATCCAAAAGGGGCTTGGCATCACCTGATCAGCCAGAGGTAATGGCAGCACCGTGTAGGAACCCAGCCAAGGCCGATTCTGGGGCAGGCAGCATGCAGGGCTTTGCAGCACTGCTCTGCAGGTGTCCAAGTGCATCCCCAGGGTCTCTGGGGGAGTCCTGCTAGGGCAAATCCCACCAACGACATGGAGGGAGTGAGGCCACCTTTGGCCAGACCTTCTGCAAATATCCAGTCTGTAGGAAGGGGCTTCTCTGCTCATTCCTGCTGTGCTCAGCACACGGTTGAATTTCCTGTTCTGGCAAGGTCCCACTAAGGTGATGCCTGGGCTCTGCTTCTCCAGCCCCACATTTCTCTCTGCGCGTGGGGATGGGGATGAAGGCTGAGGATGAGGCCGAAGCACACATCAACTCAGCTTCATCACTCCATCTGTGTTTTGTGCCTGGGCTCAGCGCATACCCAGTCCCTTGGGACTCTTCTGGATTGTGCTGCTGCTCCCATCAGGACAGGCAAGCCCTGGGATTATGTGGCACTTTGTGGCGATGCTCTGCAAAAGCTATGGGCAGCCCTGGTGCTCCCCTGCTCACTGCAGCCCACACACCAGCACCCTGGGGTTCCCAACAGGCCCCCCCCGCCCCGCCTCCTACAGAATGCCTCGAGAGGTGCTGAGCTTTCCCCAGCCCACTGAGCACCAACCCTTTCCAATACCAACATCGCCCCAGGAAAGGAGAATCCTGTGCACTGAGCCAGCTTTCCTGCCGTCCTGAACTGGTGGAAATACTTTTTTCAAACCTGTAAACCTTTGTGAGTGGCTATAAAGTTGCAAAAACTCACCAAGTGCACTGCAGCACCTGTGAGGACTGATCCAGGTACTTCCTGGGGCTGCCTGCTGGAGGCAGTGTGTTTCCGAACGTTCTGCCCGGTATGAAAATGAATTAAAATTGATTTTTTTCTCACTCTGTCGAGCCAGCAAGGTGTTCTCCATACACAACACTCAGCTGGCTGATGGGTGTCTCAGAGGGCTCCTTCCCTGACAGGGTGAAAGGTGAAACACCTGAAGCAGAAGGGCTCTCCAGAAGTCCTCGTACCCCTGATTTGTGATGATTTATCCTTGGCAATGAGTCAGAATCCATTAGGATGCATGTGTCTCTGCAGAAGCACATTTCTCCTGCCCCTGAGAGTGGCAATTACAATAATGAGCTGTGTGAGAGTGAGACCAACTTTTCCAGCAGCAGCAAAGCAGCTTCACAAACCCTGGGATGCGACCAGTGTGAGGAGACAGTGTTGGGAAGTCTACTTCATCAAACAAGCATCAGATCTCCATAAAACCTTATACCGACTTTCTCTTTGCATCTGTGATTTTCCAGGAAGGGAAAAAACTTGCCTTACTTTAAGTAGATGGTGAGGTATGACAATCCTCTCATTGCTCCAGGAACTGGAGCTTTAAAAATATATATATAAGTGTGAGTTCCCTGCTCTGCAGGAATTTTGTGCCAGCTGAAGACTAAGATCCTTGGATAGCTGCATAGTGGTTTAGTCTAGCAGGAGCCTCTCTGGAAAAAAAGGAGATAAACCACCTCCACAACAACACTTCAGAGCTCTTAGATGTGAAGTTTTTACCTTTTATCTCCATCCAAATGAAAAATGTTTTTGTTCTGCCATGTCATCTGAATGGACCATCTCCAGGGCATGGCGGCAGCCAGGATGACCGGGCAGCTCACCACACAGATCAGCTCAGCTCTGGGTCCCATCTCTCTGGGAACGGAGGGAAGGCTGGTGGACGTCAGAGCTGGTGGTGCAAATCCACCGCAATCCTCAGTAAATGGTTTGAGTAACTAATCACCCTCCTAATGAGCTGTGTGGTGTTTCCCCTCTGAACTGCTGGGTGAGACTCCCAGCTCTGATCTTGAGCCAGATCTGTGCCTTTAACCTTTCCTTAGGTGAAAGAAGCTTTTCCCACTCGGTGTCAGCTCCCTATGCAGGTTTTTATGGACTGGACTGGTGTCATCATGGCCTTTGCTACAGGAAGTAGCTGAAATTTTGAAGACTTGCCACAGCTTTTAAGCTTCTCTGCATAGTTTCAGCTCCCATATGGGATGTCCCTTTGCTTCACCAGCCCCAGCAGCAATGGAGGGGACAAGACAGTCTATGTGTACAATTGTGTGTGGCTCCATCCTCCACCTCCTCCTCTTCCTCCTCCAGACTTCAATTTCCCATCAAGCCTGAACATCACTTTAGTTTTTGAGCCAGCACCCACCACTCTGCCCCCGAGCCCCACACCTTCTGAAGGAGGAGCAGAGAACCAGGCAGTACACCCTGTTGGACCTGCTAGGCCAGGTGCCTGTTCCATAGGGAATTCCTCTCCTGATGCCGGGGAGTCACAGCTGGCTGTGTGAGGAGTGCGGAGAGCGAGGGGCTGGAGCTCAGGGAGGCTTCACTTGAACCTCCCATGTGGACCTGAGGGCTGACAATCTGTAATGAGGTGACAACCATATTCATGGGTAGGGTCTTCTCCCTCCAGGCTCAGCCACATCCATCACTGTCCTTGTCACCTCATGCAGCCTCACCTGGTCTGCTCACAGCTCTTTCAGCGTCAGTTGCTCTCCCAGCACCTCTCACTGAACAGCAGCACATCATGTTATTATTGAGATAAGCTTCTCTCTCTCTGATTTGCATTTTGTTCTATTCTGCATGGCCTGCCCCTGTCTCATCTGACTGGCTTGCTACAGCAGGACACAATGGGGCAAGCTCCACTCTCTGGGCTGCCTAAAAGCTCTCGGCCTCTCTCCCTGCTGAAGAGGGACCAATTCCCATCACAGGTCTGTGTCCAGCTCTCTCTCTGGGTTTCATCTGTAGGACAGACTCAGTGCCTGTTCCCAGGGTTAGCTGCCTCCCAGGAGGCCTGCCTGCTCCCAATGCACTGATAAAAATCTGGGCTTCATCATTCCCCCTGGCCAGATAAACATCTTGGGCTTCATCTGCTGCAGTCTCGCTCATCCCCACACCTGTGCCTTGGTACAGTTCTGCCTGTACCACCTCCAGAGAGAGACTGTGGGCAGCCAGCCCATGATGATGTCCGAGTCCACGCAGCCTCTATTTCACAATCTGATTTAGTAAATGCCTTCAATGTGCCTTTTGCTCCCTCCTCTGTCTCAATAACAAAGACAGTGCTGTTTAGAAGCACAAGTTATTTACTGAGGGTGGGCAGTTGGCTCAGGATAGCCTCATGTGCCCCACACATAGGGATGGGCACCTGCTCAGCCAAAACAGGGATCCTGCTCTGGCAAACCTCAGTCCTGTCTCCCCAGTTCCTTGCCCAGCACTTGCTCCTACCCAGAGGTGCTACTGTGAACCCCAAGGGAAGATCTGTTGTCATTTGTCTCTCCTTAAAATCCCTCAAGCTCAGCATTCATTTTTTCTCTCACCTTCCAGCTGATGAGTTGTGAACAGGGAGGAGGAATCACATGCTGGGTGCTACAGGCAAGGGGGTTAGAGAATATGCAAGTTGTGAGGGCACATTTTTCCTTCTTGGAAAGTCTTTGATGTCCTTTGAGTACAGATGATGACTGTTGAGGGAATTTTGAGTGCTCTGGAGTGAGCATATTGCTTTTTTCTGGTTATAAGCCTGACCTAGGTCTTACTAAGAGCATGTTTTCTTTGGGTTTTTTTGCTAAGGTAGCCTAATGCTGGAGTGAAAAAACTATAGCAGTGGAATACCTGTTACCTGTCAGTGTGTGAGGCTTAAAGAAAGAGGGAGATTCACGTGAACATGGAAGGGCTGCCCTGAATGTGTGTGAGCTGTGAGCTAGGGAGAGGGAATGCTCCTTGCAGCATCGTGAGTCAGGGCAGCTCTGGTGATTCCACGAGCTGGCTGGGGTTGAGGAAGGCTGGTTTGGCTGCTGAGAGCTGGTTTCTTTTTTGCACAGCACAGGGGTTACCTGAAGCATTCTCCAAGCCAGCCTGGTCACTGTGGGAGCCCCTTGACAGCAGGCTGAGCCAACCTTCACCAGCAGCTGGTGAATGCACGTGTGGTGTAACTTCCCTTTCCCTTTGTGCTATCACAGGGATGTGTGTGTACAAGGTGACATTCACAAATGCAGCTTTGGAAGTATGTTAGAGGAAGGAAAAATAATCATAAAAAAGCTGTGGAAATTTCTGTGCTTTGAGAGCCAGTGTTCCCCTTGGATGCTCCATTTAGCAGATCCAGCAGCCTGAAATCAGGTTCATGGGGAACACTCCAGCAGTGCTGCCCTGCTCCTTGCAGTGCATGACTGCAGTGCTGTGCTCTGCAGTGTGTGACCTTGGGAGTAACTTCTGTAGTTCTTTCTTGTTTTATTTCTTACTGAATTGATTGTTTAGGGGTCAAAATCGTGTCATTGGGTGCAAGGCCGGATGGGCTTGGCCCCCTTTCCCATCTAGGGGCTGGTACAGGTGCAGCTCGGGCCACTACAGTTGGCTTTGCGTGTGGGATGTTGTGCCGAATGCAGAATTACAGATATGTAACACTGATCCCTGGGCTCCACAAGCATCATGCATGTTTTTCCAACATGAATATGTGACAGCAGGGACCCACAGCCCAAGGATGCCAGGCAAAAGTACAGGCAGCATGTCATTCCTCTACATGCCTGACCTGAGAGAGTCAGAAGCCTTTTCCTTGGCACAGCAGTACTTTGTGAGCAAATCTGTTGCTGAGCTCTGGCATAGGGGAGTGCAAATGGCATTGGCAGTACAGAGATGTGCAGGAGATGGCTGGAAACCTGGCTGGATAGTTTTCACCTGTCAAAGCCTGCCTCTTTTCCCTCTTGAGGGTCCTGGGGAGGGGAGGCAGATTGGGGATTGCTGACAGAGTGACACAAAATCCTGTGACCCTTCTGAAAGAGCTGGGCTGGATTGGGAGAGCATCCAGGGTTGGTTTGAGTGCAGAAAAGGGATGGACTTGGAAAATAAGACTTTCCTCTTCAGAAATCAGCTCTCAGAGCCTGTGGGAAAGCTCATCTGGCTGCTGGGACTTCGGCAGGTCTGTCAGACCACGGGGCTTTAACAAGGACAGGACACTGCCACTGAGCCCTTGTGTGAGGATGAGGCATCGCTCTTATCCAGCAGAGTAAATTCCGGGGCAGATAAGAACTCCACCTCCCTCACCATGGGAGAGAGCTGGAGCTGGTATCAGGCTCTGAAATTCCAGGCCTCAACATGAGGTGGTGCACAGCATCCGCTTCTATCCCTGCTCTGCCGATCCCTTCACAGCAGGAGGGAGCAGAATGCCTTTGGGGAAGAGCTGGGGATAAAGGAGGTGCTAATGAGAGCTAGAGAAATGAAATCATCAAAATGTAGAAATGAATTGAGAAGAAATTCTTCTGGGGGAATTCACGCATCCAGCCCTGCTCATCTCCACACTGCCTGCCTGCTCTTCAGGAGGGGGAAGAGGGATGCAGAACTTAAAAGGATATTTTTTGTCTTTGTTTCTTCCTCTGTGTTTTGGAAGAACAAGTTTTCGAGGGGGAATCCTGCTTTATAACTTTGTGTTGTTTATTCAGTCAGCATGCCAGGCACGTGGCACAACTCGAGTGTTTCCACTCCTGTCTGTGCAATGTGGATGTGAGTATAGACCAGCCTTGGGCAGAAAAATCACAATTCCCTGACTCCAAGTAACGTGCTCACAGCTGCGTGATGCAGAAACCGAGATGGTCCATATTCAAACCCACAGTTTGTAGAAGGGCTGCTAAGCACTTGCCACTCCAACACCAACACGACTTTGTGGGTAGATGAAGATGATTTCCCCACCCTGGACTGCTCAGTGCATCAGCGTGAGGAGCTCTACCCTCCTGCTGCCCTGCAGCACACCATTTGAACCCTACCCCTTCTGTGTTTTGAGTACATGCACAGACACGACATCATGGTAATTGTAAATACTTGCCCAAGGTCACCTCTGACACCTCTGCCGATTAATCCAGGATCCCAGTTAATCTGGCACCCATCAGGCCTCGAGGGAGGCTGACATCTGCAGTGATACATGAGGAAAACTGTCTGAGGGACTTAAATATACTGTGTCTCTGAGCTATGGTCCCAGCCCACTCTGGGCCTTGGCATTGGGTCTTTTCAGCAGCTGGTGCCACAGCTGTGCACATCCACCACAGCCCCTCAGCTTGGGAGTACCAGCAACAGCCAGATCCCACAGAGCAGAGGAGGTACTGGGGCTGATCTCTGTTGTGGCATCCCAGCAGCTCCTCCAGCCCCACGAGCTGGTTCCCAGTGTGCAAGGAGACACTGAGAGTGATCTCTGCTGTGTCACCCCCGCAGCCTCTCCAGGCCCCTGTACTCCCTGGCCCTGCTTGTTCTGCGTGAGACTGGCATTGGAGCTGGGACCTAGAGGGACATGGGCACACTATGGAACTGGCCACCACTGCATAGTGGCACCATCTGGGCTTTGTGTCCCTGGCTGTTGTGGGAGGAAGGCTGAGGCTCTCAGAGGTCAGCGCTGAGCTGCCACTGGTATCTGCTCTCCAGCACTGCAGTGAGTGCTGGGCAGTCAGGTTGTCACCCAGAGACCCTTGGTGGTGAGACTTTGCTGTGACCTTCAGCCATCTGCTCATTTTCACTGGACTCAGTTCCCTGCAACCTAATGTGTTATGTCTGGGGACTGCATATCCCTGCTCTGTTGCCCAGCCTCGAGCTCTGGCTCTGCTCAGAGCCTGAAACTACCCCTGGCTACCTGCTGTGGGCTACTGGTGGCTCTGAATTTGGAAAAGTGGCTGTGGTGGTTTAGCATGGATGTGAGTTTTTTTTTCTCTAGGGAACTTACAGCATATATTGAGAGCTTGGTTGACCAATAGAAGAGTCGTTCACACCTCTGGAGAGCCCAGGCTTAAATCAAAGATCCCTGGTGACTCGGCCCTNCTGCTGCGGCCCTGCCCTTGGCTTTGCTGCCGGAGCCACTGGCCCGAGAGAGGAGAGACTCTTTCTCCGGAGCCCCAGGGAGCTGATCCAAGTCTGAGTCTGCTTTGGATCTTACCAGGGGTGAGGGAGGATCATCTTATCACCGTTCCTGAGCATGTTTTCCCCTGACCCCCCACCATCACCTGTGGCCTTGAAGTTCCGGGAGTCNTTTTTTTTTCTCTAGGGAACTTACAGCATATATTGAGAGCTTGGTTGACCAATAGAAGAGTCGTTCACACCTCTGGAGAGCCCAGGCTTAAATCAAAGATCCCAGGTGACTCGGCCCTTTTCCTCTTCCAGCTGGCAAGAAGTTAACATCGCTTTCTTTGTAAGTTAGAGAGTCGGGTCCAGGCCCCGCCGCCCTCCCCAGCAGTGGGGGCCAGGCCCAGCCGGGCCTCCGGAGCCGCTGCCCCGCGAGCAGCAGCCCGGGCCGGCTGTGTCCCCTCTTCCCCCCTCAGCCCGGGCCGGGCGTGTTCCCCCTTCCCCCCTNAAAATTTTGGGCGGTTGCAGATTTGTGACATTGAGAGCCACTAGACCTTTTCTTGCGGCATGTGTCTCCATGAAATTCTAGAGAGACTCCTCTCCCGAAGTGATGCAAGATTATGTTTAAATTGTTGCAACTGACTGAAAATCATAGTTTTCTCTCTATGTTGTGTGGGAAAGTGAACAGTTTGTGGTAGGGGGAAAGGTGTTTAAAGGTTTCATTTTTCTTTCTTTTCTTTTTCCTTAGTGTGTTAATAAACTGTTTATCTTTCAGTTAGGCCTGTTTTGCCTTTTTCTCCCAAAATCCTATCTCCCAGAGGTAAAAAAAGAGCAGACACTCAAACCACTACACTAAATTTGGCAAAACAGAATTCGGCAAATGTGAAACCACTACAGTGGCTTTAATTTCCTGCCTGTCCAAGGGTCAAAGGATGGGGCTCTGGTCTGGCTGTTCACTCACCTCACATTGCTCTGCACAGATACAGAGACAAAGCCTGGTCTCAGGGCAGCTCTAGGTTCTGTGATTTGGCCACAACTGCCTGAGCTGTGCTTTCACCACTAGAAAATCAGAGATGGAGTTTAATGCAAACAACATGGTGCATATTAACTCCCCTGTTGTCAGATCCTGCTGGAAGCAAGCATTTGTGATCCTTCTGCACAGTGAACCAGGTGAGAACCAGGTCAGCCATGGCGGTGGAAGCCGTGCATCTGTCCTGTCTCACTGGAGAGCCACAGCAGGACAGCGGCCATGTGCTGTGTCCGCCCGGACCAACACGGTGTGTGACTGTCAGTGTGTGTGTGTGTGCAGTGACAATGGTGCTCAGGGCACAGAGGAGGTGCCTGCTGGTCCCGGCTCACAGCGCCTCCTTCAGCATCTGCCGGCAGCTTGCCCGGCCTCACCTTCAGATGCACCAGGAGCCTGGATGTATTTTTCCTCATGTTTATTTTTAAAAGACGGCTCATTTTACACTCTGGGCAGCCTTCAAATATGAATAATCTATGCCACATGTCCCCATATTACCAAGGAATAAATTAGAGTTCTGGGTTCTCCCTCCCATGTTTCCCTTTGATGTTATTGCTGTGGATACGTATATATGTGCACTTTGCACCTAACAATCTAACCTCACCCAGAGCTGGTTTGCTATATGGAGAACACTGGGATGTCCCTCTGTGATGCTGACAGGTGGTGAAAACCCCATTTAATTCATTTTTCACTTTGAAAAAAATAAATGTGTTGAAAGACCCGCTGTCAAAGTACCAAGTCTCACCAAAAATACATGAACATACAGTGCAATCCATCACATGAGAACACACAGTTCCCAACATCTCGTAAGGACACACACTGCCCCCCACCCCACAGAAGCACACGGTGTCCTCCATGCCATAGGAACATGTGCTGCCTCTCACCCGATGGGAACACACAGTGGCCCCTCATCCCAGGGGAACACACACTGCCCCCTACCCCATAGGGACCCACACTGCCTCTAAACCCACAGGAACACACAGTGCCCCCCACCCCACGGGAACATGCACTGTTCCCCGCCCCAAGGGAGTACACAGCGTCCCGACGCCCCAGGCCGGGCG
>VXBB01006113.1:11408-101021 GCA_013399915.1 Illadopsis cleaveri
CGCTTCCCGCGGCCTTCCCGATTCGTTGGGAGCCGTCCTGCTGGGGAGCGGCGGTGCATTACGGACGGAGCTGGTACGAAATCGCCGGCTCCCGGCTCCCTGCCCGCGGCTTTAGGGATCCACGGGCCCACCTCGTCATCCCCACGCCGTTCCCCCTCGTCCTGGGTTTTACGGACGAGAGTGTGGTATCCCTCACGGCGCCCAGCCCTGTGCCCGCACTTCAGCTCCCGGCGGTTTGTGGTGCCGGGTTGTCGTCGCTGCCGCAGAGCCGGTGCTGGGTCGGTGCTGCCCTGATCCTCCTGGGCCCCCCCACACCCCTTCCTCCAGCGCAGCTGGAGTCTGGTGAACTCCAGGGCCATGGAAGTTAATCGGTAGCGGGCTCTGGCGCTTCGGAAGCTACAGAGGAGAGACACGACTACGTGTGGGGGGGTCGGCCAGAACTGCCCCCCCCAGGGCACCGGGGGTCAGGAGACAGTTCCAGGGTACTGCGCTTTGGGGTGTCACTGCTGAGCTGGCAGTGGAGTGTTTGCTTGCGCCGAGGATCTGTGCAGCTGCTGGAAGACATGCCCGAGTGACACCTCGTTCTTGCACTTTATTTTCGTGTTTTGCCTCAAAAAACATCCCAACCGCAAGTTTATTGCCCCTACGTGCACATCTGACGAGGGCTGGAGTGCGGTGAAGGGCCGTTCTGCTCAGCGGTCTGCGGAGTTTCTGGAGAGGGCAGATGGCTCTGGTTGCTCCATCAGTACCTCAAGTCCGGACACGCCGGCGTTAATGGCTCCTGCCCTTCCTGGCTGTCGCCCAGGTCTCCCCAGCCAGCCCGGAGGTTTCGGCTCAGCTTTTGTTGTCGAAAGGCGGCTTCAAGGAGACCGGCTCTGCCGGAGGAGCTGCCGCAGCCGAGTGGGAGCTGGCAGCAGTGCCTGGCAGAGCACAGGGCTGTTGGCTTTCAGGTGGCAGGGGAGCATCATCGGGCAGTGCCTGACAAATCTGGGAGGCGTCACCAACCTGTCGGCCTGCCGGCGGGGCATTGAGTATGGGCTGGAGCTGCCCCTTGACCCTTCTGATGTGGTCAGCAGTGCCCTTCACTCCTGTACCCTGGCTGTAGTGTGGGCGGTGACCCTCGGTCTGTGCTGGAGGGGTTGTGCAGAGCTGCCTTTGCTCCCGCGGGTGCCATGGGCTCTGTGCTGAGATTGCCGCTGCTACTTTTCACCATCGAGGAGCAGACTCGAGGCTCCATGCTTGGCTTGTGCCCCTGACCAGTGGGTAGTAAAACTGGCCACAGCATGGAGGGAGGGAATGAGGGAGGCTGGCCCAGGCAGCAGTGTTGGAATGCTCTTGCACTGAGGGGATGTTCCCTGAGGATGCTCCTTGGAAAAGACAGTAAGTGCAATAGGAATACGAGGAGGAGGGATGAATTGATGCCAACTAAAGACAGCAGCTGTCTCGGTTCAGGCAGGTGGCTACAGAGCCCTGGGTGTGCCGGCTGCTGCGATCCAAGCTGGGTCTGCCCTGTGCAGCCTTCCATGGCGGCTGGGAGGCCATGCCTGTGCACAGCCCACATCCTGCCTGGATTGGAAATGCTGCTTTGCAAAAGAAATGGAGCTGCAGTTGGTGATAAATCCCTGCCTTGCAAAGCATGCTCTGGGTGAGCTGCACCAGCTTCTGAGGTACGGGCACGGCTCAGGAGTGTGTGTTGGTGTGTGTGCAAGTTTGTGAGCAGGGTGGGATCAGCCCTGGGACCATGTAAGATTGCTAAATGATGTACTCATAGAGCCAGGTTTATGTTTTCTCCTGCTCCACCCCCTCTAGGGATGGAGAGGTGTTTCCAAACCCACCCTGCAACTCCCCTGGGCTATCTGTGGGTTTCTGAGCTGTCAGTTGGGGCTTCTGTAGTGGGGAGGGGGATGTTGAGCCTTTTACCCCTTGAGTCAGCCTCTTGCTTTAGGGGGTTAGTGTATGCTGAAGGCTGGTCACTGGAGAGACCAAGGCTGTCCCATCAGAGATGCTGGAACCAGAACTGTCACTGGAGGCTGCACAGCTGGTTCATTAAATGAAGCTGATGAGCAGTGTGATTATTTTGTTCCTCTGGAAGGAGTTGCTGCTGCTTATTACAAACACCTTCTCTAACAAACCCACCTTAGCCTGCTTGGAACCCCTCTGAGGCTGGTGCTCCCCTCATTGAGGTGAGAAGGTCTGTGGCTGCTCCCCTGAGCTCCCTCCTGGAGAGGAACAAAGCCTTGGGGAGGCTGGAGCCTGTGTTGCTGCTTTCCCTTGTTTTTAGTGTTCTTTGCCTGGAAAGCGAGTGTGTGTTGCAGCCTAATGAGTGCCTGTACCGTCATCTTGTGCAAACGGGCAGGCCTGGCAGCCCCTCTGATTAGCGAGCACACTCGTGGGGATGCTGATGACTGGCCTCAGGCTGCTGCTTCCAACGCCATTGCTTGCCATCGCTGCTGTGGAGCCTGGGTCCCAAAAATGCCAGGGCAGGGAGGTCATCAGTGGGAGAATGGTGTGTCTGTGTGGCTCTGAAAGGCGCCTTGTGCTGTGCAAGGGCGGGGGCTCCAGTGGCGTGCAGGGAGTGTCTCACCCCTCGGATCCTGGGCGCCTGCATGTGTTCCTACACAGTGCTGGAAACATTGGGTTGGACCTTTGTGCCAGCAGCCCCCGACCTGCCTCTCATTCATGGGTGCAAACAGGGTCATGGTGCTGAGCCCGGAGCTTGTGGCTGTGTCATCTTTGGGGGGACGTGGGGCAGAGCTAGGCATACTGCAGCCCTGGCTTTTGGGGTGCCAGTGGTGGGGACCTGCCAGCATTGGCAGGATGTGGTGGCTTCAGCATCTGCCCCTTCCCTGTCTTCATCCCAGCCCCTGGCCCAGGGAGCATGGCCAGTGGCAGAATTGCCCTTTTTGTGTCTCTGGATGTGCTGCAGTTTCTCAGGAGACAGCCAGTTGTGTTCACTGGGAGTCCATCACTCTGCCTCAGTCTGGCCGCCTGCCTTGTGGCCAGGGTGGGGACACCCTTGCCCTTGTTTTCTGGGGTTCTCAGCTCACTGCTGTGGGGAAGGCAGCACCCAGCCCCCCGTAATGCCCATCAACACAGCAAGGGCAGGAATGGGTTGCTGCCCTCCAGGACTGCTCCAGTGTGGGAATGGGGCTGGGTGACAAAAATCTGGGATGCTGGTGGGAGGGTCAGGCTGGACCACTTTTTATCTCCTTTTCATGCCGTCTCAGCTCTGTGGTGCCAGTCCATGCAGCTCACTGATCTCTGTGTCACTATGGGCTTGGCTTCCTCCCCCAGTAAACAAGCCTTAAGGGCCCTGGGTGCCAGGAGGGCAGGGGACATCTCTCTACTGGGGGAGTTCCCTATGTTTCAGAGTTGCTGTCATCCCTCTCACAGAATCACAGAATAGGCTGAGTTGGAAGGGACCCATCAGGATCATTAAGTTCAATTCCTGGCCCTGCACAGATACCTCAAGAATCTCATCATCTGCCTGAAAGCATTGTCCAAGTGCTTTTTGAGCTCTGGCAGCCTTGGGGCCATCACCACTTCCCTGGGGGGCCTGTCCCAGTGTTCCATCACCTGCTGGGTGGGAAAACATTTCCTGATATCCAACCTAAATATCGTATCTCTGTCCCCCTTTCCTTCCTGTGATGTCCCTTTCTTCAGTGTGTGTTTGCTTATAGGAGAGCTGTCCCAAATGTCCCCTGGTGTTACAGCAGTGGCTGCTCCCAGAGCCCAGGACTGGGGAGGGGACACTGCACCACTCCGGGTGCCATCGGGTCCCCCATTCCCCAGATGTGTGGGAAAGCCTGGTGTGATCTGTGTTTGCTCCCACCTCAGCCAGGGCATGGTCCAGGAGCATTTTGGACTGTACTGAATCGGGGCAGTCTCTTAAATCAAAGTGGAAAAGGCTTGTGCTCATTCTGATGGAAACTGTTTATTATTGAAGCTGTGCTGGCTGGGCGGTCCCAGTGAAGAGCTGCTGCAGGAGCCCAACGCCGCCACCAGGTCTTCCTAACTGGGTGGTGGCATCTGGTTTGCTTCCTTTTGGGCATTTCCCGTGGGATTTCCGCCCTTGGACAGGAAAAGGGTGCGGATGGGATCTGGTTGGAGTGGTATTTCAGCCAGAGCGGCCTGTGAATAAATGGGGATGCTGCTGTCACTGTGTGGGTTAAACTGCTTCTGAGTTTTTTACTCTCAAAAGACTAGAGTGACTGAAGGGAGGTGGGGGAGAGGGAGGGGAGAGTTGTGTGGGGTTTTTGTTTGTTTGGAGGCGTTGGAGTTTTTTATTTTTCTGGGATTTTTTTACAGATGTTGCAGTTAGATGCTGCAAGCTCTCAGACCTCAAAACTGTATTTTATAGATCTCACTGTCTGGTGAAGGGTGGGGGGAACAAAAACCCACAGGCTTGTGAAAAGCCTTTGAGAAATAAATGGAAACTTGCTGCATCACTGAGACTCTGAGGGCAGATCCAAGGGACTCGTGCTGCATCCGTGTGGGAACACACAGCATGTCCGTGTGCCAGCTGTGTCAGGGGTCCCCCAGCCTCAAACACTTTCCATGGGATTCCATAATTAAAGGGCTCCATGCCTCTGTGGAATGTCATTATTGTTGTTTATAACTGAGATTCGTGTCTAAGACGGAAATGAATTGCTCAGTCTATCTATTTCTCATTTTGCAGATGCAGGAAAGAGACCACGCTGGGGTAATGGCCTAGAAATTAAATTTTGCTTTAATACACAAACCCAATTTTGAGTTGGTTGACTGAAGGGGAAAACTTACATTCAGGCAGGAAGCAGAGGCCTGGCTGGAGTGGGGTTCTGTGGGGGCACAGGGGAGGTGGGAACGTGCTAGCTCTCCAAGGTGCAGCCCACAGCATCCTCTGACAGCACAGCAGCGATACTGAGGAATAAATTAGCTTTCTTTTTCAAAAAGACACAGAGGAGCTTAAATGCATTTTGTGGATGATCCTCATAGAACCCCACGAACCTGGTTCTGTAACAGAACTGAATGCAGTGAGGCAGGGAAGGGTGGTCTCAAGGATGCTCAATAACCCAGAGCAGGGATGGGCTGGGGAGGTAGCACCAGCCTTTGAGCTCAAGGTAGGGGGCTATGGGCAGCTGTTCACTGCCCCCTGGGCCTCCTGTGGGGGGAGGAATGTGGGAGCGTTTTGAGCTGCAGGGTGACCTGGCCCAACACTTCTCTAAGGAGCAGGCTGGAGTTTTGGCTGGCTGCTGTACTGCCTCTGGCTACCCGCAGTGTCGTGCTGATGCTGAGACCCAACGTGACGCTGTGATGGTGGCACTGCTGGCTGTGGTGCTGCTCAGTGCTCTGTCACTTGGATGAGGGAGACCATGGGCCTGCCAGAGTGAATGTATATCTATACACATAACACTATTAATTTTTTAAAGGCAGGATTTTTTTAAACTCTTTTCCTCCTGTCAGTACTTTCCCAAGCCTCTGCCCACCGTTGTGGTCAGTACTGGAGTGACCCTGCAGAGTGCTATGCTCCCTCCACCACCCCAGGGATTTGTGTCCGCTTGTCATTCCTCAGCAGCTGTGGGCTTTGCCTGTCTCTGGAGCTGCAGCCGTTTCCCACGTGGAATCAGGAGTGTCAGGTGCTCTTGGAGACGCCTTGATGTGTCAGCCCCCCAGGGAGGCTCTCGAGTTGTCTGTGATTGTGACAAATGCAAAATTCGGACTGTTTTGGGCTCCTTTCAGATCATTAAAGAACTCATCACTGTGTGAGAGCAGGTATTGTCTGTGCCTGCCTCTTGTTGCCAGGAGCCTCTGCCTCCCTCCACAGGGAGGGAGCAGAAATGGCTGGAGGAAATTACCTATGTAGTTACCTGCTTCATCCCCTGAATTGCAGCTGAGCAGAGCTGAAAGGGATGGCGGCCAGATCCACAGCTCCTGCATGCTGCCAAAATTACCTTGGCTGCCCCTCAGAGCAGTGAGGAGAACTTTGGAGATATGCAGTGTGATGGAGCCAAGCTGGCTGGGAACAGGGGTGATAGAGGCAACCAGCATGGTCCAAGTCCTCCTCCCAACTGGGTGGGAATGGTGGACTTTTGTTTGGTGTGCTCTGGGATGCAGCCTGTGCTGAGTTCAGAGTTGTTTCCTGATCCATTGCCACGGGTTGATCCGTGGGGTGGTGGGATGCGCTGCATGGTTCTCCCCTGGCTCTGTGAGCTCCGGGCCTGCCTTTAGCAGTTAATCCCCATCCTGGCATAAGCCGTGGGAATCCATGTCCTGAAGTGGCACGGCTGTGTTGGTGTCCTTGGCTCAGGAAACCCCCCTGGGTGGCTGGGGAGTGAGCTTGGGGCTGGTCCCAGAGGATGCAGTGAGGTATTGCTAGTGGAGCATCCTTTGATGTGCTTCATAAAGTGTGAAGGACACCACTGTGGGTGTCTGTGACATTCAGAGCAGAGCATGGGACATGGGGACAGCCAGTGGCTCTGCCATACCTGTCCGTTCTGTGTGCTGGAGCCTCCTCCTCCTCTCTCTAAGGACCCATCCCCTTGACAGGGGATATTGCAAGGGGAGGCTGAGCCAACGGGAATTGGTGCTTTTTTGTTTATAAATATATTTAATGTATTTTATTTTGAGATGAAGGGCAATAGTGCTCGTGTGCTGCAGTGGAGAGGCCTCCCCAAAGAGATGCTAATGGCTTTAAGTCACCTCAGGGTTTGGGAGCATTTTGTCTTGAAAGGCTTTAAATGACCTGTGTAATGCACTGGAAAAGCATCCAGGGAGCACTGGGTCTCTGTCATTGCGCAGCACCGGGAGGAGGACTGGAAACATCTGGCTGGTCTATGGTGTGCTCCCAAGGGACTGGGGTAGGAAAAAGGATTTTAAATTGCTGTGGTTTCAAAACAAGACCTAGTTGGGCCTTGTCTGGAATGAAGAGAGGTAGCTGAAGGAAGAGCAGATCTCTGACTGGCTATGGAGGGAGGCGTGAGGGTCCCATCCCTGTGGAACACGGGGTCCCTTCCTGCAGCAATGCGGGAGCTCTCCTTGCGGTTTGCTCGTGGCTGATCTGGAACACCGTTGGCATCACTGGCTGTGCTGTGCTGGAAGTGAAGCATGGGTGCTAGCTCCATCTCCAAACCTCCTCTGCTAGGACCCTCAATGTATGGGCCCCACAGCCCCCAGCTTGAGCTGGGCTGACTCTGGGAGAAATGTGTCTCCAAGACTTGTCCCTGTGCGCCTGGAAGCCTGGAATGGTGAAGCCCCAGGCTGAACCCTCGGCAGCAGCAGCTTCCCTCCTCTTAAATCATTAATCTCTTTTAGCTGACTCGGGAGCCCAGTTGCATCACTCTGTGTCTCTTTCTCAGCATTGCAGCGGGGTGTGGGGGCAGGAGGGTGTAAAAGTCCAAAATATCTGCTACCTGCTTTGTTTCTGCACTGGGCATTAGCACTAATTATCTTCCCATTGTCTCCAGTTCCTGCAGGAAGTCTTGTTTATCCTTCCAGGAATGTAGCCCAAGGAACTGTGCAGATATATTTAACCTTGCACAGAGCAGCACAATGGCCCTTGGATTTCCTGGCTCTGTGGCATCTGTCGGAAGTGCAGCTAATCTGTCATTTTGGGGCAAGGAGGCTGGAGGGGGCACTGGGTCGGGACAGCGACAAGGTTCCGGGCTGACTCCAAAGCCTCCACGCACAGCGTGAGGCCAGGATCTGCCAGGGGGTCAGAACTGCTGCTTTCCTGCTGCTGCACTGAGCAGCAAAATGGGGCTGAACCGATGGCATCGGCAGGATGTGTTTCCATGGGCTGGGGGCTGGTGTGGGGCCGTGTCACATGGAGCTCTGTCAGGACACAGGGCAACTCTGAGCCAGCAAGGATGTGACAGAGCCTTTGGTTCAGACAGTAGCTCCCATCCCCTCTGGAGCCCTTCTTGCTCCCTTGGCTCCATTCAGTTTTCTCCCTTCCCAGCATGGTTCAGGTGGTGCAGAGGGGCAATGCCCAGAACAGGTCGGGGGGGCACCATGGTGGGCTGCCCCTCTCAGGCTCTGTGCCTTCGCTGGAGTGGGATTGTGCCATGCAGGCAGAACCCCCCTTCTTTGGTTGAGGATCTGTTATTCCATCCCCCTGAAGACATCCCTGCAGCAGAGCTTTGACTTTTGCACATCAGGGGGAGCCCTGGGGAGCACTGGTGCAGGGCCAGGTCCTTGCTGAGGTGCACTGGCCCCTCACCGTGGTCACACTCGTGTGGCAGCAGCACTGGTACCTTCCCTCGTGTAGGTCTGTGTCTCCTGGCTGTTTCCCATTGTGGGCTTCACCATGAGCCCAACCTTTCCTTCACTGTGGTGATGTCTCTGCACCTCTCTGAACTCCATTCCTCTATGGGTGAGTCGTGACAGTGTCCTGCGCTTGGTGTCCTCTAGGAAGCACTGAGTGGGGATAAATCTGGGGTGCAGACCCTGAAGGATGCCGGTCCTCTAGTACAGCACTGGGGCTGTGAGCTGGGACCTGGCTGCTGCTGCTCCAGCCTCTGAAGGGGTTTGCCATCTTGCTCCTCCTCACCAAGATGGATCTCTGTGCCGAGCTGGATGATCTCCGCAGCGTCCATCTGGGGGCTAAGAGCCATGACTTGCTCTGGAGCCCAAAGGTTATTCCAGAGCACCAGCTGCCACTGCAGCTATGCCTTCCCTCATCCTTGCTGGGCCAGGGGCTGGCGGCTGTGGTAGGGATGAGGCTGGGCTGGAACCGCATTGCAGGCGGCGGCTGACGGAGAGGGGAAGGATGCGGAGCCACAGGATGTGCCTGGAGACAGGCTCAGATCAAAAGGCTGCTGCTATGTGTGGTCTGGCAGGAGCCAGCTGGGAGTGGGCCTGTTTTCAGGATCTGCTGGTGCAGGCATGAGTGCTGGGTCTGCTTGCCTTCCGTACAGCATCAGCTGGAGAGGCTGGCAGAGCAGGGTGGCAGGAGAGCACAGACCTGCAGGTGAGGAAAGGGAGGAGAGGGAGTGGTGAGACCTGGAGCAGTGGAGTCCTGTGGCAGCAGGGGAAGGACAGTTTGCAGGGGAATGGCAGGGCTGTGTGAGTGCTGGACGTGCCAGTTTGGTGGCATGCCCAGTCCCCAGCTGCTTTTCTCAAGGGCCAGGCTGGAAGGAGGTCATTCACATCTGCAATGGCCTTGGGAAGCTGGGTCTGCTCCCGCTAAAGCCATGTGCCTGCAGCTGTCCCTGGCAGTGCCACAGCACCTCCCCCCAAGCCCTCAGCATCACTGTGACCCCCCAGCTTCAGCCAAGGTTTCAGCCCCTGAGCTTTGGGGGCAGCTGCTAGTAGAGAGGCAGGGACTGTTGGTTTCAGCATTGAAGGGGGAATGGGATGGATGGATGGATGGATGGATGGATGGATGGATGGATGGATGGATGGATGGATGAACATATGCAGTGTGTGGGAAAGAGGGTTGCCGTGGGGTATGACCTGACAGAGCCTGAGACTGGCTGCTGCAGCCCCAGGTTTCATGGATTAGGAAGGGAAATGCTAGGGACCCTGGGGAGTTGCTGTCTTCCCCAGGAATTGGAAGCAACTGTGCCGTGCTGCAGGGATCTGCCACAGCGGAGGGGCTGGAGAGGTGCCCTGGGCCTTTTGTGTCCTGTCAACCCTCAGGCCGCTGATGGACATGGCAGAGGAAGGTTCCCACATGGTGTCAGTGGGAATTGCCCCATAATGTCCTGGAGGACAGTGTGTGCCATTACTGCCTGAGGTGTCTTCAAACCCCTCCAGCTGATGAGGAATCCACATGGCATGATTCCTGCTATATGGCTGGAGGAGCTGGGGAGCAAACTGCAGGGAATCCCTTCCTGATCCCCACTGCAGCTCAAGGGCTCCAAACACCACACCCCCTGGGAGCCCTTGGTGGACCCATGCTGTGCTGAGGTCCTGTGGGAGCACTCCAGGAGCTGTCACCTTCCTGGGTGTAGAAGAGGCAAAATCTTCCCTTGTACCAGGATATCACTGGAGATCAAACAAAGGATCTTTCTTTGGTGCTTGCATCTCTGACATGATGGAGGTGAATGAGGTGGAGACCTTGTAGGCTTTAGCTGGAGCATCCTTGTCCTTCCCAACCCTGAAGCCTGACAGGAGACATTCAGGAGTGAGGGGATTTTGTGGTGGAGCAAAATGGTCTCATCCCATCAGTGAAGGCAGTGATGAAGGTGAAATTCCCAGAGGGAATAAGGTGCTGCAAATGGAGGAGTTAAAGAGTGCAAATGGCCAGTGCCTGCTGGGCTCTGATGGCTCTTCTGGAGGGTTTAAGAATGAAGCAGCTGAACTGCCAGCACACAGGGGTCTCCCGCAGAAGGGAACTGCTGCATGGGAATGCAGCCTCCTGGCTCTGTCCTCCATTTAAGAGATGGAAATTATGTGGAGGAACTTTGCTTTAGCACCAAGCAAATTGGCTGGGAAAATAATTAAAGCTGGTATAGAAATGCTGTTTCAGTTTGGTGGATTTGGGACAGCAACACTGATTTTATAGGGGGAATCCAGTTTAACTGCAGCAGGCAGTGTTCTTTTTCTAGTATGGCAATAAAGTGATTAGGGAGGGCAGCTGGGAGACAGATCATTGGGATTTTCAGAAAGCCTCAGACAAATTTGTGGAGTTATTAAGGTGAGAGTGGTGGGAGGATAGGTCAAGTTCTGTTTGGTGTGTTCAGGTGTACTGGGAGGGAGGAGTAGAGGTGATGATGTGGTCAAAGGGTGCTCTGTGCTGGCCTGGCTGAGAGATGCTCTGTGCTGGCTGCAGCTTTGAGCTTCAAATTTGGTGTTAAATATGCACAGCTGATGCAAATAAATCACGTAAAAAGTAGGTAATGGTGGATGTGAATTGTCAGGAGGAGCCTAACGGCCTCCCCTCTCTCTGGGGTGCCTTCCTTAGGTGAAGCTGTTGCTGGTTAACGCAGCTGGGGCTGTGTTCCCTCCTGGCATCTTGTTTCTACTGGACAGGCCCATCGCAAGGGCAGATTCAGGGAAGTTGGTTGGGAAGGCTGAGCTGGCAGAAGTACAGGGTCATTGACAGAGCCGGTGAAGTGGAGGGGGGATCTCTCCCCCTTGAGTTGCAGAATGGGTCCCTGCTGCCATGGGAGAGATGTGGCTGATGCACGGGCTGTTCTGTCCTCCCCTCAACACTGATCCAGTTTTGAACTAATTTTCCTGAGAACAACAAAAAGCATAGAGACAACTCGTGCCCTGATTTTGTATCCTACTGTCACTGAGCCAATTAAGGAAAGGGTTGCTGTATTTTATTACTTTTTTTGTTAATGCACGGGTGGAGCAGCATAGCTCTTCTAAAGCCTCATTCTTGGAAGGGGCTGAGTGATGTTGGCTGGAGCTTTTTTGAGGGGGAAGGAAAAAAAGAGGGATAAAAAGGGAGAGGGGAAATAAATAATCATACTTGGTGTGGAAAATACCAACCTGCAGAATTAACATTTGTCTGAACAGGTCTGGATATCCTGATATGGGACTCCGAAGTCCCAAACTCTGCCCAGGGTTGGTGCTGGGGGAGACCAGAGGGAATTTTTCATGGATTTGGAAAACATGGGTAAAAAGGGGCCCTGGATGTTGCTCGAGGGGAAAGCGTGAATTTTGGGTTGGCTGCCTGTGGCTTCAGATGGTGTATACTAGGATGTCCCCCCTCACAGGTATGGATGGGCTGATGTGGGCAGCCTCTCTCCCTCCATGTCTCTCCTTCCTTCTCTTGGTGCCAAACCTCTGCATCTCTCCTGATGAACCTGTGAGCTTAAGGCAGGGATGAAGTGCTTTGATATTGTGAAAATATTAATTTGGGAGAAGAGGTGGGGGACTCTTTGTATCCGAGAACCCTTGGTGTAACTTGCCAAGGGTAACCTGTGCACCCTCACCACGCTCCTGCTGCTGCAGGCTGGCATATAGGTTTTGGAGACCATCTGGGCTGGAAGTAAAAGCAGTGGTCACTGTGTCCCAGAGAAGCTGGCACTGGCCCTGCATCACCCTCAGCTCTGCCCACCCTGGGGTTTGCTGCTCTTCCCTATCTCTTCTGTTTTGCTAGTCATTGATTCACGCGCACCACCCCCACCCCCCTTCCCTCAGTTTTGGGCAAAGCTCAGATCAACACAGAAAAATGGTTGGTTGGATGGCATGTGTCATTAACCTGCTGCTGCTACACATCGTCATTACAGGTCAGCATGGATGGGGCCACTGACCCTTGGGCACAAGTGACATGGGACTATCTGTAAACAGTGTTAGTATTTTATAACTTCTATATTTAGGGAGTTAATGACTTTAAAGAAAGCAGATTTTAATCTAAACAGCTATTCTTTGTGCTGTGTCAGTCCTGGACATCAAAGAGAACATCAAAGTGGGAGGCATGAAAGGCTTTGATGGCAGCATAGCTGCTTTGCCAGGTGTAGCATCTTGGAGGAGGGCTCCCCTCCCTCCTCCAAGGGCCTTCTGTACCTCCAGCAGGATTCCTGCACCTCTGGGCAGGCTCCTGTCCCTGCTGCTGTACTGCCTTTGAGCAGGCTCCTGTGCCTCCTCCATACCTCCAAGAGGGCTCCTGCTCCTGTCCCAGGCTGAGGCTCCTCTTGGATATGTCACAGGTAAAAGCTGTTATCCCAGCAAGAAAAACAAGATTAATGTACAAATGTGCCTCAGTAACAAAACCAAAGGCTGTTTAAACTTTGTGCGTTGTTTTCCCTTGGATAGCAGTGGGGCTGCATGTGAAGCATGATGTTGGATGTGGGAGCTTGTAGGAGTGTGAGATGTTGCTCCATGGGACAACTGGCTCTGGCAAGGTGTTGGGGAGCCTCTCACACCAATCCTGATTTTTAAATTCTTTTCCCAGTCTTGGTCAGGCTATGAAACAAATCCTGTTCTTGTCCTTTCTTTTTTTTTCATCCTTGTATTTGCTGACAGGAGAGAATCCATGGATGATGTGGGGAGGTGGGAGGGGACCCCTCAGCTGGGCTCGTGCAGTGGGATGTGGGGCTCTTAGGACCAGGTGGCCTCTGTGTCTCCAGTGTCTGGCACAGTGAGGGACTGGCATGGCAGGTTTGCCTGCTCAAGTGCCAGGAGATTCCTGGAGCACTGGGGATGCATTGGGACCCCTCATCCTGCCAGGTCTGTAGCATGGGGAGCCTGGTAGATCTGGGGCAGCCCAAGCAGCAAGGCACAGGACTAGGAGTGCTTCCTCCCTGCTGCCTTCCCGTGGCTGCGGCAGCTCCGAGGCTTCAGAAACCGTCCGTGGGCTGTGCAGAGGAAACTGCTGGGAGCCCTCGTGCTCCTCTGCTTGTTTGGATCCAGTGACTTCTCCATTGTCTCTCTTGGGGAAAAGAAAAATTAGTGTATGTGTGTGCAAGGTTGCATTTGGCCAGCAAGAGCTGCTGCAGCACGAATGTATCAAAATAGTCAATGGATTTATTTTATAAGCCCCCTGAGCTGGTGCAGGGAAGAGCTCAGGGTTTCCTCCGGGCACTTGCAAATCTCATTTCAGACAACAGGGAAGAGATGGTGGGGTGGGGGTGATGGAACTGATGCGTATGATGGGATGGGAGTTGGCAGGTCCCAGTGTAGCACCTGTGCAATTTGCCATTTGCAGCTGCTGGCAGCAGCCTGGGGCTTCCGATAGTCAGACCCTCTCCTGCTTCCGGGTCACCCCCTACATTTTGGTTACAGCCCAGGCTGGTTTGGGTTTGAAGGACCTTAAAGCTCATCCAATTCCAATCCCCTGCCATAGGCAGGGATACCTTCCAGTGTCCCAGGTTGCTTCAAGCCCCTTCCAACCTGGCCTTGGACACTTCCAGGGATTTGGCAGCCACCACTGCTCTGGACAACCTGTGCCAAGGCCTCACCACCCTCACAGGGAAGGTTTTTTCCTCTTCTCCCTAAGCAGAGCCTGTGTACCACACCTGGGTATTCCTGGGTTGAGAACAGGGCTGGGCTGGGCACCACATTGCTTCCCACAGGGTCAGTTCCTGCAGCAGTGCCAGGGTAAGGGGTCCCTGTGGCTATGACTGAATGGGGCTCTCCCCACATCCATGATGAGAGGCACCACAGTGGGCATCACTCAGAGCCTGCCTTGCTGTGGCTGAGGAGACCAGGAGGTACCACTTGTGCACTGGATGGTGAGTGAGAAAGGAGAGGCTGGATCTGGTTCCATGTCCCTACGTGACTGTTCAGGAATGTGCTGGGATGTTGGCAGAGGCTGGGTAGCACTCGGGGTGCAGGTCCTGGTGCTCTGCAAACCAGCATTGGGAGCAGCAGGTTGAGTCGCCTGCTGGGGGCTGTTTTCCAGCCTCGTGCAAGGGAAAGGAGCTAAAAATACAGCTTGTTTGCCTCCAGCTGGAGTTGATTTAGGCATCCCTGGCTGTTGTGGAGTGCAGTGGAGGACAGCCAGTATAAGTTTGCCGACTATAATTTCGCTGTTCTGTCCTCCCCACCCTGCTCCTAAAAGCAATGGCCAGGAAAAGCAGGGAGAAGGATGGGATGTTAAGAACTCCCGATCTGCTCTGCTCAGTTTCCACAACTTGATTCGCCTTTTCCCCTTCACTAAGAAGCAGGCCTGGGGCTGCTGGAGGGGATGTTAAGATGTTTATCTGTGCCATGCAGAGCAGCCCTTCTGCATGGAATGGCAGCACGGCCCCACCCTGGTCTTGGCAGAACACACCAAGACAAACATGAAATCATGTGGTTTCTCCTGGTTTTGTCTCCAACCTTATGGTCCAGGTCCTGCCCTGGCTGGGCTGGAAGGTGTCAGAGGAGCTGCTCCTCCTCTCCTGTCCCCTCCATATGGCTCCTGTCCTGCTGCAACTCTAGGCTCTGCTCCATGTGGGGTGAGACAGCTCCATCCTGTGCCTGCATGGGCCTGGCAGGGCTGGAGTTGGCAGCATCAGAGTGCAAAGGATGTCAGGGTGTTGGGGGGTGACGTGTCCAACACCCCAGGCACCTGCTGCTGGAGGAGAGGAGCAGCCCGGGAATGCAGCTGTAGTCTCACGTCTCTGCTCTCCTTCTTTGCAGGTTCCTGACCACCTTCCCTGGTTTTTGATGCTGAATCAGGATTGTGTTAACTAAAGATGGAAACACTGGAGTCAGAACTGACCTGCCCAATCTGTCTGGAGTTATTCGAGGACCCCCTCCTGCTGCCCTGTGCCCACAGCCTCTGCTTCAGCTGTGCCCACCGCATCCTGGTGTCCAGCTGCTCTTCCAGTGAGTCCATTGAGCCCATCACCGCCTTCCAGTGCCCAACCTGCCGCTATGTCATCTCCCTCAACCACCGGGGCCTGGAGGGCCTCAAGAGGAATGTGACCCTGCAGAACATCATCGACCGCTTCCAGAAGGCGTCCCTGAGCGGCCCCAACTCCCCCAGCGAGAGCCGCCGCGAGAGGACCTATCGCAACAGCCCTACCATGTCCGTGGCCGGCGAGAGGATCGCCTGCCAGTTCTGCGAGCAGGATCCGCCCCGCGACGCCATCAAGACCTGCATCACCTGCGAGGTGTCCTACTGTGACCGCTGTCTGCGGGCCACCCACCCCAACAAGAAGCCCTTCACCAGCCACCGGCTGGTGGAGCCCGTGCCTGACGCGCACTTCCGTGGACTGACGTGCTTGGAGCACGAGAACGAGAAGGTGAACATGTACTGTGTCGCTGATGACCAGCTCATCTGTGCCTTATGTAAACTGGTTGGCCGCCACCGGGACCACCAAGTGGCATCGCTCAGTGATCGCTTCGAGAAGCTGAAGGTAAGGACGCAGGATCCCTCCAGAGCGCTCTGAAGCTCAGTCTTTATGTGGGAGCTGAGGTTGCAGTGAATGTGATGTGAACCTGCGTGGATGATGTTTGACCTATATAAAGTTTGAAATCCCTCTCCATCCCCTCTGCATTCGAATGAGCCTGCAAAACACTTCTCATTCCTTTTTTTTTAAATGAAAAATACCTACAGCAGGTCCCATCTGAGGTCATGCTGGTGAGGCCGTGGCTGTGGCAGCAGTCATGTTCCTATTAGAACCCTGCTCATGCCTTTCTCAGCTGCTGCTTCCTCTGGCCTTTTTCCCTTCATGTTCCAGGCTCATTCTGCCCCAAAAGTGCTTTTCTTGGATCTTTGACCTGTTCATGTTCAGAACAAAACCACTCTCTCCGCTCTCATGTATTTTGAGGGCAGAAGGAATACTTCATTGCTTCAGCAAAAACTCAGAACACTTGGGGTTGTTTTGTGCAGACTAGATTTTTTTTTCCCTCCTTGTTTTTAAACAAACTGGTACCTGGAAAGAAATCTTCCTAGATGTCCAGTTTCCTGGGCTGGTTTCCCATCTCTCTGTCTCCAAATTCTCCTGAACCTGCTGTGAGGTACTCAGTGCTGTGACTAAACACCCCTGATGGCGCAAAGAATGGGATGGGATGCCCTGGGTGTTTTTTCCTTATATTTCAGCCACCAGGTTTGCCTTTGGGTTAGTGCTGTGAAATGGGGCCTGGGAAGGCTCGCTTTGCCTGCTTGTCCCCCATCTCATCATCCTCACCTAAGCTTCCCCAGTGTGCAGAGCTGCACCAGCAGCCCTGTCCACAGTCCAGGACATTCTTTTTCCATGAGGAAATGTCTCAATTAGCAAATTGGAAACCTTTGAAAGCAATGACCATGTGTGTTTGCATGCAATAAAACCTGGGCAGAGAAATTAAAATGCTGGAATATTCCTCCCTGGTCCAGCCTGTACCAGCCAGGCAAATCCATCTGAGGAAGCCTAACAGGTTGCCAGAACACTATTCTTTTCCCTTTAAATAAGAGTCTGAAGTGATTCTGGCCATGGAGGAAAGCTCTCCTCTGCTGAAAGCATTCTTCCTGTGCTGTTGATCGTGCCCAGCTCCTCAGTCTCTGCAGGGCTGGAGCTGCTGGGAGAGCAGGGATGAGCTACCTGGAGAGGACCTTAATGTGTGTCCTTCTGGTTCATCCTCCAGCACATCCCTGCCTCTGGCTGTGCATTGGTGAGGCTGGTTTTGGGTGTCTCTTTTCCTGACACACTGCCTCCACTGCAGAGATTGCTCAGGATTGATTCCGGGCTTCACCAACAGTCAGTATTTGTTTTGGCATCTTGTGCCATCTCCTTACATGGCCTCCGGTTGGTCCAAGCTCCGACCACCATGTGCTCCCTGGCAGTGATGAAAATCCTTGCGAGTACCTGAAATACTTGAAATCCTTAAATATATACTGATAGGATGCTGCTGCCTGGGAATCTGTTGCCAGTGGAGCAGCTGCTGCCTCCCATGGGCCTGCCCCATGTCCCATGCTCATGGCAGGGCTCTGCTCCTCTGTCACCTCCTCAGGACATCATTGTCCCCTCCTCAGGACGTCACTGGTGAGCTCGGTGGCTGCTCCTGGAGCTCTGCAATGCTCTCGGGCAGCCAGCAGTGAGCAGATCCACTTAATCCCTGGCTTTGATCCCACATCTTGAGTGAGCTGGGGAACGCCTTTCAAGTTAGATTTTTTTTGAAGGAAAATTGGGTTTTTGAAGTGAGTAACTTCCTGTTGTCAGAAGAACTGTGCTTTCTACAGAAATCTTTGGTGGGGAATTTTTTTTGTCTCTTAGAAGACTTGAGGGCCTGAAACTGGACTGGTGTGTGTAAATGAGAAACCTCCTCCCAGTGCCCCCCTTTCTTCCAAGCTGGTTTTACATCTAAAGTCTCCAGCATGTGCCAGCAGCCTGGCTTCCCTGTGGATGCTCTGCAATGATCCATCCATACTGTATTATACACTTCCAGATGTTTTAGGAACCAATTTTAATCCCTTTAATGTATGTGATGGGTTTATTTTGTGCATCTTCAACTCTATTTGTTTATGTCGTAAATTACGATTCTAGCCCGTATGAGCAGTTTTCTGGATTTAAGCAGGGACCACATGGAAGCCAGGCAGGATGAGGCAGAGGATGGAGTGCTGGATCATGTCCAGAAGCTTTCTGAAGCTGGGATGTCAGGATGGATGCAGTGACATTCTGTTTCCCTGGGAAGATTCATGTCAAGGGTTATCAGCTGCAGATACCATTCCATGGTTCTCTGATTCCCCAGTCCAACAGGCAGCGTCGACACTCCTGCTGTGTGAGCATGGCTGGGAGCAGTCGGAGTACATTGGGATGGTGGTGCTTCTTTTCCCTCTCTGTGGATTTAGGAGGGGTCGAGATGCTGAGCACAGTCAGTGACAGAAGTCGTCTGCTGGCTCAGCTCACTGGCTGGAAGTCGACATCAAAGAAGAAATTAAAACTATATGTAGATTAGGAGCAAAACTAATGGCCTGACCTAGATACGGCAAGTGCCCAGGACAGCAGTGCATTATCTGCTGAGTGAAATCTCAGCCAATTATAAATTCAGATTGCTTGAAACTTGTAATTAGCATCCTGTCTGTGGTGCTTGCCTGGGTCCTGCTCATGCTGCAGTGCTGCCGCCATACCAGGGCTGGGGCAGGGTTACACTGGGGGATACTGCAAGAACAGCTCTGTGTGCAGTGCTCCAGCTGGCTCCTCTATCCATGATTTCTGGTGGAAGGAGTATTTGAAGGATTTTGCCTTAATTACTGGCCACTGTTGGTGGCTTTTCCATGAGCTCTGCTCCCTTTAAAGAGCCAGAGAAGGGCCAGCTCTGAGGATGCTTTTCCTTTGCTGGTGCTGAGTCTTCTGTAGGTTGACAGACTGGAAATATGCAAAAGAAAGAGAAAAGTGGTGTTTTGTAATAATTATATCCACTCTCTGCTGGAGAAGGAGCCATGAGCCAAGTGGAAAACCCATCCTCTGTTACCTGTCAGAGCAGCGCTGCCTCCCGTGGGGCTGTGGGAGTGAGACCAGGATTAACAAAGCCTCCCTGTGCTGACAAATTGTGCAGAGAGCTGGTAGTGATTCCAAGGCTTTTGGGAGAGTGGTAGGGTAGAAAATTGAGGAAAACCCTCCATCACGCTTCTACGTGGGACCTGTTCAACCGGGAGCTGTGAGTGCGTTCCCACTAGTGCAGGGTGAGTCACAGATTGCTGCTTGATTTATAATTTACTGCACTGCCATGGGGCTCAGAGGAATTTTGGTGTGTATATCTCTATTTCTTCACACCAGGAAGAGTCAGCTGAGGACAAGGGCTGCAGTTGTGACTGCTGAGACTCCCACACAGCAGATGGGGGCTGTTCCCAACTGGAACAGAACTCTGGTGATGTCAGACCTGTTGGCCCCTGAGCCCTGAAGCAGGGATGCTTTGGCTGCTCTATTTTCAGAAAGGGAGAGAAGGGGCTGCAGCCCCAGCCAAGGCTCACTCCAGGTCAGTGGTGGTGGAGGCTGCAACCCCCTACTGCTGTGGGGGCCCCAGGAGGGCATACGTGTCCCCACAGGCGCCACAGCTTCAGTTGTGGGGCAAGGGGGCTTTGGGCCACCCCAGCTCAGCCATGAGCTTCTCCACAGCTCTGTGTGTTTTAAGTGTTATCTCAGGGCTAGTTTGTTATCTAGTGACCTCCCTGAGTAGGGGAGACCTGTGTCACACCTCAGGGTCCCCACCTCAGGTTTCTCATCCTTGTCGTTGCCCTCAGTGGCAGAGCAGCAATCATCCTCATCCCTGCTTTAATATTGATTGTTCGGAGGTCACAGGGGCCAGGAACCAGTGCTGAGGGCTGGGATCTTTGATAATTTGCGTTGCTTCCCAGAAATCTTTTTAAGGAGGGTTTTCCTTTTGTACCTTATTAATAACAAAGCTGTTATGGATATCGAGATAGCAGAGGTGCAAAACTGCTTTGATTAGATTAATCTCTCACTTTTTCCAAACTCATATGCACATCCAAGATGATTTCAATGTTGCTATCTCAAGAGCCGCTTGAGCTGGAAAACGAAGGCATAAAACTGTGATAATCCCTTGGTGAGAGTATGTTTGGGATGAGGCTGGAGGATTCATGTCTAGCCTTTGTATCCTGGAAGATGGCAGCCCAGAACTGGAGTCCAAGCTCTCTGGAGGGAGAAAGATGGTTTGCAGATGAGGTTCTTTTTAAATAACGGGTGTCATCTTTGATCAAAGTCCCTGTGTTCCTGCAACAGGGTATGGTTACCTGTCTGCTTCTCCCTTCTGTAACTGCAGGTTGTTGAGCTGTTCAGAAAGGCCTCCCTTGCAGGTGACTGACCCTCTTGCACTGAGGAGCTGTGGAGGGTGCGAGTCTCCATCCTTCCTCATCCAATGGCTGCATTTCTGGAGAGCTCACAGCAGCTGCATTTTCTATTTCATTTGGGTTTTTTCCCTCTTTCTGCTCCTGGCACTTCAGCCATATCAGTGACAAGCCCTGCCTGAAGGCAGACTGTGGCGGGCAGAGCTCAGTGGGATGGGACAAGGGGTCTCGAGCTGCTTATGTTAGAAGGTGCCACCCTGTGAACACCTCACTTGGGGAAAACAAAGTCTATTTTTGCTTTTAAAAAATGCGTAGCCAGCAGTTTTGGAAAGCAAAGCCCTGCTTGAAGGCTGGGCAGCACTGCTGGCCTGGGAGCAGCACTGAGGTGCAAGGTTAAGTGGAGTGGGCTGTGCCTGCATGACATGGGGCTGTATCCCCTTGCAGTTCCTGGGCTCCAGGGTGGCTGCTGCAAGGCCACCAGCCCTCCTCCCCCAGCACTACCTCCCTGGGAGATGGAGGAGCAGCAGTGCTGTCCCTCTCCCCACAGCTGGCAGCCCTCCGTTCCCGAAACAGCCAGCAGCTTTGCTGAGGGATTGATATTCCTGCCCTGAGTAGCTGTTGTTTAATATTCAGGATATATTACATTTGGGCACAGTGAATATTCAAGAGTAGGGATGAGCAGAGCTCAGCTGATGCTGCTGGCCGACTGCTGGGGGTGACGCTGGCTCTCCTCAGGCTCTGCTCAATGATTCCTGGCATGTGCGTCCCTGAAAAATGGGTCCAAGCAACATTCAGTGGCTTTGAGTAATTTGGAAAGTCGACTACATGCAGTTTAGTGTCAGATGAATTTCTCAGCAGGCTCGAAACCTTGCTCTGTGATACTGAATATTGCTATTATTATCACATTAGCCTGTGAAACACCTGACAGGTGTAATTAAGTGATTTTACCTTGACAGCTGATGTGTTTTTTTAAAAAAACAGCTTTGAATATCCAATTGAAGTAGTTTGATGTGCCTTTTCGCAGAAATCAATATGCAGTAGCAGCACATATGCTGATAAATCCTCCTGTGTCAGGAGTGGAGATGGATCTCAGGGACCTTGAGAAGCAGGAGCAGCGTCTTACCTTACTAGCTGTAGGCTGGTCCTATGGAATGTCCCAGCTCCTGCTTTGTGCTTTCAGGATCTCCAGGGAAACCATCCCCTTGCTGAAAGGTGCTTGTTGGCTACTGTGGAGCTGGGCACGTTCCCCAGAGCTGACAGACTCTGCTCCCCATGGGAGCTGTGACCTTTCACTTGACTTTAGAAGTCTTTTCCACCCCAAAGGATTCTGTGAGCAGCGGCAGATCAGCCTACCTGAGTTTGATCTTTATCAACATACAGGTAGGCCTGTGATGAGGAAAGCAGAGGTGTGTCCCCAAAATTTCCTGAGCTGGCTTGCAGATGAACAAGTTCTTGCACCTCTGATATTGTTTCCAAGCTCTTGGCTTGGTGGTCTGTAGGACGGCACATCTGGAGCAGCTGAAGAGGTCTGTCCTCACAGGGTGTCATGCACCTGTGGTGCTGTATGATCTGCAGTGGGAGCATAAAAAGTCTGTACATGTGAGGCAGAGCATTGTGTCAGGAGGTGGAAGGAGAGGCTGTGCAGCCAGGCTGGGTGGCAGCACTGGAATGGCACCAAGTGTGAGTTCCTGCTGACTTGTTGCGCTTCTGAGGCACTCAGTCCCCCTGACCTGCCCGTCCCCTGTGCTGGGCTCTGGCCATGCACAGCAGGATTAGGGCTGTCTTTGGGTGTTCACAGTGTCTGTGGGAGCCAGGCCCTTTGGGTCTTAGATCAATGTCCTTGGCTGTGGAGCAAACGGAGTCTCAGATATGAGGAGCAGGGACATTTCCAATCATCTTAGTTTCTATGGCATGGATTAGGCATTTCCTGGTCCTGCCCGTTGCCTTCCCTTCATTTGGTTGATTTGGGAGAGTATTTTGCTTTGATGGGAACATGCCCAGCAGTGTTCTTTGGAGGGATATCAACCACCACCACTGGTGTGAGCTCCCCTTGGCTCTGACCCCGTCAGCTCTGTGCATGTGGGGCTTCATCAAATGTGCTCCAGGATGGAGAGACCTGGGCAGCCAAGGGCAGGATGGGCTCCCACCCCATGGCCAGAGGTGCAAGCAGCCGTGGTGGCCAGGGAGTAGGGTGGGATGTCCCAGCAGGAAACACCTTTTCCTCCTGAGAAAGCTGTTGGATAAATCTGCATCCTGCACCCTACCACCTCCTCTGAGCATGGCCCTTTTGGAGCCCATTCTGAGCCCTCCAACTTTTCCAGGCAATCACATCTTGTGAAAGGTTGGGATTTGGGCATTTTAGTGTTCAAAATCATCACGATATACAGCCAGATACTTGTGAGCCAGCTGAACCCCTTTGTGCTCTTGTGGGCATCTCTGGTTTGTGGGATAAGCTCAGCAAATAATGTGGAAAAAGGTGTGTGTCGTGCGGGATGTGCCAGAACAATAAATCCAGAGTCTTCCCTTGTTTCTCCAAAAGGCTTTTCAGAACCAGACATCCAGTATCCAAAAGAAAACACACATGGGTTATCTTCCAGCATGAGTTCTTTGGCTTTGTTTGTTTATTTTTATGATGATGGTGATTGGAAGCTAAAGGTCAAGAGACAAGAAAGCCTGATGGATGTGCTCTCTGCAGCTTTGTGTCCTGGCTGGAATCTAATGCTTGTGGTAGAATGATCCATAAAAATCCAGCCTATAAGGGAAAACATGAAAAAAGCAGGCCCCTTCTTTGGCCTCCCAAGGAAGTAACTGTGTCCTGCCTGAAGCTTTCCCAGTAGTATGGAGAAGGAGGGGTTTCCAAGTGATTCAGGGGTAATGGAGCTGCAGCATGATGTCTGACAAAACCCAAACCTCTTTCTGAAGTGTGTTTGTAAAGTTTCATCTCAAAATAACTCACCCTGAGTACTTTCATACTGCTCAAAATGGTGTTTTTCATGGATAACTGGTGCATGGAACCATTTTTTAGTAACACTGGATGAAGGATTGTGGGTTTATTGGGTGCAGAAGTTGAAAGCTGGCTATTCCCTGATGATGTCTGCGGGCATAAAGCTGGGCCAGGGTCTTGGGAAGCTGTGAGCCCATGATGGAGTCAAAAATGTTGATGTTTTAGCAGACTAATGACTAGGTTAAAGGCAGCAGAGTCTGAATTTCTCTTCAGCCACATCTGCTTCCAACAGCAGTGGCTTTGTTAGCAAAGACTCCGGACAGTCAGATCCAGCAGGAAGCCATGCAGGATGGAAAATGGAAGGATGCTTAGAGAGGGTGTTGAGGAGAAAGCAGCTGAAGTGGGAGTGGGTTAGGAATGTGTTTTAGGAATGCTGTTTGCAACACATGAACTTACTGGTTTTGTTTGGAATGTGCCAGGTGAGGACAGAGCAGGTTATTTATGCATTGCAAAGGTGGAGGTGGGGCACATGTGGTGGCTTTCATTGCATTCTCCTCAGACACTCTCAGGCACCAGTACAGGGTCCATGAAGTATTGTCCTCCAGTGGCAGGGCTGGAGGAGAGGATGCAGTGGCATCTCTTCCCCAGCCCCTCAGGAAGCATCAATCTGCTGGCAAAAGCCAAGGGGTTGCAATTCCTGCTGTCCTCAGCCACCCGCTCCAGCTCAGGAGGCTCTGGAAGTGGTGGAACATAGGTAAACTGAGTAAACCAAGGACTCAGCCCATCTCCAGGGATCATGGAACAGGGTGTGGGACGCAGTGTCCTCTCACGAGGCAAGGTCAGGCTCTGCCCACTCCCACAGCTTGTGTGTATCCGCAGTGTGGCTCCCACATGGCATCACACTGCTGTGGGCCTTGGCAAGCCCCTGCTTTGATGCCATCCCAGTGGCAGATTGCTCCTGGGCTTCCTGCGCCTTTGGAATGCCAGCTCTAAGCAGTGCATCAGAGGCAGGGGAGATGCACAGGTGCTGTGGCTCCCTTTGCAGTGCCATGGGCTCTGAGGGGGCTGGTGCTATTCCATCAGTGCTGGAAGGCTCCTCGGGTTTTGCTTTAATCTTACAAGTCATGGAAAAAGGGTGAATTTTTAGCAGAGCCGGACAACAGGTGATGTGTGCAAGGCTGAAGTCTCCCACTGTGCAGCAGTTTGCCCAGTCTCAGGTGTGAGCTGCAATTTGGCAGCTTCTCCACCCAAGAGGTCAGAGCATTTCCATTGAGAATACCCTCTCACCCAAGGGATCAGAGCATTTCCCTTGGGAATACCCTCTCCCTTCCCCTAAGAGCATGCCTATGGGCAGTGCTGGGCTTGCTAATGCCGACGAGTGCCAGTTGCTAAGAAGCAGAGCAGTACTCAGGGAAGAATCTGGTGTTGGTCCTTTGGCTGATGCTTCTGCTGGGGACAAAGTGCTGGTTATATATTGCTTGGTCGTCTCTATGGTTGGGCTTTCCTTGGGCACATCTCCCATGCACCTCTTGGGGGAAGCCCACCCTGCAGGTACCGTTCCCAGCAGCACATCCCCACGGCTCTACTGGTAGTTTTGCGGGTGGCAAGTGCTGCCAGGACTTGCAGTTTGGGCATCTGTGCTCCTCCTTCTCCTCATCACCTTCTCTGAGCCCTGCAACCTACCTCAGGTTATGCCCTGGAAGAAGAGAAATTACTGTCTTAAGCTCATTTTTGTCTGTTTTTCCTGATGAAATAGGAGGGAAATTTCTTGTTTCCCGTCCCACAAAATGATAATGTGGCCACTGGAAAAAAATCCATATTAAAGTTTAGGGCTGAGAAGAGGGTGAAGGAGGCTGGCACAGCCTGGGGCAGATCTCTGGGAGGACAAGGGCTCCATCCTCAGCAGAGACCCCCTTCATCCCTTGCAATGCCCTTGCCTTGGAAAGGCCAGGCCTCTGCCCAGGACTGTATTTGCTCAACCGTTCTGCATCATCCCTTGTTCAAACCCAGCATTTCTGTTTCATCTGATGCCACTCACTTCTTAAATCTGTGATTATGAATTTCACAGTGTTCCTTGTCAGTCCCAGTAGGAAATATGTTTGGAACCAGTTGGGAAACAGAAGGGAAAAAAAAATTACCAGAAGGAATTTTTTTCACTCCTTTGATCTGTGTTTATTTATTTATTTATTTATTATCGAAAGCACAGCAAGAGCACAACTTGTCTCCCACAATCTGTTTGCTGCTTGCTGGGTGTTAGAGAATGACACCAGCTTGGCTGGTAAAAGTGTTAAATAAGAATAATCCCAAAGCCACATTAGCAATTAAACATGTCACTCCCTGAACTCTGGAGTTTAATCCATTTTCTTCCCACTTTTTGTCTTCCTTTTCTTTTTTTTTTTTAAATTATTTTTATTTTTTTATTATTATTGTTATTTTGACTTTTTTTATTCTTATTCTCTCTTGCTTTGTTTCTGGATTCTGGTCGGAGGGCATGCCAGATGGGGGTTGTGCCTCAGACTGATGCTGAGTTATTTTATATTCTCCTCAGGATTAAGTAATGCAGTGCATGGGCGACTCCTGGGTGATGGCTCTGCTCTGAGGGGCATGAGGTGAGCAGTGCATTTGGGTCAAAACTGAGTGTGGGGTTTGAGATGCTGAATCATGGACTCGTTAAGTTTGGAAAAGACCTTTAAGATCATCAAGTCCAACCATCAACCAGCACCATCACCTTGTTCATCACTAACCCGTGTCCTCCCAAACCATTCCATGGTTCTAATACAGCAGCATGGACAAAGCCCCTGCTGTACGGGTCCAGAGCCTTGAGAAAGAGACATGGGAAGCTGATGAGGGAAACCACACCCTTCCCATTCCGGGGCAGCAGGAAGGTAGGAGGGGCTGTTCTCCAGCCCCACCTCCCCCAAGGTTGGGCTGCAGAGGCCAGGCTGGGGGGTTTCCCATCTTTTCCTCTTCACTGGGTGTGAGTAGAGCTGAACAGGGGATGCCTGGGGGGCCCTGCCTGAGAGGCAGCCCTGGCACTGAGCTCCATTCACTACTGGGCTGAGGCACAGGAAGAGCGAGGAAAATTAAGGAGAATAGAGAGTAATAAACATGACGGTTTTGGAATAATTTAAATCCAAGTCATGCCCAGCCAGAGGGTTTATCTTTCACGGCTGAGCTTTGTGTAACCTTGGGTAAGTGAAGGGATCCCGCACACCTCTAGTATGATCTGTGGTGAGTTATTTAGTGCTCAAAAACTACTTTTTAATTGTTGTAAAAAACTGCAATCAAAAAATAGAAATTAAATTCTAATGGAGCTGTTCCAGAGCCCAGGCCGAGGCCTCTCATGGAAGCTGTTGCTCACAGCAGCCCTGCCAGCACATAAATCTCTAGCATCAGAGGGAACAAAAAGTTCCCGTTGGCAAAGATAGTCTCTGAAGAAAGATGAGGGAACTAATGGGAGGAAGAAAGGGAAGAAAAGCAAATTAGACCAAGGTTCAGTGAGTGACCCTCAAGGTTGGGGTCTGCCAGGATCAGTGTGGTAGGGTTATTCTTGTGCCTTGACACTGTTCAATGTTGAAAGTCTTTTGACCCATCGGTGGATGAGCAGGAAAGCAGCTGCTGGAGCAGGGAGAGGGAGGGGGCAGGGAAGGGGCCAGGAGCAGGCAGGGAGCAGGATTCCTGTGTTAGTCTTTCATTATAATAACTCGGGATCTGCTGCAGAGAATGGCCCAGGTGTCTTGGCTGATGCAGCTGAGCTCCTGGTGTGGTGGCAAAGGGTACAAAGAGGTGAAAGCCACGATTTTTGTGGATGTGGAAATTCCTGTTGTTCCTTCCTTGTGCATAGTCCTCCTGAGAGGTGTTGCTGCACTGCTAAGCTTCTTTGGGAGCTGCTGCAGGGACCTTTGGGGTTCCCAGACTCTTTCTCCCTGCCCATTGGAGTTGGGAGTCAGTTCAAGATGCCAAGGAGCTGCGATGCTCTGTGGCAGGTCCCTGCGCTGGTGATGCTGGTCTGCTGGCCACCAAGCCAGGCCCCAGTGGGACTTACAGGGCTGAAGGGTGCCTCTGGTTCAAGCGCCATCCCAGCTATCTCAGGGAATTTGGGAAGCCCCTCCTTTGGGAGGAGAGGGGATGTGAGCCTCAGCTTTCATGTCAAATGAAGCATCTCAGGGCTAGTATGTGTGTTATGCTGAGACTTTGGAGAGAAGCTCAAACGTTGACTCAAATCCACTCCAAAGGCCCACAAGGTGTTTGTTTATTTTCTGAAACTCTTGGGATTTTCCAGCCAGCCTCATGACTCCCTCGGGCTCTGACTCACTGGGATGGAATGGAAGGGCTGCACTGGGTAGCTGAGGGTTGGTGGGCAGGGGCTGTCAGGGCACTCAGGGGCAGGGGCTGCCTGGGATCTGCTGCTTGCCCCTTGAGAGCCCTTGTCTTGCTGCTGCACACCAGTGGTGGTGGCTCCAGCCTGACCCAGGGCTCCCCCAGTAAAACAGCTGGATCTTGGTCCATGCTGGGAAACTTTGTGCATGTGGAGATGGTCTGCATGTGTGAAGAGGGAAGTGACAGTGACACTGCCCCCTTGGCAGCACCCCTGAGGGTTCGTGGGCGGCCCTGGGGCCCTGCCCACAATGTCTGAGGCTCCCCTTTACTGGCTGTATCATAGAGCAGATCTGTTTCCTTCCTAGTGCAGACGAGAGAAGGAAATTTTTCCTCATATCAGAAATGGATGGGTTTTTTTCTGGAGACATGAGCAAGGGCTGATGGGAGCTTTGCACTTCACTGGGTGCAGCTTTAGCCAAGTTTGAAGCAGCTGGAGCAGGTTTTGGCATGAGCACTTATCCTGTGCTCAGCACAAAGGTTCCAGTGGTCCCTTCCCTCCACGCTTCCCAGATGTTCTAACTTTTGGAAAAGTCTGCCTTGGGTTGGTTCCCGGTCTCATTCCTGAAGGTGGTCTGCAGAGAGGCTTGGGTGCTCCTGCCCCCATCCAGCAGCATGGCACGGGGTAGGTAGCTCCTGGGGTGCTTGGCGCCACTGGCTGGTATATGGTCATGGTTTTGGGGGAACGAGGAGGGCAACAGGGTGGCTGAAGGCAGGGCTGCGCAGATGGGCTCCCTCTGCACTGCCCAGACCTGCTGCCTTCGGGCACCTTGGGGCATCTGCCAGCAGGGGGCCGTGTCCGCAGCCCCAGGGCAGCTGCGGCGGGCAGGGCTGTTTTGCTCCAGGAGGGAAAACCTGTTCTGGCATTTTCTCTCGTGCCTATTGCCGTAAGACATTGGTGCTTGAGTAATCCATGGGGCTGGTGCCCAAGATCTGCTGGATAAGCTGGCACTGGCGTTGTGACAGGGCAGCCCAGAAGCGTGTTGGGATGTACTGGAGGAGGCTGTGGGCTCGGACCCCTGGGCTGGTGGGGGGCTCATCCCATCAGAACCACTAGTGGTGCCCTGGCTGTGCAGGCGAAAGTGCACAAGCTTGGCTTGCCCAGGATTTATGTGGTAGCCACGGTGCCACTTGGTCTGGTGGGACTCTGGGATACAAAGGCTTTGGAAGTGCAGTGTCCCCTCCACATCTCTGCAAAGTCCCCTCTAGCATCCCATGCATTGCAGGAGCAAAAGGAGTCCCCAGGCAGCGCCAAGGCTCTGAACACAGCAAAAACTCTGAAAATGCTGTGTGTGCCATTGTGTAGTGATGGTTTTGGTGACTTCTTGGTAGGTTTAGGCATTTTGTTTACTTTTCCAGAAGCAAAAGAGCAAAGGCATAAAGGCAGAAGGACTGGGACTCTCTGCTTGCATGTGCACAAGGGGTTAAAGCCTTCTCCAGCGTTAGCGCGTTCACCCCGAGGCTCAGTTTGTACCGAGTGCATCTATCTCAGCATCTCCAGCGCTGGTTTGAACAGTCTCACCGTTGCTTTACATAAGCAACAAATCAGGCTAAATAAGCCCCATCCCAGGCAGTTGTTGGCACGTTGGTGCTACTTCCCAGCGAAACCCAGGGGTTTGCATCCTCCTATGCGCTTTGGCAGCGCCCACACAGTGACCTGCCAGCCCGGGCATGGCCGGGCTGGCCGACTGGAAGCAGGGAGTGCTCCCCGTGCCGACTCCCAGCGTTCCCAGGATCCTGCCTGCTGCCCCCGCAGCCAGGTGCTGGGGCAGAGAGCCTGGATCACCCGCACAGCTCACCCATCCAAGCAGCTCCCACTCCCCTCGGCATGGCTCAGAGCCAGGCAGGGAGAAACTCAGGGCAGGTTCCCCAGGAAATGTGGGATGGCTCTCCTGAATGTGGGGGATGAACGTGCCCCTGGCAGCTCTCATGCGCTGGTGCTGGGAGGGTGGAAAAGTTGGTTCAGTGCAGGCACATCCAGCAGGAAGCAGGAGTCTGGGAGGGGGCTATTTATGCAGCAGCAGTCTCCATGGGCATTACACTTCATAGGATCACAGAATATCCTGAGTTGAAAGGGACCCACTTCTTCTGGTCACCTCCTCCACTTTTTCCATCCAAATTTGTTCTTCTGCGTGGGGAGGTGAGGAAGGGAGACACTGGTTGTGGTGTCACCCTCCAGCCCAAGACTGATGCTGTTCCATGACAGCCTCACACAGCAGGAGACAGCTGTGGATAAGAAGGGAGGTCTCCCGAGGGGCACCTTGAGCTTCATTGTTCCCATTTACTCCTCTCCTGCCTTTCCCAGCAGTGGGATGTGGGTTTTTAAACCATCCTTGGGGGCTCTTCTTGCTTGCTTGGCAGGAACATAGCAAGGCCCCAGTGGAAGAACATTTTCATCAATGGCTCCGAATGCTGCTCTCCTCTGTCTTCAAGGTATTATGGGAAAGTAGCAGGTTGTTTCCTTCAGACAGGCTGTTCCCTTGTCAATCCAGACCAAATAAGGTTGCCAGGGCTGCGTGGGGACATGCTCCAGGATCATCCTGGCTGTCCTTGAGGGGTTCAGGCATCTTCAGGATAGGGAGGACTTTGTATTGCTCAGTGCTGCTAAGCTGTGCCTTCCTGTTGCTGCTGCCTGCCTCATGCCAGCTCCCTCCATTGGGGTCAGGTGCTACCAGGTGTAACCAGGAGCCTCTGGGTGCTGCCAGGTGTTACCAGATGCAACCAAGAATCTTTGAGTACCATTGGTGCCGTGTGCTGTCTCTTATGGCCCCAATGCCCAAGAGCTGACAAAAGGTTTGCAGCTGCCTTTCAACCCTGACACTGATGTTTTGTGCCAGTTAATCTTGCTATTTATATCAATCTAATTAGCAGCGTTATTAATATTATCGAGGCACCACAGTGGCAATTATATGTCTGCTTAACATGTACTATCAGTGCTGTTCCAATCCGGTGTGATTCCGCCTGACATTATCCCACCGTTAGCATTGTTTGTTGTGTGCTGCATAAGATAATTTGCTGCTCCTAATCGCTGCAGTCCTCATTAGCAAACTGTCCTCATGTGCCCAAGCTTTTGAGAGTGATGCCACCAAGTGGTGTGGCTTTCCCAGCGATGTTTCTCTGGGAAATCTTCCCCATTTTGGGGGTTTCCTGTCCAGCAGACTCTCTCTCAGAAGGGAGATCCTTGGAAGATCCTGCCCCCCAAAATAAAGCAAGTAAATCTTTGCTCTGGCACCTGCAGGAGCTTCTCTAGTGTTTTGCCTGGAAAAGGCTTTAAACTGAGAGGAATCCTTCAATATGGGACAGGTGAAGAGATGCATGTGATTCCTGACATTCTCACACCTGCTGTTTTGCCTCAACCAACTGTCCCATGGCTCCAGCTCCTCCGGCTGCTGCTGCAGAGATGGGGGAAGGAATGAAAAAGGCTCCTGAGTGTGCGCAGGAGCTGGATCAACAGGGAATTAAAATCCAGCTACTGGAGCATTTGATCAGCTTGTTTGATCATCAGAGCTGGAAGATGAATTTTCAGGGCATGCTGGGAGAGGGAAGGCTCCCGAGTGCGGGCTCTGTGTTCCATTATTAGGCATTGGCAGCCAGCTCAGTGTCTCTCTACGCCACAAGCCCCTGATGGGGAGTGTGGGGGGAAAGGCTGTGAAAAAGGAGGGCTGAGGAATTAATATTCAGGAGTCTTGGCAATGACTCGCCCTGTGTCATGTTAGGAGGGGGCTTGGAGGGGTTGCCTGGGGCAGGTGGTTCTGGTGCTTCTGACTCCTCAACTCAGTTCCTGTTGGTGGGATGCACCCCTGGAGATGGGAGTTTCAGCCCAAAGATTAGTGTCACATCTTCCAGACAGGTATTTCAGCCCAAAGATTAGTGTCACATCTTCCAGACAGGTGTCACAGCCCCGAGATGGGTGTCACAGCCCCGAGATGGGTGTCACAGTCCCGAGATGGGTGTCATAGCCCCAGGGATGGATGTCATAGCCCCAGGGATGAAGGTAGGCAGGGTGGTTTCCTTCCCTTTGGGTTTATTACTGAGCTTTTCATATCAGATGAAAATGTCCTTCCCCATCCTTGGACACTGTCACCCAGCACAACCTCTTCCTCTTCCTCCTCCTCAGCCCTCATTCCTTGTCCACTTCCAGCTCTCATCCCTGCCAGCATGGATTGTCTGATTTCAGGCTCTGCCTGTACCCAGCTCCCAGATGGAAGAAATGAGAAATAATCCACAGGGACAGGAGCTGGGTGCCAGTGCCATGGCAGGTAACAATGGGGTGCTGATGGAGCCAGTAGAAGCATGAGGAGGATGAGACACCAAACAAACCTCAGGCTGGGACAAACAGGCAGTCTGGAGCCTGAGCCATTTGCAGACATAATTTATGCATTTATTGCCAATTAATATTTTAGATCAAAGCCATGTTCTGCAGTGTAACATTTTAGATTAAAACTGTGTTCTGCAGTGTTTTGGCTGAGTAAAGCTGAATCCGATGTCATGCTCACATCACAAGTCAGGCTTGGTGTTACCCCTGTCACTTGTCATCGACCTCTGGTGGCGAGTCTGGCTGATCTCTGCAGAATTCCGTGTGTCTCCTGCCATAATTTAAAATGCAGGAGCTTTAGCTTCACTCTCCAGCTAATTTTGTATTTGTAATTCAAACTATTTCTTCCCGGTGTTTAGACGTGAATTCTGCTTTGCAGCCACTTAATGTGTTTCCCATTCAGTTTGGGAGCAGCCAGATCTCAATTTTGACATGCAGCCCAGATAGTGAGGATGTGGGGAACAGGTACCTTCTTCAGGATTCTTCCTTACTTTTCACTTGAATTTTGCTAATTTGGTTTGGGAGGTGAGATAGAAATTGAAGTGATCAGTAAATCTTTGATAAACCCCATTATCTGGTGAAAATCACAAAGTAGCTTTTTTGGTGTTGAATGGAACCAGATGTTCTTTGGGAATATATGAATCTTCCATGAGTTTCTCTCTAGCACTAAACTCCCTGCTCAGTGCATTCCCTTTGAATTGCATCTCTTCATTTCTGCCACAGACACTTGGTTGTTTATTAAGTGGGGATAGGAATTTGCATAAATGACTTGCCAAGTCCCAGATTTTCTTTAGCAGCCTCAGATGGGTGTTTGTGCCCCTGAGATGATATCACTGCTTGGAAAGGCTGTTGGAGCCTGTGGAACCCCAGGCATGCCCTGAGCCAGGTGTCACAGGTGCCCATGGGATGATCCCGTAGCTCCTGAGGACACCTCACACATCACAGGGTTTTGCCTAATGAAACTTTCCTGGTTGTGAATCACACAGAGATCCTCAGAGGGTGAGGAGGAAACCTTAATGGGAAAAGTGTTTGTTGATGCTCTTTCAGGTAGTTTGTCCTCTTCTGCCTTTAGTAATTGTTGGTGACACTGAATATCTCCTGCTATTCAGACACACCCATGTACCTCATATCAGTATGTGTCAGGCTTTTTCCCTGGAAATTCCGTCTCTGAATTCTCACACACCCTGTGAGTATTCCAAAGGGCTCTTCCCAGCCAGACAGTTACCTGCAGCAAGAGCAGTTAACATGATTACAGTGTCCTTAGAGCACTCCTGGAGACTACTGTTCACTGGAGTTAGTGTTCCTTTTACCTGCCCTCCTCTTCCCGCCCCAACCCTCCTCTCCTCTCCACTTTTCTCCTCTCTTTTGAGGAAAACTTTGATGGTATTCTTTGCCTACCATGTATTCATAGAACTCCTTCAAAAGATGCATCTTCTTTTCACCAATCAGCTCTTCCAAGAGGATATACATATTTATGGAATAAAGCATTATCTATCTTTTATACTTTGAAAGGGTTTTGTTCGCTTTGGCTTCAGAGCCAGCAGTGCCAAGGCGCTGGCTTACGCCTGGCAGTCAGTCCTCGAATGTGGAGCTCTCAAGATGGCTCATGGTCTGATCTCTACTCGAGCTGTGTTGTTGTTGGTTTGTCCTCTGGTTATCCCTCTGCCTTCTGACAGCTCCTCCAGGCACATGGTGTGTTCTGGTTTCTAATCTTTCCCCAAGCCTGAGATTGTTGCTCTGTGTTTCAGACTGTGGCTTGTGCCTGTCCTTTGGAATCTCTTGCCTTCCCAGGGTTGTGGGTGACTCCTACTTGACCTTGCCCTAGGGCTTGCTGGGCTTCTCTCCCCTGAGGTGCTGCTGATGAAGCTCTCTAGGCATTCGACCCTGTGAGCCATCCATCCTTGGGGGTCTTGCAGACCCCAAATCTGGCAGGATGTGCAACAGGGGTTTGTTCACCTGGATATCCTTAGGACACTGAGGATCTGGGGAAGGATCTGCACTGCTGCCACCACTTGGATCCTCCAGCTCTAGCAGCAGGATCCTCAAGAGGAAGAAGGAACTTGCTACCTTGCAGCTTTCACAGAGTGATTCTCCTGTGCAGGGAGGGCTTTGGGCATCATCCTCAAGGCCACAGTGACCCAAAAGGGTGACAAATAAGTCCCTTTTGCTGCACAAGAGAGATAGAAACCTGAGAGGATGGAAGGCTGGAAGGTTGAGACTGAAGGAGCAAGTGGGCATCTGCAGCATCTTCTTTTTTTTTTTTCTCTCTCTCTTTCCTCAATTTTTGTGGTTTCATCACTGAGGCATAATAAAATAGGATCATTATTAATGGCTTACTTTTCTGACAGAAGGGATTTTTCAGGGAAACAGGAATTCCAGCAGCACTCGGCTCCACTTGGGACAACAGAGCTGCTTCTCGGGTTCCTTCCAAAATGACCCCTGGGGTTTTCTGGGGCTGGTGTGGGGAGACCACAGCTGATGGGGAGCTCTGGGGCTGCTACCAGCACTGGTTTTTTTTGTTCACCATCACCCATCCTGAAGTGAGCTCAGAGGGGAGAAGTGGGGGGCTGTTCCCCAGCCCTTCCACCCCTCGGTCTGTGCAGCTGTGGTGATTACTACAGCAGAGCATCAGAAAATGACCCCTCTATAACTCCTGGTTTGGAAGAAACCAGGAATTACTCACTGGAGAAAAATTCCTGGAAACAGGCATTGCTTGCAGCACTGGAAATCTTTTCCTTCTACTCTGTCCTTTTAAAGGAATAAATAAAAATAGTGGGAAATGCACAAATACACTCCGGGCTCTCTGTAGTTTGGGAATTTTTTATAGCAAATGTAGCATATATAATAAGATGTCTGACAATCACATTCTTTTAAGCTGAAAAACACATGGCCTGAACTGGGGAATAAAATCTCAGTGTTTAACTAGGACAGCTCCAACAAGCAGATCATGTTTAGATGACTTCAGGAATGAATACTAGCTTATCAAACTCAGGATGAATTTAATAAAATATTTAAACAGTTTTCAATACTTCTGTAATGATACAGAAAACCAGGATAATATCCAAACGGAGAAGAATGGCTTTGGAGAGATTAAAGGATGTAAAGACTGAAGGACCTAAATGAGCCATATGCCTTTCTGCCAGGATGAACCTCTGTGATACCCAGAGACTGCTCCATCCCTCGAAGTGTACGAGGCCAGGGGCTTGGAGCAACCTGCTCTAGTGGAAGGTGTCCCTGCCCATGGTAGGGGATGGAGCTGGATCAGCTTTAAGGTCCCGCCCAACCATAACCATTCTGGGATTCACTGATTCTGGTGAGTGCGTGAGGAACTGGGGGACCTGCCCAGATGCAAACCACTGCCTTGGGTGCTGCTAGCCTCATACCCATCAAGGCAGCAGGCAGTGCAAGGTGGCATTGAAATATCCTCTTCAGGCTGTTGGGTGTTCTGTGAGAGCTGCTGCCACCTGGCTTATTCAGAGGAGTTCCCCACCCTGGGTTGGGAGGATGCCTGGTGCTCCAGCAGCCATGTGCCTCACGTGTGCCTTCTGACTGCCAGGAGGGCTGGGGCCTGGGGAATGCACTGCCACATGTCCTGCCTCTCCATGGACTGGAAATAGCTGTCAGGATCTGTCTCCAAATGTCTTGGTTGATAAGGAAGGATGCAGGAGAGGGAACACCCAAAAGCTGCTGTGCTGTCTGTCACAGAAATTAAGGGAACCAGCCTCTGCTAGAAGTGTATTTGGTGGAAGTGTGGAAGCTGAACTTGTCTTTGGTCAGCTCCTGGTTTTCCCGTCCAGTTCCAGGAACTGCAGGAATGCGCTGTGCTTTGCCGGGTTTCTGCCTTGTGCTGACTTTCTGGTGGAGCCGCACAGTTAGGATGTAGGAGAAGGTCTGGTCACTCAGTAATGGGGAGGGTATCAGCTGCCTTATTCCTGTCCTTTTTCTTATCTTAGCCAGGAAAATGGCTGTTGGGAGGAAAGGGTTAAAACCGGGAGATTTGGCGAGGAGGAATACTTTTGCTCAAAGTGACCTTGCAGCTGGGAATGCTAAGATCATCAGTGTGGGAAAATTCCATTTATTATGCCGAGTTTTGTTCATCCTCTGCCTGTTTTGAGAAGTAGAATTCCTGTGCAGGGGTAACACACTCTGACAGACATGCTGGAGCCTCCTGCTGGGAGACAGAGTGATCTTAAAAACACAGCGTTGTGATAAACTACGTGCACACAAAGCGCTCTGATGTACTGGGGCAGGCAGCCCTGCCTGCTGGGATGAGCTAAGCCTAAAGGAGCAGTGTCGGAGCAGTATCCCCGTGTGTCTGTGGCTGCTGGATGAGCTGAGCCTAAAGTAGCAGTGTCCCTGTGTGTCTGTGCCGCCCAGCATTGTTAGTGAGGTAATGAAATGCATCTACTCCTGGCATTTCCGCTGTGGTTTGGTGTCACCCTGGTTACCTGTATGTGTTGATTCCCACAACAGCCCGGTGCTGCTTGCCAAGGAACAGCTCGTTCCATGGAGACGTGTGTGTAGCCGAGCTCCAGCAGCAGAGGTTCTCTACCACCGCCAATCATTCCTCTTCTCCCTGCAGTGAGGAGGACAGCTGTGCCAGGGACTTCCAGGTGTTCGGGCTCTTAAAGTATTTTGCCTGAAGGAATATTTTTGGAAGCAAAGTCCCTGCTGCTGTTAAGTAGCACAGGGACAGGGGTAAACGAGGAACGGGGAATGTGCACTCTGGAGCTGCACCAAGCAGTCAGACACAAACCTTGCCAAAACAATGCTCAGACCACGTCTGCAACTAATCAGTGACTTTGGAGAAACAACAACGTTAAACTAATTTGTGTGACTTTTCCCCCTTGTGACTTTTCCCCAGGACAGCTTTGATTTACAGGAGAACTAGCGGCACTCCCCACCCCTCAGGTTGTCTATAGGAGCAGAAACATTTGCTCACATTTCCGGGTAACAGAGGCCAAAGAGTGAAGCATTGGGAGGAGTGAATGGGACCCTAGGTCGCTCCATTGGCAGGTGACTGAGCAAGTTTTACCTGCAGCCTTTTCTGTCCCTCCTATTTCGTCAGTTGATATGTACCCCAGAAAGGCAGGAGCTCTGCAGGTGTAATTAAATGCTGGAGCTGCTGGAGATGTGTGGCACTGTTAGTGGTGTCCCATAGGAGTGTGGGTATGAGTGACACCTCCCCAGGGATGAGGCAACTGTATGACAGATCCAGAGTGTGCTTTTAGCTCGTGTGGTGGGACAAGCAGCAGGTTTGCTCCCCAAAACCAGGCAGGTTTGGGCCATGCTAGTTGGCTCAGCCCAAGAGAAGATGCTGCAGAAGAGCCGACAAGACGCAAATCCAGGATGTGCTGATTCGGCAGCACATGTGCAGCGGCTGCAAATCCCACGCTCAGCTCAGCCTGTTTACTTGGGGTTTTCTGCTTTAGTTTTTCTCTTCTCAATTTAAATTCCCAAGGAGACACAAGACACATTAAGTGCTGATGCAGCCCACACTGGAATGCTGTGTGGAGGAGCATGCTTCCCACCTGCCTGCCTGCCTGCCCCCCAGCTCTGCTCAGCCCAGCACAGCTGCTCCTATGGGCTCTTGACAGTTCTTTCATTTCTTTCATCCCATTTACAAATTGGAGCATGGCCACTGAAACGGTGGATTTACCCCACTGTGAGCAGGATCCAGCTCTAGGTCTTGTCAGGCTGAGATTACCCTGTGCTTTCTGTGAGGTGAAGGGGAGGGGCTGCGGCCACCCCCACGCTGGGCACTGGGGTCATAGCTGGAGCACTGTGTGCCCAGGTAGCATGGGTGACTCCCACCACATGGCTCATGATAGATGTGGCTGGGAGCCCTGGCTGTGACAAACCTACCCATGTGTCACCTGCATCCCCAGCCCTGCTCCCTGTAGGGAGCTTCCCTCCCGAGCTGCTTCCCAAATGAAGGTAAGCATAGAAAGAGGCAGTCAGGGTTTAAGTCCAATAGATCATCAGGGATTAAACTGGATGAATGGATTTGGAGTTGCTCTTTTATTGCTCACACTGACCAGGGGACGTGGGGCATGTTGCCAGCCCTCAGGTGTGTGTTGTTCGAGTCCATTGCTCTGGTCCCCATCCCCTCCATGCTGAGGGTCACTGCCAGAGCCACTTTGCCTGGCTCAGGCTCTGGCTCTTGACTCTTCTGCATCATCAGAGAGCCCCTCCAGCCCCATGTCGTGCAGAGCCGCTTGGTTTCTAGGTCACCTCTGCCAGTGGGGCGACAGCAGCCCCAAATGCTGGCAGAGGTTTCAGGTCTTGCTCAGTCTGTTTTACCCCAAAGCAGATGCATTAGTGTCACACATGGCAGCTCAGTCCTGTCTCTTTGTCACTTGTCCTGTTGTCTAGGGACATTCCCTGAGCAAAGCCCAGTAGCTGACTGGTTTTGCATATTTTTCCCCAAAGTTTTTTTTTTTTTTTGGTGGTGGAAATTGATTCTAAACATAGAATTGTGGAATCACAGAATGGTTTGGGTTAAATGAGACCTTAAGCTCATCTTGTTCTACCCATCTTCCTGGGCAGGGACACCTTTCACTATCCCAGGTTGCTCCAAGCCCTGTCCAACCTGACCTTGGACACTTCTAGGGATGAGGCAACCACAGCTTCTCTGGGCACCCTGTGCCGGGGCCTCACCACTCTCACAGGGAAGAATTTCTTCCATATATCTAACCTAAATTTCCCCTCTTCCAGTTTGAATCACGTGGATGTGCTGCTGCCAGGGCTGGCAGTGGGCAGTGCAATGTTCAGCCCTCTGTGCAGCCATGGGAAGGGGAGGTGGGAGTGGGAGCATCCACTGGTGCAGGAGCAGTGCCAGGCTCTGGACCTGCTGTGGCCACTGAAAGGAGCCTGATCTGTGCAGTGCTGTCAGTGGCTTGGAAGTGTCCAAGGCCAGGTTGCACAGGGCTTTGAGCACCCTGGGCTAGTGGAAGGTGTCCCTGCCCATGGCAAAGAGTTGTATGAAATGAGCTTTATAGTCCCTTACAGACTTCTGTGATTTTAGTTTGACAGCGCAGAGGCAGCTGCCAGTGGAGTGAGAGGATGCTGTACCAACCCCACCATCACTGTCCTGCTCCAAAATCCCCTCAGAGCAGATGGGGTTGGAATGATGCTTGTGGGAGGTCATTCCCTGCAGGTCACCCTGTCCAGCTGCTGTTTCCCCAGAAAGCAGCCCCAGCATTCCTGAGACAAACTATGTCAATTCCATCATCCCCACAGTGGGTGCCTGGGGCAGGAGCTCAGTGCAGAGCAGTGTTTTGGCCAGGAACAGGGACATGGGTGGAGGTTCCCACAGGTCCAGTGCGATTACAGCTGCCTCATGCTAGCAACAGCTTTGTGGTTTTAAAAAATGAGCAGCTCCCTCAGGAGCTCCATGGCAAACTCCTGATGTCCTGGGCGATGTCCTGGGAACATCTGGCTTCCCTGTGCTGCTCCAAAACAAGTGAGAGGACACTGGGCAGGAATCCTGCCCCATGCTGGGACCTGGCAGCACATCCTCAGCCCCGAGGGCTTGACTGTGCATCTCAGTGTGGCAGCGATCCCAGATGGCTGCCACTAGTGCTCGTCCCCTGCCCTGTCCAGGTGAGGCTGGTGAACCCTGGTGGCTTCCAGGAACTGGTTTTCCTGCCGCTTTGGCATGCAGGGAGCATTTAGGAGTGGATTTGACTTGGTGCCTGTGTGCCTGCACATGGGTTCGTGGATGCACACGTGATTTGTGTATGTGGTGTGCAGGAGGATCAGGACAGGGATTCGACTCCATTATTGGAAGTGATTATAGATGAACAGGGGCAATGAGAAAAGCCCTGAGTAAATCACTGGAAGTATCACTCTCCAATTTTGGCTGCCTTCCCATGAAGATAAATGCAGAAACCCCTCTGGGGTAAGGCAGAGCCAAATGGCACCCTCTGTGCCATCGTGCCAGGCTGTCTGTCACCATTCAGAGCAGTGCTGAGGGATGGCAGCAGCCACCCACCACCCCTACATTCCTGTCCCTAGGGCTTTCCCAGCTCCAGGGTTCTCCAGGTCCTCCCATCCCACACCCACAGGTTCATGCTGCTGGAGGAGATCTGAGGCTTGCGTGGCCCAAACCCCTGGGGACTTGGACCCCCTCAGCCTGTGTGATGTGTAGGGAGCCTGTTCTTTGGCCACGTGCTTGGGGCTCAGAGCCTGCTCTGTTCCATCTCTCAGCTGGTTAAAGCCACAAGGCTGACAGTGTTTCCCAGAGTGAACCAGCTTCCAGGCTGGTGGATGAGCTGGGGACTGGCCATGGAGAGCAACTCTGGCCAGGTGCAGGCAAGGTTGTGTTTGATGACACAGGGACCAGGAGGATGCCATGTATTTATAGTTTCTGAAGTTGTCTTGAGCCTGCAACCTTGATGTCTCCTTCAAACAGAGAAATCGATGTTTAGTTCAGCTGCTTGTTTGGTATTTGGAGGAAAAGGAAAATTGAGTTGTTGCCCATTGTGCCCATAACTGAACAAACATGAGCATTGGTACTTGCACAGGCCAGTGCTGTGTGATTGCTCTCCTCTGGCTGGGTGGAAATGGATTTATTGTACATCTGGTCACTGGCAGGTAAAGGGGTGCAGGCGCTGAGCTGCTCTGTTGGAGTGGTAGGAGGATTTGATCCTGTGGGTCCTTGACACTCAGGATGGAGGAGGTTCAGCCTCTCCCAAGGTGCCTGGGCACTTCCCTCTCTGGTCCTGCTGTCCCTTGGTGATCCAGGCCCTTCTCCCCAGGGAGCACCAGTGACTCCTTCTCAAGGCCTTTTTATCACTTTTTCTCATTTGTCTCCCCAGTTGTAGAGAAATCACCTATTTGTATTTCAGGACAGAGGTTTGGGGAAATGACGAGCATTTTATAAAGCAATTACAACCCAACCGCTATAATTGCTGTAATTTATATACACCTACAAAGTAACTGGCTGGTGTGATCCAGACTTCAAGCCTATTTTATTTGTTTCAGCATGTCAAACAGATGGAAACATTCCATCTGTGTTTTCCTGGGATGCGGAGGGATTGGCAGCAAGAGTTTGTGGATGCAGTGAAGGGCAGGGAAGCAACAAAGGCTGTGGAACCATCGCTGACACCAGTACAGCACCTCCAGTTGCCTCAGCATTGCCACAGAGATGTGTGATGAAGGAATTGGTGCTTGGACAGCACACAGTTGGTTTGTGTGTGTTTGTGGATGGGAGGAGTGATGCTGTCCCCTAGAAAACTTGGGATGCTGCAAATGGGGTGTGGGCATGTGTGCTTCAAAGCTGTACCCCAGCCCCCTGCCCTGCCCTCCATCACACCCTGGAAGATGAAAGCAGATTGGTGTGAGTTCAAAGCTTCAAACCTCAGTGCAGCCACGCTGGTGACGAGGGAGGTAATTAGCAAGTGAAATGTTAGTTGTTGTAGTGAAATAATGTTTATAATATTGGGCTATGAGGAGAGGGGGCGGGAGCAGCTGGCTTTTCCATTATCCATACCCCACTCTGCAAACCCTTCTGGCAAAACCAAGGCTTCCTGGATTTTTTTCCATTTCTCCAGCCTGTTCCTGTGTTCTGCCTTACTCGCCCTTGGCCAGCAATTTTCAGGATTGCAAACATGCTTGGGGTATTTTAGGAGCCAGTGTTTTTTCAGGAGTGAGTGCTCTGCCTGTGCTCCATGCCTGTGATTCAAGTTCTCCTGGCTCAGTAGCCCCCAGTTACCCATCTGTGTGGAGAGGGGCCATGTTTATGAGTCTGCTGGAGTCAGATGAAAGCCTCAGATTGAAGTTGCTACCTGCAGATGAATGAACCACCTCAGGGACCCTCTTCCAGCCCTGGAGTTTAAAATATTAATGGGATACCATTTCCTGATAAGTGCTGCAGCAGGTAGCAAGTTCTTTGTTACAAAGCATTCCCCTTCACAGAGCGCATGAAACTGGCAATGCTGTGTCTCTGAAATTGTTAACACCCACAAACTGTGTTCCCCCCATGGCCATGGATATTGATATTCCCTCAAATGGGCTCTTCATCCGTGCTTCACTGGATCCTTTTCTTCTCCCAGAACAGTGCAGCCTGTGGGCACTAAAGCAGGCCCAGGCATCCTGGTCAGGACTTCCTGATCAAGAGCTACTGGCTGGCATGCTTACATGGCACTGCCCATGCTCCACTGCTCATAATCTTCTGGCCCAGATCCACTGGCTGTGATCTGCTGGCTGCAATTCACTGGCCATGGTCTGCTGGCTGAAATTCACTGGCCATGATCTGCTGGCTGAGATCTGCTCTGGTGAGCAAAGGGCAGCGTGGCTGAGGACTGAAAGCCAGCACAGTGCAGCTGAGCTCTCCCTGCCTGTACCATTGTAGCTCCAGATGAAATGGTTGGCAGAGAAGACATCCCTCTCCCGTGGCTCATCAGGCTCTTGTTCATTTCCCTCACTCTGTGGAGAACAAAACTGATGATGAAAATAGTCAAAATTTGCTCTCCCAAGGAGCGGCAAAGGGCAGACACCCACACTGTCCTCTCCAGCTAGTGACACCCCAGGGTGACCACAGTACTGGGCTCAGTGTCTCTCCCCCATGGCACAGCCCACTGGCATGGGCAGGAGCTGCTGAGGACGCCCAGAGCCCTTGCCCAAAGTTATTCCAGTATCCCTCCTTCAGTCGGTGTGCTGGGTGGCAGAGGGTCTCAGTTCCTGGCAGGGGACTAGGGACACTCCAGCTTTGCTGATCTCTGTATTTTTCCTCTTTCTCCCATTTCTGGACCTGCAGCAAACCCTGGAGACAAATCTCACCAACCTGGTTAAACGCAACAGCGAACTGGAAAACCAGATGGCCAAGCTGATACAGATCTGCCAGCAAGTGGAGGTGGGTGAGGGCCAGGAGGGGCTGGGGGAGGTACCCAGGACAGCCCCAGCTCAAGTGAGGCAATAGCCCCAGAGTCCTTTCCTGGGGCTCTCCTGGGAGCAGAGATGAGTGTGGGTGGTAGTCCCAAGCAGTGGATGACGCAGGGATGGTTCCCAGGGGTCTGAAGAAGTTGGCATGATTGGGAGCCACTGAAAAGAGACATGGGCTGCTGAGCTGGCTCCAGGCAGGAGGACCTGCCTGCTGCTCTGTGCTGGGGGCAGCAGCTGCTTTTGGTGGAAGACTGAGTGAAACCGAGTGTGGAAACAGGGCTCAGCCAGGTGACACTGAGCCTGTAACAAGGCTCATCAACTGGGTGACACCAAGCATGCAGCAATTCCTTGAACCACCAGCTTCCCATAGGACTAAACCCCAGGCTGCTGCTGGGTTTGCAGCCATGGATACAGGGGGAGTTTGCCAGTGCCAGAGGGAGCACAACAGTTGTTTATTTCACCCTCGACACCCCAGGCCTTGTGGGGTGTGCAACTCCTGTGCCTCCCCTGCACTCCCCCAAGCCATCCCATGGGTCCAGCAGGATGCAGGAGTGCTGTGGTGGGATGTGGGAATGTTGCCTCAGGATGCTGCAAGTAAAACGGAGGGATGCTGTGGTGGAATGCTATGGCAGGATGCAAGGATGCTGCAGTGGGATGCAGGTGTGCTGCAGCAGGACAAGGGATCCTCCTGTGCTGGGGGGAGCTGTTTGCCCACAGCAAAGCATCTATCATGGATTCGCTCAGGGAACTGCAGCTTGTCCTTCACCACCTGCATCTCAGGGCAGCCAGGGTGTTGGGACCATGAAGGTGCTTCAAGCCCTGTGGTTTCTGCAGGCAGCATCAGCGCTTTGTTCTTCACTCCCTCAATAACGTCCTGGTGATCTGGTAACAGGAAGTGAATGCAGAATCCCTTTTTGTGAGGGCCAGCAGGGCCGAGTGTACCACCAGCAGCTGGCAGCCACTGTCACAATGTGCAAAGAGAAGGAGGAGTGGGCTGAGGTGCTCTGAACTTCCAGCCAAAATACGGAGCAGAAAAATCCCACTTGGCTCTGCAGTGCTGCTGGCCGCCTGTGTCACTGGTGTTGTCCTGCTTCTCTCTGCCTGTGCATCACTCTGCAGTAGGAATGCCTTTGTTGGAGCTGTCTCCCCTGGGCTTCCTCTTCCCCAGGGCTCAGTAGATTTGGACTGAGTCTGGGAACACAGATAGCAAATGGATATATGGCAGGGAGAGAAGGAGCTAAGGTGCCCTTGAAGAGCTCTAATGACAGTCACCAGCCCTTGCTGGTCTGATGGGCCGTGCTTTGGCTCTGAGAACCAACCAGGGATGGAGCAGGGATGTGGCTGAATGTCCTTCCAAACCCCTTCCTTTGAATCCAGCTCCAATGTCTTAATGATCTGCTGTAGGCTAAATTGAAAGATATTTGGTATTTTTGTCTGACCCTCAGAGTCTGAGACCTCTAAGCTGTCCTTTTTGACAGAGTTTGAGAGTTTTCAGCTTTGTCAGACGCTCTGCTTAAAATAACAATTCAAGTAACATTTCTCAGCTATGCTGAATGCGCAGCCGGGCCCTTGGAGGCACCTTCGCAGAGAGCACAGTAAACTGTGAAGCAGAAAATAATCTGTGCTCCCCATCAGTCTGATTTCAGGGAATTTTGCTTTTGAGCTGTTTGCAGACATGGCACACAGGCAGGCACATGCAATCCCCATGTACTCCACCCCTCAGACACATTCAGTGTAAATCTCATTACATATCCAGAGAGTGATGCCACCAACACCTTGAGGGACAGGAGTTCACCCCGAGAAGGGCACTGCAAGTGTCCTCAAGGCCCTGAGCCTGTGTGAGCCCTCAGAGTGACTCTGATGCATGGGGGACTGCACTGAGAGAGGTTGAAATGGCCAAATCCTGTGGCAGTGATGGAAATGTGGACCAAGGAGAGCAGATAAAAACCTTGTGGAGAAGCTGAGTTTGTAAAATAGGGATGGTACCAGCCCAATGTCCCCATTGTGGGGAGAGCAGAAGCTGCATGTGTGCCGTGGGACTGCAGCCTCTGTGTCACAGCAGCTTCAGTGTGAGCTCCTGGTATCCCCAGGGCATAGCTGCTGCACAACCAAGAACCTGTTGAGGACTGTTGCCTTGGTTTGGAACGACAGGTGTCTGCTAAGGTCGGCAGGAGCCTCCCTTGAAGATGTAAACCTCCTCCCTCTGAATTATTATAATTTTGAAATTAAGAGGCTCTCAGGCAAAGGTATGGGAATAGGAATAACAGTTCTTTACTAGGAAAATGAAAATTAAAATGTAGTAGTACAGAAAACCAACCAAACAAAAAGAAAACACTGACAGAGTCACAATACAACCTGACACCCTGTTGGTCAGGGTGTTGGTAGCAGTCCAATTAAATAGTGGCTGCAGTCCTCCTGGAGTGACAGATGTGGTTCTGTTGAAGCAGTGATCTTGTAGGAGGGTGTAGTTTTCCTCTGAAGGTCCAGTGGTGGTGAAATAGGTCCAGTCTTCCTCTGGGAATCCAGTGCAAACAGGCTGCCCTGGTGTTCAAGAATCTCAGATTTTTATCCGGGTAGGAATGCTTGGCTCCTCCCCTTGGGTGGAATATCTCACAATGGGATGATGTAATTTTATCAGTGAGACTCAATGGCCCATTAACAGAAGATATCCCCCTCGAAGGAGGATGGGTATTGGAAGAGATAAAGAATGCTGCCCCACCTGGTTTTAACAGCTGGCCCATCAGCAGAAGATACCCCCACCCGGAGTTATGAGGAATGGAAGAGATAAAGAAACACTGCCCCACTTGATTTTAACAGATGGCAATAGAATACATACTTTTGGTTACATCTTGCATTACAACCTAAGACAATTGTGGAGGTGGGATGGGGTCCTCTGCTCCATCCCCGAACTGCCATGGTGCGCAGGAGGAGGTTTGCCTGTGCATGTGTCAGGCTTAGATGTGGGCTGATATGCTGTTTCTCATCCCCATAAGGTGCAGGGCAGGCTTTTCCCAGAGCTGAGTTTATTCCAGGACTGTTGTTCCTAACACATTCACCCCCACCACTGAGGTGGGTGAAATGTTTTTTCTCTCCCTTGTTACAACTAAAAGCTGCCCAGCTTTCCTTCAGCCATAGCACCTGCTGAGTCTTCATCCCCAAACCCAGCATTTACCTGGGAGCTGGTTCATCCCTACAGAGTGGTTTGCCCAGTGTCCAGGTGTTCTTGAGCCAGGGATTTGCCAGGAGAGCAGTGCTGGTCTGCTGTATCCCCTCCATGCTCTGCTGGCCCCTTGGGGGAACTCCAGCCTCGAAAATGCTTATTTTTTGGCACAAGGCAACTGGGAAAGGGACTGTGGTGTCCTCTGTAACTTCACCTGCCTTCAGCCTCCCGGAACATGAACATGGTCGAGGGCAGATTTCTTGCCCTTGGCAGGTTTTCAGATGTAGGCTGTGGATGGCTACAGATTTATGTTGTCCTGTAGCCATCCTGGAAGGAGAACGCTCCAAGCCTGAGCTGGACCGTTGGGCAGCAGCTGGAGGGATGGACCCAGGGCTGAGCTGAGGTGCCCCAACCTTCCCTCCTGTCCCTTGGCCCAGCATTTCCTTCCTGCCCCTTCCTGTGCACAGCCTTCAACCTCATCTTCCCTCACCCTCATGCGACCCAGAAGCTGAGTGAAAGAGGGAGTCCAGGTTTGTGTTCTTGGGAAGTCGGGGTGACAGCCATCCCTGTGGGCACACAACTTTCAGGGACCAGGGTGCTGCCAGCTCTGCCATAGCAGCACTGCCACAACATCACAGCCACAACATCACAGCCACAACAGCTCTGCCACAGCAGCCCTGCCACAACAGCTCTGCCACAGCAGCTTGCTGCAGGCTCCAAACCCTGGGGCTGTTCCCTGCCCCCCACCACATGCAGCAGATTGGGAAGATTTTCCGCTGTTTTTCCTCAGTGGAGTTCTCTTTGCAGACCATCAGCTGTCTCCCACTCCAGTGTTGCATAATCTGCTGGCCAGGTTTAAAAAAAGATCCTGTAGCAAAAATGTGGTTCACTCAAGGCTGTCTTGTTTCAGAGGGATTTGGGAGCATAAAATGAGGAAAACTGATTTCTGTCCTGTACTGTGCTTTAATGAAGTTCTAGGGCTTGATTTCTCTTGAAGTGCATTCCCTCCTGTCCTGTCCTGTCCTGTCCTGTCCTGTCCTGTCCTGTCCTGTCCTGTCCATCCTCCCATAGATGCTGGTCTGCCCTGCAGGCAGAGAACTGGAACCTCTGCTTTTGCCCCCACTGCAGTCTGTGTGGGCACCACTGTAAGCACAGCCATGAGAGTGTGTTGTGTGTCCTTCCTAAAAACTTTGTGTGCCCCTCCCAACAGCTGTGGGTCATATGTCCCTCCTAAAATCTGTGTGTGTCCCTCCCAACATCTGTGTGTTATGTCACTCCCAACACCTGTGTGCTGCTGTTCCTGGCCAGGTGAACACAGCCATGCACGAGGCCAAGCTGATGGAGGAGTGTGATGAGCTGATGGAGATCATCCGCCAGCGCAAGCAGGTCATCGCTGTCAAGATCAAGGAGACAAAGGTGAGGGGTCCCAGCTCATGTGTCCCTGGTCACATGGAGTGCTCAAGTGTGCTGGCCCAGCAGGTTACTCCTGTGCCCATGGGGTGGCTGCTCCAAGGTCTGCCCCTCCTGTCTAGGAACAGCACTCCATCAGCCAGTGACGCTGGGATGTGCCAGCCCCGGGCAGAGGGGCTGCACCAGGGTGTGTTGCCTTGCCATGAAGGGTTTGCTTTGGGCAGCACCAGTGCATCTCCTTGTCCAAACCTCTGGGTGTCCCCTGGTGCTGCCCTCCATGCCACCCCATATCCAGGTATCTGTCACTGCTGCTATCCTAGGGCTCCTCTGCCAAGGACAAAGAATGTGCTGGCTGAGACTGGAGGAGGAACAGTGTGTTGGTTAGTGTGACAAGTGGGTGCAGAGGCTTGGATCACTCCAGACAGCTTCCTCAGGGCTCTTCGCCCACTGTGGTTCTAATAGAATAATGTGGAATTAATACTGAAGGACTGTAGTCCAGTGCTGCAGAGAGAGCTGAGGCTGCACACTCTGCATTGCAGCACAGCTGGGGGTGAGCTGCTTCTCACCCTCATCTTTGTGGGAGTGTTTGGACCTTTCTTCCAGTGGTTGCAGATGTTTCCTGGTGGTTTCTACATGTAGCATCCCACCCCAAAGGGGAAGGGAGCACCCAAGATTCATAGATGCTCATGGTTGAAAGGAATGACAAATGTCAGAGAGTCAGCAAAAGCTTTGAGTTTTATTAGGCAATTACAAGTAATTTATTTGGCATGGAAATTGTTATATACTGGTCTCCCAGTATAAGCACACAGTGGTGCGTTTTGGATAAAGGGATAGGGTGAAAGGGAAGAGAGAGAGGTGGATTAAAGCAGGAGAGAGAGAAAGAAAGAATGCAGATCATCAATCCTGGTTCAAGCATCAATCCAGTTAACAGGTCCTGGGGGCACTGCCTGTGCTTCCTGGGGAGACCTTTTTATAGATAAGTTTTGCCTGCCCTGGGGAGTTCTCACTTTCTCTACAAATCAGTTCTCATGCACAGTCCATTCTTCCAGACCTTTCAGGAAATGGGTCAGAGGCTTCAAGGGTCTTTGGTGGTATTGATCCCCCTGCAGTCCATGCCACTTCTCCACCTCACACCTGTGCTGTGCTGTGTTGTGCTTATCACAGCAAGGATGTTTGTCCCAGGACAGTGCTGCCCCCCCTCCCCTTCTCCAGCCCCAACAGCCCTCAGCTGGCTCTGCAGCTGTCTAGCTGTTGGTGTTTGAGACATCAGCCTCAGATTCTGGGCTCTCCGCGTGCAGCAGTGAGTAGGCTAGAGGACTGTAGCTCTGAGGGTCCAGGAGAGCCTGCATGACCCCATTGCTGTTCTCACCAAGTTTGGGTATGCACTGGGGTCCCACCATGGTACCTGTGGCCAAACCCCAAATACAGATGCTGCCCAGGCAGTTTGGGAGTGGGTTCCACTGCGTGTGTAGGCAGAAGAGGCACTGGCGTGGCTCCAGGACACCCTGGCAGCAGTGGGAGCTTTGAAATCATGCTTCTACCCCAGCCACTCCAGGGAACATATTTTATGAAACTGTACCGTCTGCCAGTCCATCTGTCTGTCTGCTTGCTCTTCCCACCCTCTTCCTTGACTGTTCCAGGCTCTGCTGTCCAGTTCCAGCCATGCTTGGAACGACCTGGTAGCTCCAGGATGTTGTTTTCCTACAGTTGGCAGTGGGTAGAGGCAAAGGGCACAGATTAGTGCCCAAACTCTCTGCAGAAGCAGTGGAGAGAGGAGTAACCTCTAGAGGCTGTGGCTGGTTTGAAGTGCTCCAGCTGAGGAGCAAGAAATTCTGCTTTTCTGCTGGATTACCATTTGGTTTTCCATTTGTTCTGCCCTGCTTTTCCTGACAAATGGCCAACGGATGTATGGAGCCTGGGAGAAGGGAAGGGGAGAACATGCAGGTTTCCTCATACCTTGGTCACCCAGCAGTTCAGTTCAGCAGCTGTGAATGTGATGTTTTCCACCAGCTCTGTAAACGCTTCCCCTGTTCCTGAGGTTCCCTTGCCCTATGCTGAGTGACTGGCAGGAGTCTCATGGCAGGCTGGCATGAGGGACGACATTGTATTTGGATGGGAGGAATGGAGAGAGGATGTGTTGCTCTCCAGTGTCCATCACACATGGGATCCTCAGAGCAGGCACAGGCTGTGCCCTGGGACTTTCCCATTCCCAGCAAAATTTAACATGGAAAGTGCTTTGCTCTACTTCCTCCCCAGAGCCATTGGGACATTGCTGTGCCATTTCACTGCTTCTTGCTCACCATGATCATCTCCTGGCCAGGATGGGGTTCCTTCTGTGCCCCTCAAGCTCCTGAGCACTTCTGTCTCCCTCTCGTCCGACAGGTGATGAAGCTGCGGAAACTGGCCCAGCAGGTTGCCAACTGCCGGCAGTGCCTGGAGCGCTCCACAGTTCTCATCAACCAGGCCGAGCACATCCTGAAGGAGAATGACCACGCACGGTTCCTGCAGACTGCCAGGAACGTGGCCGAGAGGTGGGCTGGGCTCAGGACACTGCTGCTGGAGCTGGCCCCTGGCTGTAGGTCCCTGCCCAGAGATGACCCAAGTCCCCTCCAGTCACTTCCCCAGAGATCCCCAGCCATCCCTGCAGCCTCTCACTGTGCTGTCCTCAAATAAACCTCCAGGGTCTGGTTCCCGTCCCTCACTGGACAGGTGCTGCATGGCAGGTTCTAACAATACTGTGGAAGCAAGCCCCCTTCCCTGGGGTAGGAAAGTGGTGGAAATGCCAATCCAAAGGGAGTTCAGAGGCCAGTCAAAGCTGTAAACCCTGGGGATGGAGCCCCCCCACTCTCAGGGAACCTGTCCCCAGGCTAGGCCATCCTCCTGGGTGGGTGCCGTGGTCTGTAGGTGCAAGCTGGTTTCCTGACAGCAGGAGAGGCACAGTGAGGCTGCCCCCATCCCTGTGCCTCACTCATGCACCCTGTTGCGTACTGATGGTCCCTTCTTTCTTTCCAGGGTCGCCATGGCAACTGCATCCTCGCAAGTCCTGATACCAGATATCAATTTTAATGATGCCTTTGAAAACTTCGCTTTAGATTTTTCCAGAGAGAAGAAGCTGCTGGAGGGGCTGGATTATCTAACAGGTGAGTGCTCAGGTGTGCTCCATTCTGTATCTTCCCTTCAGTCCCTCTGCCCTGTGCTCCACCAAGGGCTGGCAGACCTATTTTAGGACTTAACCAGTAACAAGCACCAGGTCAGCTGTGGCAGAGCAGGGCTTGTTCTATCCCCAGGACAGTGATGTGTCCTCAGCCTCCTGTTTTACCCTGCTGTTCCTGGAGGACCCATGGAAGAGTCCAGAAAGCTTAAAAATTTTGGTCTCCATGACCTGGTGGGGCAGGCCGATATCCATAAGGATGCAAGAGGGATAAGGATTATATAAAGGTCCATAAGGATTACAGAGCAGGAATGCTGAATTAACCAATTATTATACTTCTAAGGCACACTGTGCTTTAACATTTCCCTTTTTCTGCCATTTTTCTGGGTCACTTGGTCCTAAGTTATGAACCCTGCTGGGCAGGACATCAGTGGGCCCCTCAGTACTGCCCTGATGCTCCAGCACAGACTGATGGCTGCCCTCAGGGGTCTGGAAGCAGCAACAGCTGCGGACCAGCCTGTGCTGGAGCACTGGAGAGATGACAGCTCCGGGGAGGCAAGAACATCCTGGCTCACCCAGTTGTGATTTTATCATCATGAAGTAAATCAGCTTTCAGTGAAAGATTAGCACAAGCCAAGTCCAGATCAGTTATGGGATAAAATACTTATTCCACAACCAGTGCAGGGAAATAGGTAGATTTGGAAGTGGGTTCTCAATCTATTTCAGGGTGGAGATGTCAGACCTGATGGAGCAGCAGTGAAAACCCTATGCTCTGACCTCTGGATGGCTTGTTAAACTAAAAAGTTTAGTTCAGTGGGAAACACAATGACCAATAGAATGAGGGAGTTTTTGGTGTTGAGAGACTCTACTCCTGCTGCAGGCCCATCTCAGTCCTAACATGAGCCCTGGATTTTTAAGGAAGAAAAACCCAAACTGACCAAAATCTGTGGTCTATGCCATCCCACAGCACCGAACCCACCATCAGTCCGTGAGGAGCTCTGCACGGCCTCCCATGACACCATCACCGTGCACTGGATCTCTGAGGATGAGTTCAGCGTCAGCTCCTATGAGCTCCAGTACACCATCTTCACTGGCCAGGCCAACTTCATCAGTAAGTCACCACACTCCCCTTCAGCAAGGAAACCCATGTACCCCAGACAATCTGTGGCTGCTCCATCCCTGGAAGCATCCAAGGCCAGGTTGAAGCAACCTGGGATAGTGGAAAGTGTCTCTGCCCATGGCAGGGGGTATCACCAGATCAGCTTTAAGGTCCCTTCCAACCCAAACCATACTGGGATTCTGTAAGGAAAAGGTTCTCAGGTTCATCGATGGGTTTAAAGGCTGGGTGTTTGTGGAGGAAACAGCATCAAAGGATCTACCAAGAGCTAGTGGATCAGAGCCATGGACACCTCCCATGCTGGGGGAGCCATCCCTGAGGTGCTCTGGTCTGCACTTGGTGTCTTCAGCCCTGACTTGGTGAAGCATCGTGAACATTGGAGGCTCCTGTTCATCTCACAGCTCCCAGATCTGTGTGCCTGGGATCATATACCACACAGCACTGCCTGCTCTGTGGCTGATAACTAACGTGGTTTATAAAACCCTCTGGAACAGCTCTGAGGCATATTTCCAGGTAATTTTTCATTAAAATTACTGCCTTACCTAGTTGTTTTTCCACACTGCCACAGATTTGTCTCACAGGGATGGGATTTGATTTGAGGACTGAGGACAGAATTACTGATGGTCTGTGGCTTGTGAGAAAGTTTTATTCCCGGTTTTCCTAGCAGCACTTGCCATTGTGAGAAGTGCTGACAAGGTACCTCAGAGTGGGTGTGTGGGCTGCCGTCAGTCTGTCCCGCTGGGTGGAAGGACGTTGGCACAAGCACCATGGTGTCATGGCTCCAGAAGGCTGTTCAGTGCACTCTGAAATGTGCAGGAAGCTGCCAGAGAAAGTTTCCAGTGACTTTCCAAGCTGCATCTCACCTCCCCAGCCCTGGCCCAGCCTTTGCCCTTGTTTTGGAAAACAAGATGATACGTTTCCTTTCCATGGAGACTTGTCAGGTGCCGGTGCTGCCACAGCCAGACCCGCCCTGCTTGGCTCCTCTCCTTCCCAGCTAGAGCACTTTGTCTCCAGCACTTTGTCCTCTGGAAGCCTGGAGAGGTCAGCCACCTCTCTGGCTCTGCTTTTGGATGGCCACCAGCTCCATGTCTCCAGCACTTCCAGCTGCAGACAAGATGGGGACTTGCTGGTGTCACTGAGTGGTTTTGGGAGGGAGGGGTGTCGGAAGGTCCCTGTGCCAGCTCTGTGCAGTTTGGGCTGACAGGTTGCTCAGGGCTTGCTCCTTGAGGAAGAAGGACTGTCCAGGGATGAAGCGTCTAGTGCTTCCTCACCCTCAGCTAGGAGGTTTTTGCCCTTTTCCACTTAAGATTTCCCCTGCTGCAGCTTGTGCCCTTGTCCTGGGACGATGCCAAGGAAGGATCTGGCTCTCACCTTTTCCCACATGCCACTTTGGAGATACGTGGCTTGGAGTCCCATACACTGAGGGACATGGGAATGAGTCACCTGCCCACCTCTGGGGTCTGGCACTGGAAAGGAGGAGCACCACGAGGGTGAGGAACAGTGGCGTTAGTGCTAGCGGAGAGCTGGAAGAGTCACATGTCAGTAGTGTCCTCCTTGGCCTGCCAGCAACCTCCAGGTTGCTCTTTGTAGAAGGAGTGAAGAAATCAGTTAAATCTCTGAGAAGAAAATTAATAACTTATTGTCCCTTGGAATAGCACAGTTTGGGTGATGGGACCATATGAACCCTGGCTGAACTCATGTGAAGAGACACTGGAACACTGAGCAGGACCTGGGAGCCTGACCAGGAGAGGAAATACCTTTCCAAGGTGTGCAGAGTTGGCCTGTGGAACCCATCCCCTTCATGCTTCCATCAAAGCCAAGAGCTTGGCAAGAGCCAGACGTTTTTATGAATGATGAATGCTACAATAAAAGGGATTTTTTAAAGCTTTGGCGAGGGTAGGAGCGAGAAGGCCAAGCTCTTTGAGGTTGTTTTGCAAAATAAACCTACTTGGAAGGTCAAGTCCTTCTCGTTGTCATCTCTTAGCCACCTCATTCTTCCCGATGGAACATCCCCAACTGGTCCTTCCTGCAGGAAGGTGACACCAACCAGGGCAGGCTGGAAGCTGTGTGCTCCAACGAGAGCAGCTCTGTGTGCAGGCTGCAATCAGGATCACATCTGTTTTATTTTCTACTTCACATCACACTGCTCTGTGCCCCTCAGCCATTCCCACGTGTATCCCAAACCAAATTCAGGATGACAGGGACTACAACCTGGCCTTGTCCTGTGGCTGAACCAGCCACTGAAGGTAAATGAATTGGAAGCTGTTGCAAAAGAGGTGTGGAGTGTTCCCAGCTCCTGTCTCCCAGCCCTGCACATGTTGAAACTCCCCCTCCAGTCACCCTAAATGCACAATGCACTCCTCACCTCTCACCAGATCTAGGAATTCTCCAGCTACTTCTTCCATGCTTCCTTATTCCTTTCAGCTTAAAGCCCTGCCCCTGTGCCGGGGTTGCTACCCTGGTTTCCCCTGAGCCCCACAGCATCCTTGTCCCCCAGTTCCAGCTACTCAGGTGCTCATGCCAGCTGCAGGTGATCCTCGTCCCAGTCATGCTGGTGGCAGGAACAGCCTCAGTGGCACCATGTAAGGTTTTCCCCTTTCCTGGAGCACTGTGTCACCCCACCTGAAGTACAGCACTACATTTCCACACATGCCAGGCCCTGTAGCTCAGACACTGCAAATCACTACAGCAGTCAGCTTGGCATCTCCATGGTCTTGGATTCTTCATTCCTTCCCATTTCCAGAAAGAGTTCAGCCTCCTGAATGATTTCCCAGCATCTGAATCCCTTCACTGGTAGTTCATTTTCTTTGAACCACTCTGCAGACCAGTCTATTCAGGGAGCCAAGCATCGGCCTCCCTTAGCCATGGATTATTACTTCCCACTCTGGAGCACTAAGGGCTGGACAGGAGGAAGATTCAGTTGCAAACACATCGATTTGGGTGCAAATACATCCCTTTCTGCTGCTGGAATTACACACTGGGGCCCTGGAGCAGGAGGGAGGGTGTTCTGTGGGAACAGAGACACGGGAGAGAGTGGTGGTGGGATGATGATGACCATCACTCCCTCCCAGGCACCAACAGCTTCCTCTGCCATCTGCCCGGGCCAGAAGATGGTGCTGGCTGAATTTCCCTTTCTCTGCACCCTTTCCCCATCACTTCCCATGGCGGCATCCCAAGATGCCAGCACTGCAGCCCTGGCCCTGCCTTACCAACGTTGCCTTTGTGTGATAATGAAAAAGGTTCTGTGTTGCTGGAATTTATCATCTCTGGAAATTTCCCTGCAGACACTCTGAACTCCCAGGCAGGTGGTAAATCCTTCCGAGGGACACGCGGTCATGAGCGTTAGCAGCACTGGAGCTTTGTATTTTGTCTTTCCCTGGGAATAAATCTCTGCCCCTCTCCTGCACTGCAGGTCTCTACAACTCCATGGACAGCTGGATGATCGTCCCCAACATCAAGCAGAACCACTACACAGTGCACGGGCTGCAGAGTGGCACTCGCTACATCTTCCTGGTGAAGGCCATCAACCAGGCGGGCAGCCGGAACAGTGAGCCCGCCCGCCTGAAGACCAACAGTAGGTGCCCAGGCACTCAGCTGGCTGTGGCAGGTGCATGGGGAGAGTTTCCTGGCCACTGGGGTACCCAGGGTATGGCTGAGTGCTCCCAGTGAGCAGGCAGTGGCTGACAGTGGGATGGAAACACCATGTTGTTAAATCACTGGAGTGCCCGTCTCCCCTGGTGTCTCTGTTCCTTCTCTGCCTCAGGGATGGTCTCCTGATGCCCCCTGTGGTGCCAGGGGCTCCCATCAGCTCTCTGCTCCTGTCAGCACCCATCCCTGGGGTCTTAGGTTATAATGGTCCATTCTTGTGGTGGCTTTACATCCCTGCACTTTTTGGGGCTGATGCAAGCAGTCACAGAGCAACTGTGTTCTTGTGTGTGGCTTAGCTTGCAGAGGGTTGTGATTTGGAGAGCCATAAGGTTGAAAAATGTCTCCGTGGCAGTGGATGGGGCTTTGCAGCCACACACAAAGCAGAAGTTTTTCTTTCCAGTGCACTGGGGATGCCAAGGAAGGTTTAGGGAAAGCTGAGCTCTGAGGGGAGTGAAGTTAGATCTGTCCTGGCATAGACAGAGCTCCTGGGTTTGTGGTGGGAAACATTTTTCCTTTGAAAGACAGCAGAAGCACTGGCACCCATAGCCTGAAGGGTGACACGGGAGGGACAATGTGAGATGTTGGGGGAGGAATAAGTTAGCTCTACAGGCTCCTGCCTGCCCCATGCCTGTGCCTTCCCAGTGCTTGCATGTCTCTCCAGGGTTCTGGTGAGCACAGCCCTCCCGTCTGTCCCTTTCCTAACAGTTGCCTCTGCCTGAAAAAGGCTTTCATGATGATTTATCCCCTCTACCTCCTCCTATTCTTTGCACGACAATAAACTGAATAAAACAACATTAAGGCAGTGGGGCTGAGGGAGCTGCTGAGGAGCAAACTCCAACCCAATCCGCCTGTTCATTAAAAATTTATCCCTCCTGCAGCTGCTGTTTCTTGGTGCTTCCCTGGCTTTGAAAGGTGCTTGCTCTGGGAGTGAGGAATGTGTGGCCATGGTGTCAGCTCCTGTTGGACAGGGTTTGCTCTCTGTGATTTTAGTTGAGTGTCAGTCACCAGACCTGCCAGCACAGCTCTGAGAGCTCCTGCTTGGGGATGAACTGGGTTTAATCAGACTCCAGTCAGGTGTTGAGCCCCCTTTGCTGCAGGGATGTGTCTGCAGCAGCTTCTCGCATGTTTGAAACCTGGAGCAGCCCCACCTGAGACACTGCACAGGTTACGTGTGATTGTGTTTTTGCATGTGCTAAAGCCCCTTCCACAAGGACCTATCCCTCACTTCCCACTCAGGTGTTGGGCAGGAGAGGCATGTGGCACTGATGGGCACATCCCTTTCTGCCACCAGTTTGGTATTTCTCTGCCATCTGTGTTTGTGGAAACTTCTGAATTCATGCAAGTTTGATTTAGCCATATATATGGATATAATATATATTGCTTTATTTCCTTCTATGGCCAGCCTCAGGGGACAAGGGCTCCTTTGGGTGTCCGGTGGTGGTGCTGCCTTGTGCTGCAGCCCCAGCATGTCCCCACTGGCTTTTCCTCCTACTGGTATTTGGGACCAGGGTTTCTCTTTTTCCAGAGAACAATATCCAGAGGATATCACACCCACACTTTCCCACTGCTGTAACCTTGGTGGAAGTGTCAGCAGCTTAACGCAGAAATGGCCCATTAGCATATTTCACAGCCTGTTCTGTTCCTGAAGGGATGTCTGGAGAGTTCTCTCCATTGCCAGAAGGTCAGTGTCAGGACACATCGATTTCCGCAGCATCCGCGCTGTCAGTGCTGGCACTAAATCTGCATTTCTGAACAGAGAAGCTTGGGAAACCAGGTTTGGTTTAGTGACAGAGAGACCATCCTTTGCTGAGGCCAGGCCTGAGCAGGACTTATTTAGGAGCAAGTGTCCAAAAGTTGCTGAAAGTGCTGGAATGCAGGGACAGGCCCAGCTCTAGCCATAATTAAAGTGCAGGGAAGTGAGTTTTACAGCCTTTGCCTTAGCCACGGCATCCTGGCCTTACTTTCCCTTGCAATTCTAGCTTTTCCTGATTTCTGCATCTCTTGGCAAGACCTCAGTGTGCTACGGGATGGCTCCATCCACATCCCATGTGAGATGTCAGGAGTGAGTTTGATGCCTGAGCAATGGGCTGCAGGGTTACTATTACTGACTGAATCATATGCAGGTGTTTTTAAGGAGCAGGATGATTCCTGCAGAAGCTTCCCAGCAGGGAATCTGTGAAAAGATTCATAGATTTAGATGGATTTATGGCTTTCTTATGACTCAGCAGTGCTGCACCTTTGTTTCTTTCTTTGCAGAAGGTGATGTCTTCAGGGAGGACAGGATGGTGCTGGCAGCCATGTTCCATGGGTGTCCTGTGCCCCACAGATGGCATCTTGGATGGCTGGTGGGAGTAGGGACACTGCCACTGGAGGCAGAGAGGAGTGACAGAATGCAGGAAGGGCTGGCTTTGTGTCCCTGTGTCCCTGCAGCTTTGTTTGCTCTCTGGGCAGAACGGGGTGGGTGCCTGCAGCATCCTTGGGAGCAGAGTTCATATCCATCCCTCCTTTCTCTCCACATATTTGCAGCCAAATTCAGTCACCAGCTGTCCGCCTTCTCTGCTCTGCCCTGTCCCTGTGCCCCCACAGCCAGAGGAGTGGGGCACACAGGAGCTGCTGTGCTGCAGGGCACTGCTGGCACCAGTGGCACCCCTGCACTGACCCCCGGTGGGGTGGGCTGCTGCTCCCAGATTTGGCTGAGTGTTGGATGTCGTCTTCTGCTTCTGGGGATCTCATTCCAGTTATTTCTGTAGCTGTTATGTAAAACAGCAAGGCAGCCTGTCCTCGCTGTCTCCCTGGGTGGGTGACAGGAGCATCCCAAGCCGGTGAGCCCCTGCTCACTGGGATGGGTGCAGGAGCACCCCTTGTGAGGTCCAGAGGAGTGGGGTGGATCTCTGGGGTCCTACAGGGTGGGGATGCAGCTCCAACACACACCTCCCTCTGTCTGGCTCCATCCCTGCATTCCACTGACCTTGACCATGCTCCTGGCTGCCTCCTCTTTGCTCCCACACACCCAGTGCCAGACAGGATTTCCTCTGCTCCGCTCACTCCAGCTCTGCAGGGAAGGGAGGGATAATCCAGCTGATAAATGCCTCAGGGGTGCTGCTGGTTGTGTCCAGCCCTGAAGCCGGCTGCTTCCCCACAGCTCCCGAGCCTCATGCAGGGATGACCAGCAAAAAGCTATCAGGAATATCCCAGTAAGCTGAATTTGTGGAATAAAGGTAATCTGAGTGACCAGCCCAGGGGATACACATTAATGGTGAGAGGAATCATTAATGATGAGAGGAATCATCGCCACCCTTGGCTCTCTGCAGGGCAGTGCTGCGGGGCTGGAAAACATTGACTGAGAGGCACAGAGGCTGGTGATGGTGGGGGCGCATGGAGTGAAGGCTGCATTCAGAACCTCCCCTTCCTCTGGCAGCTCCCATGCTAGAGGGTTGAGGTTGGGATTGTCATGACCTCTGTGAAATCTATATTTTTTCCCAATGCTAGAGTGATATTTTGGGAAGGGGGTTGATGGTAGCAGGTGCCTGGCTGTGTTCTCTGAAATACTCGCTGACCCCTCCCAGCCTGCCCATCGTACACACTGCCTGTGGATGCAGCTCAAGTGCTTGCTCCAGGACATGCCTGCACAAACCAGTGACAAGGGCTGGGCTCCAGTTCTTCACACTGACCTTAGCAAGGGGTTGCCTTCAGAAACAGAGCTGTGAGTGTCTCTCTCCTGATGGAGCCAAGTATTTTTATACCTCACTTCCTCAGAGCTTGTCTCTTTGCATTACTGCCAGGAAAAGATACGGCAGAAAGATCAGAGCAGCCAGAAGAAGGAGGGGGCAGGTCACTCCCAACTTGCAGCTTTACTTTCAGGCTTCTCAACTCAATTATTCAGCAAATTGGGCTCTGAGGAAAACCAGCACAAACTGCCGTCAGGTAACAGAGCATGGCACAGATGAGCTCCGCTCTGCAGCTGTAATTGTCGCTGATGTTGCAGCTCTTTGCAGAAGTTCCCAGCTGTCCTGGGGTTCTCCTTGTGTGTCTGTTTGCAGGGTTTTCTGGCTGTTCTGGGGGTCCCCAGTCCAGGCTCAGGACCCCATTGCCGTAGTGGTGTCTGTGTTTCTCCTTGCTGGGACTCTGTGTGTGTAGCCAAAAATGAGAGCGTGCAGGAGGACACAGCTGGTCATGCCCCATGCCGGGTACCAAAACGTGAGGGTGAATGTATTGGCAGGACTTGGGGTGTTCTCTGCAGATGTCATTTGCTTTGTCCTGAAGCAGGTTTATCCCTATGGAAATCCTCTCCAATGCCTGTGTGCACTTTACTGCATCTTGCATGAAAACACAGCAGCAAAACCCACCTGAACTCAATTTGCTTCTTTGTAGCATCTTGGGGTTTTGTTTGCAAATCCAGGGATAGTCTGAGGACTTCCATAGGGAAATCATTGACAAACAAGGAGGTTAGTTAAAGCTCTGGGACATCTGGTTTGGTTTGGGGGAATACACCCAAGCAAACCACCATCAAATATGCAAAGCTGAGAACATAGGATGTGAAGAAGCCCCTTCCCTGCACTGTGATGCTAATAATGCAAATCCTAATCCCTGTGTCTCCTCCCCGCAGGTCAGCCATTCAAGCTGGACCCCAAGATGGCTCACAAGAAGCTGAAGATCTCCAACGACGGGCTGCAAATGGAGAAGGATGAGAGCTCCTTAAAGAAGAGCCACACGCCGGAGAGGTTCAGTGGAACAGGCTGCTATGGCGCGGCCGGCAACGTCTTCATCGACAGCGGCTGCCACTACTGGGAGGTGGTGGTGGGATCCTCCACCTGGTAAGGCACCACCTGTGTGAAGGGGGATGCTTTCCCAGTCCGACCTCTGCCAGAGATTCCCACCCTGTGCTCTTTCACAGCAGGTGGGCTCTGAAAGCACGAGGTGCCCTAGCCATCAGGGCTGGGCTTGGTGCTGTGCTGAGGCTGGAGGGTGCTGAGCACAGCTTCTCCTCTCTTACAGGTATGCCATCGGCGTGGCTTACAAGTCAGCCCCCAAAAACGAGTGGATCGGGAAGAACTCCTCTTCTTGGGTCTTCTCCCGCTGCAACAACAACTTCGTGGTGCGGCACAACAACAAGGAGATGCTGGTGGAGGTGCATCCGCAGATGAAGCGCCTTGGTATCCTCCTGGACTATGACAACAATGCACTCTCCTTCTATGACCCAGCCAACTCCCTCCACCTCCACACCTTCGAAGTCTCCTTCATCCTGCCAGTGTGTCCCACCTTCACCATCTGGAACAAATCCCTGATGATCCTCTCAGGGCTGCCTGCCCCAGATTTCATCGATTACCCTGAGCAGCAGGAGTGTAACTGCCGGCCCCAGGAGTCCCCATATGTGTCAGGAATGAAAGCCTGTCACTAGGCTGCCCAGGCCTGCCCGTGGCCCGTGGCAGCACTGGCCACGCCAGTGGGTGCAGGTGGCCAGAGCTGCCCACTGGCAGCTGGAGAGCCGCTGTGGCACCCGAGGAATTGAGCACCGTCCACACCCAGCTCCATCTTACTTTAGTGGAAAAGTGGAAGAACCTCGAACCACGTCTGGAAATTAACTACTGTTGGTGAGCTCCAGAGTGCACAAGAGTGGCTGGAGCAGCTCTTCAGCAGTGGCTCCCATCTCTCCCCAAGAAGATTGTCACCTGGATGGTTCTGTCTTCCCTTGGGGGCTGAAAAGGCCAGGGCAGGTTTTAGTGAATAAAGAAAGGCTGTGAGGAGAGAGAAGGATCTGCAGAGGTCTTGTGAGGTCTGAGGTCACTTGTTTTGTTCAGCTGGAGGAGAAGAGAGGGGAGCGCTCTGTCATCTTCAACTCCTCCCAAGGGGGAGTGGAGGGGCAGGTACCCATCTCTTCATTCTTGTGACCAGTGACAGGACTGAAGGAAACGGCTGGAGCTGAGTCAGGGGAGGGTTAGGTTGGATATCAGGAAGACGTTTTTCCCTCGGGCTGGTCAGGCACTGGCACAGGCTCCCCAGGGAATGGTCATGGCCCCAAGGCTGCCAGAGCTCAAGGGGCATTTGAACAAAACTCCCAAACACAGGGTGGGGTTGTTTGCCTGTCCCATGCAGGGCCAGGAGCTGGACTTAATGATCCTGATGGGCCCTTTCCAACTCAGCCTATTCTGTGATTCTGAAGCCCAGGTTCTGGGAGTGAGTGGCTGGCTTGGACAGGGCACTTGGGGCTCATACCGTGGGGGTTGCGGCAGAGTCAGGTTGAATTCATCTGGAGCCAGTTCAGAATTCATCTGGTGATCCCTCCCCATGACCTGGCCAAGGGGATGCATGTTGGTGAGTCTGGTGGTGACAGCTTTGCACAGGAAGAGAGTGTACAAGTGAGCCCGTTCCCCAGCATGCCATGTCTCCATGTGTCTGGGCTGTGGTTTTTGGAGAAGAGTTGTGGGCAGCGCCCCGGGAAAGGATCTGCTGCCAGCCCTGCCAAGCTGAGAGGGGTTTCCCTCTGATACAGGCTTCGCTATGGTGCCTGGCAGGGCAAATGCAGGGGATACACCCCTTCTTCTGACTCCTCCTGAGCAGAGAAGCAGCTCTATTTGCTTCTCCCAGCCCTGGGGTGAAGGAGCTCAGGGAGGGTGCAGCGGGGGCACGTCTGCCATCCCCACAGCCTGGGACATGGCCCCATTTCACTTTGGTAGGTTAAATCACCCTTTTAAGTTGCATGTTTCTCATGGGAAGGTCTCATGGAAGTCCCTTCCACATGTGCCAGTCTCATGGGGCTGCTCATCCTGTGTCACGCTGGGGGGATGCCAGGCAGTGGAGGTGGATGTTGGCCCTGGCAATGCCGAGGACGACGCACTCAGCATCGTCAGCTCAAGACCACGAGCCCTTAACATGGCATTTGCACCTGATGAAATTGCACTAATTGTGGGATCCCCTGGCCCCTACACGTGTCTTGTACTCGACCAGGCGGGGGCTGGGGAAGCCCCACACCCCAAGCAGGGGCTGGGGGCCTTTCCCATTCACCCACATTGTCCTCTTATGGTACTGAAAGCAGAGCCCACCCAATTGTCATCATGATTTGGGGAGCAGCAGCTCCATCCCGGGGCCTTGCTTAGGACATGGAGGGGGGCTCAGAATGCTGCAGCTGGTTCCTCTGCTCCTGGTGACACCAGTGTACAAATTCGGAATATGTGGACTCCTGGGTCCTCTCAGCCTCCCCTTCCACGTGTAACATTCCTGCTAAAGTTTTGTTTGGGGGGAGGGCTGTTCTTCCTGTTGGGTTTTTCCCTTTTTGGTTTTTTTTCTTTTGCAACTTCTTTGTTAATGTGTGTATATATATATATTAAATATATATATATAATATAATATAATATAATATAATATATATATACATTACTGGGTATGTCTGTGTGTGAGGGAGGCCGTATGGTGAGGACAGCCCTGGGATCTTCTTGCTGGCCATCGTAGTGTTCCCCAAACCTGGAAAAGCATATGGCCATGCATCCACAGGAGCAGAGGGGAATTGTGGTATCACCCAGCAGCAGCCTTCCTTGTGCTGGGCTCAGCCCAGCCTGGAGAGCCCGTGGGCTGGCCAGGCACAGGGTGTGCTAAAGCTCCATCCAAAAATGTCTGTACACATGAATATTGAGCACCCTTCTGCCCGCCCCTGGATGATGTCTCATTCATTATCCAGGACACTGAGTGTGCTAGCCTGCCCTTTCCCCAGGCCTGGATGGCCACAAGGATTCTGGACTTCTCTGAGTGCCAGCCATGTCCTCCTGGTGCTCTTGCCACCCCACCCCCAGTGCCTTGGAGAGGGTGGGGATGAAGCTGGTGGTGGGGCCAAGCTGGTGATGGGGCTGAGCACTGGCCATGACAGCCCTCCTGCACAAAGCCCCTGCCATGTACAGGGGCTGGCAGCCAGCAGGGAGGAACTCGGGGGTTTCCCTCTCCCAGCCCCAGCCTTGGGTGCACATCCCTCAGATCTCCCAGGAGCCTCACCAGGCAGGACTGGGCCCAGAGAGTTGGGATGCCCCATGCTGGAATGGGGCCACTGGGCAGAAGCTGCTGGAGAAGGGGCATTGGGGGGCAGCCTCATGTGGGGGAGCACATCTCGGGGTTTTTAGGGTTTCTCTCTCACCCGAGATTTAGGTGGTGGTTCGTGGTGGGCTGTTCGAGTGGTGCTTTCTTGCCCTCAGCCCTCTGAAGGNTCCATCTTGTCCCCTATTCAGCTCCATTCTAAAAACCCAAAACTACAAAATTTTCCATCTAGTGATTAGCTACACTACTATCTTTCACACATTTGTGACTTGCAATTCTTCTCTGTGTTGAAAGCTTTTTCCATGGACTAAAATCAAAGACTGTGTCTTCCTGGGCTCTGTGCCAGGCAACCCCCCTGCACAGACCCCCCTGGACAGAATTCAAACCCTCTTTCTTGGGTTCCAGACCCCTTTACCGAGGTCTGTGACCATCCAGGGCAATCAGAGGAATGCCCTGGACTCCCACAAGCACAGGCACACAAACCCCCAGAAGACAGAGCCCATTTTTGGAGCACAACTGCCTAAAATATTTATTAAGTGGAAAACACATGGTGCAAACCAACACTGTGGAATTAAATATTTCTTACTTTATGCCTTTGCTCCAGGCTTTTTCCTGTTAAAGTTTAACCACCAGCTCATGGAACCTGACTGGAGGATGAGTTGCTGCTTTGATTATGAACAAACCTGTGGCATTTGCATTGGTCAGAGCTCTGCCCTAGCTGTGGGGTGTCAGTGACACACAGCAGTGATGGGCTGGGTCTGGTGCTGGTCCTCCTGCTTCTGCCACGAACACCCCACTGCCCAGAGCCCCACACTGAGGAGTGGGGAGCTGCAGTGCCCAGGGCTCACAGCCTCCATTTCCAGACATTGTATTCCCTGGTCCAGAGATTGGCAGGGTAGCCCCAGACAACCGCAGCTTGCCAGGGGGTTGTCTCAACCCTATCCCCTTCATCCCATCACTCTGCTCCAGCCTGTGTTGCTGCCTGTCCTGGGACAAGTGTGTGGGGTTTGGCAGGGATCTTGAGGTACTCCTGAGCTCTGGCCACTTGTCAAACAGATCCTGGCCCAGGTCCCAAAAGTCAGAGGTGCCCCAACCCTGTTGAGCACCCCCATGGCAGGCGAGGCCCAGAGCCCTGCCACCCAGCCTGCCCTGGTGAGCACCCAGCAAGCAGCAAGGACACAATAGGAGCAAAAATCTGGCTATTCTAGGGTTCTGTACAAGGGGACACAGATCCTCTCACCATGGGACAGTTGTCCCTGGGAGAGGACCTGCTCTCCCCCTCCATGGAATTGACACAGCACGGAAACCTTATTTTCTTTTAAACTGAAAAATAAAACCTTCTGAAGGAGAATGGCTACATTCCCCAAATGGCCACAAATGGGCACTTGAACAGCAGAACCCCGGCGTGGAGAGGTGAGGCACTGCTTGGTTCTGCCGTCAGCCCACCATGAAACCACCGTGAGAACCCTCATGCAGCCTATCAGTCCCGGGTGAGCCTCTGGACCCTGCAGGGGTTAATCTAGGGGGGGTCACCCTGGCTGTCATAACAGCTCAACAGCATGGACCGTCTGCTCAGTGCATCCAGAGCTTCCAGAAAGGCGGGAATTCTCTGCATGGATGTGTCTGACGCTGTTCCCCCGTGCTGCTGGCAAGATTCCTGCCTCGGTGGCTCAGGCTGGGAGTGGGCGTCGCTGTGAATCACCAGGATAGATGTTAGCCCAGTGCCTGGAGAGCTGGCGGGGCTGGGAGGTGCTGGGGAGGGCACACCTTGGCAAAGCAGAGTCCTGGGGGTGCCGGGAATCACAGCCGCCCCATCCCTCCTCCCTCCACCCCGATGGAATGAGAGGAAGCTCCGGAGATTTCTTCATTGTCCGTGAAATGACCGAATGACTGTGTTAAGTGGGGAAATGAGTCCTGGGAGGGGAGGATGCATTTTCCTTAGAGGGTTTCCATAGGTGCACTTCATGATCTCTAAACTGAAACCCATCTCCAGGACAAACCACAGCCCAAGGCAAGGCCCAAAAGGATGAGGAGCACTGGGACAGCAGAGCCAGGAGCTCATCCCTGCTGGGGCTGCTCAAGCTGCTTTGGCTCAGTCAGCTTGGAGCCAGCCAGAGGAATGAGGGGTGCTGGGCAAGGGGTGAGCAGATGGCAGAGGATCAGCCTGTACTGACATGGTGCCAGGGAAGAAATGTGGCAGTGTCACCTCTGTGTCCTCTGACTGTGGCCAAAACTCCCTGAGAGCCATCCCCATTGTGGGACTGGTCCCACGTTCCCTCCAGCCAGTGCCGAGGACAGCTGGCTGCTACAGCCCTCGCCAGTGCTGGGGATGGCCCAGGGCTCTCTCTCACAGCTCCTGGAAACCAGGGGAAGCTGGTTAAAGGATGTCATCCCTGGTCACATCTTTCCCCAAAACAGCCAGTGCCAGCACGAGCCCAGGAAGGAACTCTTCCCTTTCTCTTCCTGCTTTATCTGGTGATTTTCCTGTCAACCTCGGGTTTCTAGGAAACGGCATCCCTCGTTGTGAAAGCCAGTTTAAAACCATCATTCACATGGCAGGTTGCTTCATGGAAAGGGAAAGGCTGCTCTGAGATGATGGGAATGAGCTTTGCCACTGCTTTCCAGGAATGTCCTTTAAACGCAAAAGGTTTCAGCATCACAAATACCGAAAATCAAACCAGAAATGGATTCCTCAAGTCAACCAGGAGGGGAAAAAACAGCATGTGGCATGGGCGTGGGAAGGCTAATGGCAGGTTTTGGGGGACTGAGGGGAAGGTTGGTGTTGGCTTTTTACTTTTCATTTCTTCTGTAGTTCATGAAATAGGAAATTTTAAAAATCCCTCCCTTGAGAAAGCTTAAGAACCCACTGCCTGGAAACCCTGGGGCTTCCTCCCTGCTCTGGGAAGCTGCAAAGTGTAGAGATAAGAGAAATCACTGGATTTGTATAGCAAGTGACATCAAGATGTCTCATCTGTCCTGTCTGCAGCAGCAATGTCTTGCACTGGGGTGGGATAATCCTCACTGGGAATACAAGCTACAGCTCTCTCATCCAGGAATGAAAATCTCTTTAACTGGTGATTTCACTCCAGGCTGAAAAAAAAAGTTAAATGGACAGAAAAGAAAATGATACCCTGAGCCGCTCATAGACTGTGCAGGGCAAATGAGTTAAAGTCTCAGCTGGCCCAAATTAATCCTTAATTGAACTTGAGGTTTTAAATATTCACCTGAATAACCAGCCCCTAAAACTGAATGTTCTTGATCATTAGACTGAGCATCGCTTAATATTCTTTGTCTGGCTATGGAGTGATAGACAACACCTGGAATGAGATCAGAAGCCTTTATTGAAGAATTCTGGGGTTTAAGACGTGAAGGGGAGGGAGGGTGACAGGAGGGAGGTGGTGAGGACACCAGTGCTTGTGTCTCAGATTAAAAATGGCTGCAGGGGGAGCCTCAGGAATTCTCCTGAGCTGCAGGAACCCGTCCTGAGTTGCAGGAACTGTCCTTTCCCACCTGAAGCAGGCAGCTCAAGACTCCAGCCCTTCATTGGCCCTTGCAAATCCCACCTGGCCCCTCTCCTAAGAAGATCCCATCCAGGCTCACCACTGCATCCTCCAAGCTTTGGAGCCAGGCAGGAGCGGCACAGGGACTGTTAATGGAATTGGGTCCAGTTCTCCATGGCAACGAGCAAGAACTGGGTCAGTGGAGAATGTGAGGAGCCAAGCACTCCCAGGAGTTTTAAAAGTAAACACCAGCCAGAAAATAAGGCACAAGGAGCCGGGGGGGCAAGGGGACCCTGGGGCCCCCAGAGCTGAAGCACAGCCCCCATCACCACATCACAGAGAGCAGTGGGGTCCCAGTCCTGCCCAGGGAGGGGGGCACAGGAAGGCTCCCATGGGTGCTTCTGCATGAAACAGTGGATCCAGGACTGCACAGAGCAGGAGCTGCCTGGTCCCCAAGGCACACACAGCCCTCCGCAGCTACAAAGAGCAATTGATACTCAAAAATTCCTTCAGCCTCCCTGCCCCCTATTTCCCACTGCTTTGAGCCAAGTGCCTTCTCTCCACATGGCCCTTGGTCTCCTGCCTCCCTGGCTTTAATTTGTCCCTGTTTATTTACACAGACGAACAGGCTGACATCCATCACTGGGATTCTCTCTGCAGAGGCTGTCTGCGTGAAAATCCTCATTACAGCTCCTTGCTAACAGGAGCTGTGCTGGGCTCTCTGCCTTTGATCAGCCAGATGCTTGGATGGAGCCAGGATCTGCATGACGCAGCCGCTGCCTTTGCTCTGTGCTCAGCAGCCACGTGGCAGAGACTCCATCGTTGTCCCCCTGCCAATGCACAGGTGCCTCTGCCACCACAGCCTGTCAGTAGTTACCTGAGTGATGGGGCCAGTGCTGAGCTGTCAGGGCAGCAGCAATGGGGGAGGTGGAGGGGGCTACAGAGCAGAACAGGAAGAACTGGGTGGAACTGGAGGATGGAACTGGCTAATTTTTAAGGCCCTTTCCAACCCAAAACATTCCATAATTGAAGGAAGCTAAACACCAGAACAATGAGAAAATTACCTGCAGAGTTTCTTCAAGGCCCATCAGAGCCACAAATTCAGCTGCTGTGGTTACTGACGGTCACCAGGAACCATCATCACCTTCAGCTGGTTGGATGATTTAATTGATACCTGGGCTCTGAGCTTTCATGTACCAAAACATATGTCCATCATTTGGCAGACCTTTGCCCTTCATTTGTCATTAAAATCCTTCTGTTCTGTTGCCAATGTGTCACCCTGATGTGAATAACTTCTCTTTAGTGTCTTCATTTGTAAAACGGGTTTTTAAATCCTGCTCCACCTGATAATGAATTAAACACTCTTTTAACATGCATACAGCACCTGGAGGATGGAGAAAAGTGCTGCTGATGACAAAATTACAGTGTTATTTTATTTCACTCACTGCACAAATACACACCAGCATCCTCTGAGCCCATTAAGGGCCTTCATACACGTGCCACACTGGAGCCTGAGCCCTCTCCCCTGCACAGCCACACACTGCTGCAGATACAGACTCAGGCACTTCCCAACCCAGTCCCCACCACAGAGGCCCAAGGTGGCCAGCATGGAGATGGACAAAGCCCTGTATGGCCTAGGAAGGTGGGCAAAGGGGGAAGTGGCCACGTCGGGATGTCCTTTCTGTGTCACTGCAACCCTCACCTAGCCAGGGCAGGCAGGGCTGGAGCAGTTTGGGGCTGGTTAATGGCACAGGAGCCCTTTATCCCTGATGCCATGGGTACATCAGATGTCATGTACGAAACACCTGTATTTTCAAGGCTCCTCAACCAGGGGGGATTTTACCCTGGATCAGTCAAGGTAACCAATCCTATCATGCATGGTTCCATGGGAGCTGGAATCTACCCCCTGTGCCCTCTGCACAGCCTCACCCATGGATCTGGGCCTGCCCCTGCACTGTATTTAACCTGGCTTTCCCCTCAATCCTCTTAGAATCAGAGAATCTCTTGAGTTGGAATAAACTCATCAGGATCAAGTCTAATTCCTGGCCCTGCACAGATACCCCAACAGTCCCACCCTGGTTATCCCTGAGAGTGCTGTCCAAACACTCCTGGAGCTCTGGCAACCTCGGGCCAGGAACATTCCCTGGGGAGCCTGGGCAGTCCCCAGCCCCCTCTGGGTGAAGAACCTTTCCCTGATCTCCCACCTAACCCTCCCTGATACAGCTCAAACCATTCCCTGAGGTGGAGACAGGCTCAGCAGGAGCCAGGTGGGAGGGAACCACTTCCTGGACCTCCTCTCCAGAAATCCCTCTGCTCCATGCCCAGCTCCAGGCCAGTGCTGCCAGGTGACACCTCAGCAGAACCCAAGAGCTGCCCAATTATCCACGGACCCGAGCAACCGGAAACTGGGGTAGTGGAGGAATTTGTAATTAAATTGCCATTAGATGGGTAACAGATTGTCTGGCAGCTGACAGTGAGTGAAAACGCTCCATTCTGTCATGTTTTATCAGCATGAAAACCATTTGCAAGTGCTCTAATTACATTCCTAATTGCCAGTGTGATTAGGGACCTGCAGCTGTTCATTAAGCATGTGTCACCCTCAGCCAGCAATCTGGAAGAGAGAATATTTAATTAATTGAATAGCACACTGGATAAGGAGGTGGCCGGACCTGGAAGCTGGGAGCCTTGTGCTGAACAGTGCTGGTGGGCAGCAGCATCCTCCTCCTTCCAGCTCTGGGGACAGTATCACATATCCTCTGTTGGGAACCTAATAACCATAAAAACCACAGGTTTCTGTCCCCGTTATTCCCACAGGAGCTCTCCTGCCCTGAGTTTATCTTCTCAGCATGTAATGCTTCTTGTAGGTGGGACAGTGTGATCCACATGACTGCAGCTCCAGTGACCAGGCCTCAGTCCCAGAAACAGATTGAGCCTTCAAAGTGTCCTTTTCCCTGACACTCCATCCCTCCTGGCCGCTCTTCCCAGCCCTCCCTTGTTCCCAGTCTTCTCTTTGTCTGTTCTTTTTCCTTCCTCAAACACACCAACAGCCCACATGGGGCTTCCCGTTGTTACAGGGTGCCCAGAGCAGCTGTGGCTGCCCCATGCTTGGAAGTGTTCTGGTCTGGTTGGATGGGGCTTGGAGCAACCTGGAATAATGGAAATTGTCCCTGTCCATGGCTAAGGGTTGGAACCAGATGTTTTTTAAGGCCTCTTCCAACTCAAACCATTCCATGATTCCATTTGCTATGATTCTACTTCCAGCTCCCTCTGTTCGCCTGAGCAGCCACACAGAGACAGGGAAAAACACGAGTGCATCCAAATCAGCTCATTTCTTCAAATTTAACATACTCCGGTGCTTAAAATATTCCTGGTCACAACAGGGAGAGTCTTAGAAGGCTTCACCTTAATCCTTGTTTAATTTCCACTTAAGAAAATGTCACTGCAGATGTTTAATAAGAATTAATTCTGGGTTTTGCACAGTTACTTTCAATTAAATAGCCCCAAGTGTTCCATGACTCTTCAAACAGACACTAAAGCACATCGAATCCTGCTCCCCATTCATTAACTCCAGTGCTTCTGTCCCTGCAGCCTGGAGGTCCCGGTCCTGCAGTTACTCCAGTGCTGAGGGATGATGTGGGGCTGCAGCTCTGGGTTGTTTCTGCCCTGCCAGGGGTCAATTTGGGATGGTGCCAGGGTCCCTCTCGGCCTGGACATCATTTTATTCCAAATATTCCAGCTTTCTCAGAAGGGTAAGGTTGCCTGTAGTCACAGTCAGGCTGGGAAATCATTCATGTGAGGGAGACCAGAGCCTGGTATTGGGTCAAGGTGCTGGCACAAGGAGGAAGGGACATCCAGGGAATGTCCCAGCCCCTCTGCACACCCTCTGGGCTCCCCACAAGTGTGCAAACCTGTCTCTGGCCCTTCTGCCCCAGCCCTGGGAAGTTGCTTTTGTAAAAAATGGACACTAAATAAATAAAAAAATAGGGAATCCACTGCAGAGCCAATTATCCTCCTTTCATCTTCTTGCTCATTTTTTGTTTTTTTTTTTTTCTCCCATCTAAGTGCAGTGCTTTGCACTTGTTATCATTGAATTTTCTATCATTGATTTTGGGTTATTTTTTCACCATGTGGAGATTATCCTGAATTCCAAGACTGCTTCTCCCCTTGCAAGCCTGCAGCACACATGAACATGGAATTACTTAGATTGAAGAAGTCCTCTGAGACCATCAATCCCAACTGTGCCCCCAGCACTGCCAAGACCACCACTACCCCACGTCCCCAAGTGCCACATCCACAAGATCCATCCACCACAGTGCCTCTCCCCTCTGCCAGGAAATGATCCTGTTTCACTTTCAGACACTTTTGGGGTGCAAGTCCTGACAGTGATGCTGGTCCCTGCCCAAACTGTTCCATTCAGCAGCTGCAGCTCCAAATCCCAGAAAACTGCCCCCCATCAGCCCTCATCCATCTCTACCAAAGGTACCCATGGAAATTTGGGTGCCCCAAGGGACCACTTCCCCAAGCTGCAATGCTTCAGTGGGTGAGTGGCAGCAGGAGCATGTGAGAGGAGAGGAAGGAAACAGCAACCTGATCAGGATGAAAACCATTTTTATATCCACTGGTGAAAATGGGTTCAATAAATATCTGTCCCACCACAGTGGCCAAAGCCATTTCCCACAACAAAGGCCTCTCTTCTCTCCCACTGCCCCCTCCCCATGCTGGGATGATGTGGGTGCTGAGAGCCACAACTCTGAAACCTCAGCTGCAGAAGAAAAGCACCTAAAGTCACCTTTTCTGCTCATCCTCTCCCCCCCCAGTAAGTCCTGGGAGCTTGATCTGTGGAGCTCAATGGAGCTCACTGCAGCCCTCCAGCATGGAGTGAGGCACGGGAATCAGACAAAAACACCAGTGGAGAGGGAAATGGGAACAAACAGTGTGGATTTGGCTGCCTCATCTTGGATGTCTCCTTTGTGAGAAGCCTAACTGGGCTTGAGCACCAGGCTCTGCACCCAGGGAGCCCTTGCTCTGACAAATCACCTCCAGGACACAGGGCAAGGAAAGGCAAATGGTGATTCAGGTGTTCAGACCACCCTTGATCCTATTGCTCCATGGGATGAGCTCTTCTCCATTGCTTCTTGTACCTTCCCCCACTCCCTGCTCCCAATTCTTCTCCTTCCTTTCCATCCCCTCTTGTACCCTCGTTAGATCTTTGCTCCCTGTCCCTCTCCCTGTTCTCGGTTGTTCTTCCTGCTCCCTGTCCCTCTCAGTCCCCCCCATCAGCTCTCAAACCCTCACTCAGTCCCTTATCCTGGTCCTCTCCTTGCTCCCAATGGCTCGAACATCCTTTACGCGGGAGTTGCCCCTCGGCTCCATTTCCCCTTCCATTCCCCTTCCCCCACAGCTGCTGCACGGAGCCGAGTGTCCCATGCCATGTCCCAAACTCAGGACGACCCAGAGGCGTGGTGTGTGTCAGACACTGCCTGGGAACGTGTGTGCCGATTTCGCACCTCACTGCAGGCACAGAGGGCTCTGCAGAGCCGATTCCCGGGAGACAGGACACCACCCCCAGCCCACTCCTCCTCCGTGCCGGCTAATCGACGCCAGGCAGACCCCGGCTCTCATCGGTGCGGATTGCATCGTCCCAGCCCGTGGGTCACTGGAGTCAGACGGTGAATTCATCACAACCAGAGGGATGAACGTGGCAGTCTGAAGCCTTCAGCTCTGCTCAGTCCCATCCTTTCCAGGGCTGGGACCCAATTAGAGCCAAGTGCCGCAGGCTTCCATCCACCAGTACCACACTAAAAGACTGCTCTTGTTCACATTAGAGTGCCTGGAGAGACACTGGGCAACAATTACTCTCTCTAATTAATGGCCAGATTAAAACAGGGCTCAGTTCTACCCAGTAATTTGAAAATGAGAGACTCCATAACCATCCCCAGCACATGAGAACATCATCCTCATAAAGACCTTTAAATTAAGATCTTTGAGCTACTGTTACTCAGAGGCCATGAATTACTGTCTGTGTTTAAAACAGACACATTAGTTATTGAACCCGTGGAACTCAGCCCTTCTAGTCTGCTGGAGACCTCAAGATGTGATTCAAATCCCAGCACTGACAGCCCTGGCTCATCGGGGCCAGGCACCACCAGGCTAGTTCACAGCTCCAGGTTGCTGCAGCATGACATGACATTGACCAGTCCAACTTCAGGAAATCTGGATTTATATTGTTTTAATTAGACTGGTCTCTTTAATCCCCAAGTGTACACAAGACTAATGGTACATGGTGGCACAGAGGGGACTATTACCTCCCCCTCAGTCAGACCCACCTTGCAAGTTGTCATTAAGATTCAGACACACAATGACACCACCAAGCATAGGCCTTGTTCCTCCCAAGTCATCACTGAGACCTTTGGAATGATTTTGAGAAGATAAACCTGAGGCTATTAGAGAAAAGACCTTGAACTGAACACGACAGAGACTCTGCAGCATGTTTGCTATGCAGCATTCATGCTGGAGAGGGAACATTCCTGTGCTGGAAAATGAGTCCAGAAGAGGAATGAGGCATTTGGAATATGTGATCAGCCATTGTCTCCTCAAAGCAGGGAGAATGAGCACAGGCCAGCCCTGTCCCATGGAGTGCGGGACAGGAGAGCTCTCAGAGGCATTGAAAGCTTGAGGGATGTCAAATACATCCACAGCATCAGGGCTGGGAATTCAAATGAAATTTTGCGGAAGAAAACGGATGATGGCAAAATTTGAGCACAGCATTGGACTGGTAAACAGAACAGGACTACACAAATGGAGGAGCTAGGGAAATGTCCTTTTTGTGTTATTATCCTTCCCCATTTCCAAACCCTCTATGACATTGCAGCATGCTATGCTGGCTGCCAGGGAAGAAATGTGATTTAAACAGATACAGACCACCACTGTGGGGTTTCTGAGGGGCAAAAATAGTGCACATTCCCACCTTTAGCTCAGAATCAAATGTGGCACTTAAATCCCCTCCATCACCAAAGGTGCTTAACCTATGAAAGGAATGGTGTGACATGGGAGAAATTGTGACAGGGAGGGGAGGCATCCCCACAGCATCCCTGTGCCATCCTCACAGCATCCCCCCGCACGAGGACGCATGACCCATGTGATGCACAACACAGGAAAAAAAAACAGGGTGTTGGTGACACAGAGGAGCCATGGACAGGATGAGCAGGAGCAGCTGCCTTTTCCCCTGCACAACATTCCAAGCTTAGTGCCTCTGGTTCTTGAAAATTAAGCAGAAACTGCTATCTGAACTAAAAAAAGTCCCCTTCCAGTCCCCAAACACAGTCTTGGGTGGTGGTTCCCTGCCCTGTGAGGCTCCAACAGCCCAGCCCAGGACCAGTGGCCAGGGACAGCAGGGAGGGAGAGCCCAGCCCAGCCCCAGAGCCAAGGCTGTGCAGTAAATTACAACACAACAACCCAGAGTGGCCTGTGGATCATTTATCATCCTGCATGCACAGGAAGGCAGCAAGGGGATGATAAAGCCTGTTCAGATTAATGGCTTGAGGAATTACAGAGGAAGGAAATCGCATCAGCACTGGAATTCCTCAGCCCTGTGCTGGAAAACACCTCCCTAATGGTGATAATTGCATAAGCCATATAATCAACTTCTGCCAGGTAACCCTGTAGTTTGGATGCTGTGTAACCCTTTTAGTACAGATACACTCATACTGCACAAAGGTTTTCCCTTCTTCTCTAAGTCCTAGCACAGGTGCTTTCTATGACCACCAACCTTACGACATATCAAGGTTTTGTGCTGGTCTCTTTCCCTATTCCCCAGGCTGCTAGTGCTGTATCCTGATCCCAGAAACATCTTCAAGGAAATTAAAAATAAAAAGTAGAAGTCTTTTTACAAAACTGGATGAAAAGCTGAAATAAAATTAATATACCTAAGGCAAAAAGAAAACAGTTGAAAGCCTTTCTCCCTTTTTTCCCCTGCGTGTGTACCCATATACACATATTTAGAGAACTTCAAACAATTTCCATTCCATTTCAGCTGATCTTTTAACTCATTTCCAAGCACTTTGTAAAATGAAAAAACATGGGAACTCCTCCTCCTGGAAATGCCAAGACCCAGTTTCTGCATCAACCATTTCAAACCATTTATCCACTCAGCAGCTTTTTGGACCAAGGAGTCACTGAAGCTGCACATGCATCTGCAGGCAGCTAGATTTTAAATTTAAAAAAAGGAAGCAAAGCTTAATCCAGGGTNGGAGCGGTGCGTGTCTGCCTGTGACAGAGATGCCCAAAATGTGGCTGTGATGTGAAGAGGGGACAGGCCGGGGTGATGAGTTCTAGTGGGGTGATGGGCTTCCTTTATTCTGCATCCTTCCCAGTCCTGGTGAACCAGCCCTGGGTCTCCAGCATGCCTGGCTGTGACACACCTCTCACTTAATCCCTTTGGATAGAGATGGAGTTCACCCCTTCAGCCCCTGCTCACAGCCCCCTGCACCCTGCTGCTCTTGCTTGAGTGTTTATTTCAGGCCTGCTGGGAAAAAAAAATGCATAAAAAAGTAGAATAGATGGTTTATTCACTTGCAGAAAAGGCAGCGTTGAAGCTGAGTTCTCTCCATAAGCACAAGGAATATAAATAGCTCAGAGAGAGAAAGGAAATCCAGGAGCTGATTTGGGAAGCATGGCTTGGATGGATTTAAACAGCTCTGCCTCCTTCTGATGGTATTGTGCTGGGACATCAGATTAAACCAAAAAAAGCACAAATCGGGAAGCACTGCTTCTGCCCAGAAATCATCAGGAGGCTGTTTTTGCATATGAGCCTTGGCTCTAACTTCCCTCAGCAAAATCCATGGATAGTGATGAAGCTCTGGGACATTCACTCAATATTTCCATCTTTTATGGCAACAGTTGCTATTAAATAAAAATTTTCTCTCTTGTATTCTCAGGCTGGTGACAGCCCCAGCTGCCACCAGGGACATAGACTTCCAAACCACTCAAGGGTCTCATGCATGAAACTGGACTGAAATAGGAGTTCTCTGGTGCTGCTGGCCTGGAGCAAAGGTTTGGTGCTGATCAGGGGCCTGTGCTTTGGCACAGCTGTCCTGAGCTCCAGTGTCTGCATGGTGCTGGCTGGGAGCTCCAGGCAAGGGGGATCAGGGATGGAGTGAAAGGGATGTGGTGGGGACAGGGATGCCTTGGCAGAGAGTCTTGGCAGAAAAAAACACATTTTAACATTGTGTTGGTCATAAATCAGTTTTCCCTTTTCCCCAAACCCTCCAAGGGTTTAGATCTAGATGACCTGACTGACCAGCTCATCCCCATGGGTCTGCAAGAGACTGACTGGCTGCTGGTGACACATGGGGACAAGATTGTTTTTGATTTTCCAGTGAAAACCCAACAACACAGCCAGAGTCAAATAACATCCCAACTCCTCATCATGTTCTTGACATGTGTTTTATACATTTCAACATTTCCTCCCCTCAGTACAAAAACAGCTCCCAGACTCTGCAGCAGGCACAACTGACTCCTCCACCTCCACAAACACACACCAGATCAGGGCAAAGATTTCTTTTTCAGCGCAGTATTAAAGCAAGAAAAGAAATAAAACCACTCAAAATTTCTCCAAATAAATGTATTACCATTTTCTTATTGAACTATTTCACTGGGACAGGGTTTGTTTCATTTTAATCTGAAAAAAACCCACATTGCATTTAAGAACATCCATTTGGAAAGAGAAAAAGGCTTGCTTTCCTTTAAAAAAAATCACAAAATTAAACACTTCAGCAAAGTTGCTTTCCAGCTCCCCTGACAAACAGGAGAATTCTGTCTTTGCCAGGCCCTGCTCCAGCAGCTCCTGCCTTGTTTAAATTACAGTCAGAACCAATTACCACTGCCACCAGCCTGGCCTTCCCTCAGCTGCATTTTTTGTCTGACAGGGTAAAATCCTATTCATGCAGTATTTTGCAATATTTTTTTCTCTGAAAACAATTTCTCCCTGACTCCTAGAGACCTGATTTCTAGATTAATTTTCCTCTCGCCAGCTTTTCTCCTTTCTCTTTTCATTTATTTATTGTCCTTTTCTTCTTTTCCCTTCCTTTTTCTCTTTTCTTTTCTTTTCTTTTCTTTTCTTTTCTTTTCTTTTCTTTTCTTTTCTTTTCTTTTCCTCTTTTTTCTTTTTTCTTTTCTTCTGCTGGGAGGGAAAAAAGTTTTCTTTTCCTGATGTATCTGATTTCTCAGCCAGCCAACCCCAGCCTTTCCCTCACTACCCCAGGGCTATAGAGAAGAGGCAGAGGAGGGGATGCAAAGGGGGTTATTTAAGAGGAGGGGACACTTTCCCATTCCATTAAGGGGATCTGACACTGCTGGTTGTAGGGATGCAGGGCTGGAGCACCGCAGCTGCCCCAACCCCTCCAACAGGCTGAGCCCTCCAGACCCTTCCAGCCATTTAAGCCATGACCAGACAAGCACAGATCAACTCTCAGCCTTGGCAATGCTGCTGCATACCATGAGAAAAGAGGCTCATGGAAGTAGTCCATTAAGAATTCCAATCTGCACTTGAGGCTTTTACCCTTCCCATAAAAACCTGCCAATATTTTCTCAGCCCCTCACAGCGACAGAACAGTAGCTGCCAGGAGTTCCTGTGCTCCACACTCTCCTGACCATGCCTAAATCCCTACAAGAAGCTCCCGCTGTTCTAGCAAGATGGAAACAAGCCCAGGAGACTTTTCCCAGAAATGGCTTCCCATGAGGTTCTGTTCCTCATCCCCAGTGAGGAAGTGGCTGGATGGGGCTGGGCATGAACCCTCCCCTCCAGTGGGTTCCAGGGAACTGTGCTCGGTGCCCTCAGCTCCAGGGAGAAAAGGGGAGTGGGACAAACCAAGTGCAAGGAATGTCACCGAGGAGACCTCCCTGGTTTCAATTCCCTCTCATCCCTCACCAGGCTCTGGCTGAACTACTCCATTCTGCTCTGATTTAGTCCAAGAGCCTCTTCCTTGTTGGTTTTCCCTTCCATCAATGAAGGATGCTGTTGTGCCTCCACTCAGCTGTAACCTTGGAAATTACTGTTATTTACCTTCCCAAGTTTATGTTGTTTTCCCAGTTACTGAGTTCACCAAACCTTTGCTAAACAGAGCAGAGGAGCAGCAAAGTCCATCCACTGCCCACCAAGAGGGATGAGAGCTTTTTTCTGCTGGGTAAGCATCCAGGAGATTGCAAGCAGCAGTAGCAGCCTCCCATCATCTAACTGAGACCATCCATCACCATGAACCCAGGCAGGAGACCTGCCCACACTTGATGCACCTTGGGGACACCTCTGCCTGTCCTGAAGGAGAAGCAAAAGTCACATACAGAGTCACAAACACTGGTTGTGTCCTGCCACTGTATCCAGCAGGGAAAAATCCAGTTCCAGAGACAGAGCCTCTTCTACTCCAGTGTCAGCTCCAGTCAATGCCATACAGGAGGGACCAGACAGAAAAAAGGGACCCCAGGGGATGAAGACCCCAATACATCACAATCCCTTGGGTTGTTCCTGACCACTAACTCAGGCACTGCACTTCATCCAGGGAGAGTTTATTTGTTCCAAATACTTTTTTAGTCACCTCAATACTAATGGCAACACTCTTATTTTCAAGCTTTTCTGCTAAGCTGAAGCACCTTCCCTCTCCTCTTGATTTATTTTAATGCAGTTAATAAAGTGTAGAAACCCTTACCAGTTTTTCTTTCCCCCACTATCATGTATAATAAATGCAGTTTTGATTAAATTTTTACATGCTGCTTAATGCATCAAACAGGAATTTGCTATTCCCCTGGCAGCATGACAGAAATCTCTCCTCAACACAACACTCATTCCCTAGACTGATCTGCAGTGTCACTTCCATGGGAAGAAAAACTGGCAGTGACAATTTCCTGGGGGATGCCGAGGCAACAGCTGCTCGAAGGTTTTCAATCAGCATGCCTTCATTTCACAACTCCAGTGCAAACATGTTTATGGTAAATAACCCATCTCAGATGGAGAGAACCAGGTAGAAAATTGGAATCTTGCTCATTCAGAGAAATAGCTGAGAAAACCTAAGGATCTGCTTAAACCAACCTTATTCAAAGTTGAGGCTCATTAAATAACATCTCAGCTTTGGCTGGGAAACTATTTTAGGGAACATGGGTGTTTTTCCAAAGGCCATGTGTGTTCTGCAACATCCCCAGGGTATTTACAACAGGCTACTGGGCATCCCAGGAAAATCCCTCAGGCATCTAGGCACCCCCATCTATGGCAGGGGGATTGGAACTAAAAGGTCTTTAAGATCCCTTCCAAACTTTAACAGGCCCCTTGCAACTCCTTCTCAATTGCCATCAAATGAGCAAGAGAAGCACCTGGGAGCTGCTGCTCTCAGACACTAACAGTGCCTGAGACAGGCAATCACAGGACAGGGAGGGAGGGTCAGGTCAGGAGCACCAGGAAGAGACATAATCTGTTTCCAAAGAGTATCAGCTACTTCCTGAGGCACCAGACCACACTCAGGGTTTTCTCCTCCTCTGCGTAGCACTCAAGTTCTCTGGTTTCAGCTGGCAGAAGTTTGCTGGTAAATAGCTGGTGATTGCAGGAGGTTTTTCCATATATGTAAGGATTTTCTAGGAGTCAGAGTTTCCAAGGGGCTGGGCAGGCTCCTGCAGCTGCTGAGCATGTGGACTTTCCTGAGATACACAGCCTGACTTAGCTCCTCACCTCAGGCAGCAAATAAAGCCTCCATCAGGTGCATGCTTCCTGAGGGGAGTCCAGCCAGCCACACACTGCTTTCCTTTGTCAGCAGCTTCTGTGGATCTTGCTTTCTGCTCTGCCACCCTCAGCAGGACCTGAGTGCAGCTCTCGGCCTGCACATCAAAGCTTCTGGGTCCATTCTGCTGCTATCCACCCGTCCTGGTGCTGGCACTGGGAGCAGGATGGATGGACAGCCCATCCCAGTCTGTGGTGCTCCTGCTGAGTTTTTCACCCCTTCACACACTGGAGAGCACCATTTCACTGATGCTGAGGCAGCCATGAATTTCTCAGGTTTCATTAACTTACCTGGAATGTATCCATGGAACCAGCCTGTGAGGACAAGCCTTTTTGGAGAGGGCAGCTTGGCAAAAGAGTGGGAAGGAGGAAAGAGCCCACAGAGTGACTCTGGTATGTGCAGCCAGAGGCTCCCTCCTACCCAGCCCAGCCTCACTACTGGAGCCATTGCCTGCACTCATCTTTTCCCAGGTTTTACCACATTATGCCTGCAGGCACCATTCCATACAGACAAGACTTCTCACCTTATGCCTCAGCAGCCATGAGGTGCCAGGAAGGAGTTCCTGCACCTTTCCACTATCACTGACCAAGTTGTGCCTAGGAAATACTGATCCCAGTGTTCTCGGGCTTGACCAGGTTGGCTGGTTCCTCCAAGAGAGGCAGGAGCTGCACCAGCCCTGGTCCAGGTGCCTTCATAACAAGGAGGAATGTCACTTACTACTCCCCATGCTGTGGTTCACTATTGGCCAGCCTTTGAAGTGTGCTAATCTGGAAGAACTATGTGAAGGCAGTGATGGAAAACACCTCCTGGTCACAGGGTAATGGAGAGAGGCTTCAGTCACAGATCTTCCTATGGGACAGGAGTGCCCAGAAGGAGGATTGAGTTCCCCGGGACTCAGGGAGCTTCATGCTGCTCCTGCTGCCAGGGATTCCTGTAGGAGGAAGCTGAGCTGTGGACAGTGCAGTGGGCTGGGATGGGGGCTCCAGCACAGGTCAAATCCACACAAAGTTCCATGGGGGTGGGACAGTCTCTGGAGCTCTCACTTTAGACTTTCAGCAGCTTTCCCATGTCCTGCAGCAGCAGTGGGAGAGTTGGGTTGTGAGAGATACTGCAGGGACTGATCCCACCACCCCAAGCTCCTGACTGTACCAAGCAGCATCACAGGTGTGCAGAAACCAGGAAAGGCACAGCAGCACCATGAGATTTAGGAGCGAGCTGAGGAGGGGGAGCTGCCAGGGCAGGTGGAACACTCCAACCCCTTTCCAGCCAATCTGCATCCTCATGCCTCCCCAAAGCCCTGCTTTTCATGAGGAGCTTTCTCTCAGAGCCCCCTCTGAAATGTCCAGAGTTCTCCAGCACTCCAGGAAGGGAAAGATCTGATCCCAGTCAGTCACATTTTGAAATGGTTTTGATTTCCCCAGAGAGGCTGCAGATGCATTTCTGAAGGGAGAACAGTTAATGCTCAATTTAGCTCCACATGACCTAATTTGCCTCCACTGAGTCAACAGTGGGGAAGCAAGGGAAGAGAAATCCTTGCACATGGACCTTGAGAGCCAATACATTCTGGGCTGCAGAGGGAAGGGATGTGTCTGCAGTGGCATTGGTGCAGGCAGAAAATAGCCAGTGGCCATGAGCTGGGGACAAAAGCTGATGGTCTCTCCAGGATTCCTCCAAAGCTGAGCTCAAGTGCCAGTCTTCCATGGCTAAAATTCATCTCCCTTAGGCCATCTCCTGGGAAGGTTTATTTTGGGAGTATCTGTGACCTGCTCCATCCCCCTCTGCATTACTGTGCCGGTCCTGTGCTGACATGAATCACTTATTTTCTTGACCCACAATGTGACGTCAGAGTCTTAAAGGAGATAGAGTGATTCAGGAAGGGATCAAAACAAAGTTTTCTGTGCTGCACCCCAAGCCCATGAAGAGACTGAGGCGAGCTGAACCTGCCTCCAGTTTGACACAATTTTCTCCCTGCAGCCAGCAGTGCTAGGACTTGGGGAGTGGTGTCACCAAAGTGGCTGGCCCTGGGAATGCCTGGGAACTGCAGGAGGGTCTCACGCAGGTGATCTCAGGGCCCCCATCCTGGGGGAGCATGTGCTGCTGTTACCACAGCCCCTGCAACCCAGGGCAGCACCTCTGACATATTTCAGAAGTAAAGCATTTATTGGTGGGGGGGGTTCTGCCTGAGAACCATGTTTGTTAACTCAATGCCCAGATGCCATCACTGCCCACAGTGTTTTGCCCTTTGGTTAGGGGCATCTTTATGCACCATTTGCCCTCTGGAAGAGAAATCCCTGTGGGATGCTGCCTCCTGGTACCACCCTCCCATCACTGGAGCAAAGGCTCCTTCTGATCAAGTGTGTGATGTGGTCTGGGTACCATTTGCCTCTGGTTCAGCCCAAGCCTGACATTAGATGGAACACTGCTTAATTCCCCATCCCCAGCTGGTCCTGGTGCTTCCATACCCCCTCATCTCCTTTTCTGCTTTCCTGTGTTCCTAATGGCTCTGCTACCAACCTCCTCCATCCCCCCACTCCTCTTCCCAGGTGAACTCTCCCCCAAACCATGTGTATGATTAAAGGTAGAGAAGTGGATCTCTGCAGCCAGAGATTCCATTGCTCATTCCCTTCCAAAGGGCCTGTTTCCAGCAGACTGTTACTCCAACACGCAGTATGCAAATTTTTATTTAAGAAAACAAGGACAAATGTTTTCTGATAAACATTTCAGGGCAGTGTGCCAATGAACAGATCCTTCTATTCCTTCCAGAACTGTAAAACACCAGCCTGCTGCCAGCCACAGAGATCGGAATGTTTTTCTTTTCATACATAAAAATGTCTTACTAATGAATCCCCCCTCTCCATGGCCAGTGCTGATGCAGCTCTGCCATATGTTGATGCACACCCAGACCTCGTGGCTTGGAGAATATTTAATACTCATCAGACACAGGGAATATTGTTCCCTCCTTGCATAGGTGTTGGCTGAAAATATAGAGATGTACTTGACCACCACAGCATAGCATGGCCCCTGCTCCCTGTCCATCGGCTCCAATGGCACATTGTCCCTGGAAGGGTGAAGGGCACCCAGCTCCCTTGCTGCCCTGGCCCTGACTGCAGAGCCGGGAGACCACTTGACATAAATAAGGGACAATTGTGGTTGCCAATGGCAGAAAAACAGGTGAAGTGACAGGAGTGATAATCCTGCACTGTGAAGGCTGTGTGACAAGTGCTGGTGCTTCCTGGTTTTGCTCTTCACACTTAGGGTTGTGAGGGGATGAATTACATCTTCTGCTGGTACTAGAGATAGGTGACACTTTCCAACAGGTTTTAACTCACAAACTTGTCCCCAGAAGAAGTCACAGATCCCTGCTGGTCTCAATGACAGAGCCCCTCCCAAAGTAACTCCCCAGTGTAAGTTCAGAAAATGCCTTAAAATATTTTTAGAATATTAACTGTTTATAGCAGAGTCGGAAACTTTATTTCTGTGAGGACCCATTTGCTTTTTGAGAGCCAATCTGCCAATAAGCCATTCTTCTGAAGCCTGTTCCGATCTTTTGTTTCCTGCAAGATAGAGTTGTGTGTGACAGTTCAGAGCAACCCCACACACTCTGCTGTGAGCTGGCCCCAGAAGGCACTGGACCAAGCCAAGAGGGACAGCCCCAAACACATGGAATTTAACATGTGTGGATGTGGCACTTGGGGACATGGGTTAGTGGTGGCCTTGGCTGTGCTGGGGAACAGCTGTACTTGATGAACTAGGAGGGAGGAGGGATTTTCCATGATTCTGTGAAATATGCCCACCATGCCACGCCAATATCACTGCTTTTTGTCCCAAGTGAAATGTGGTTCAGCTCAGCTCAGGGACTCGCATCCCCACCTTGGGGTGGAGTAGCTCCACACCTGGCTTTACAGAGATCTTAAACAAGAAAAGCAGGGATGCAACACTGCATGTTCCAGGCTTCAATGGGAACAGCCTCGTCACAAGGCTGTGATCTCTGTTCTACAATAAACCTCACCTCCACATCTCAGCTGTGAAATGCCAGTTTAAAAACAGTCCCTTTGGACAGGAGAAACCAAGACATTATAAGGAAAATCCTCATTGATTTATCAAAGATCACATCCCACTCCAGGAACCTGATGTAAATCCAGGTAGGAACCCATAACTGTGAGTGTGACATCTAACAAACAGTGTGGATCACACACTCTACCCAAGGTTTGGATCCTGGCTCTCATTTCTGCATAAATACCCTAATTGCTGCCTTTTAAATTACATTCATAAAGAACGGAGGTCCATCAGCCACTGGTCCCCCACTACAACAACAAAGAGCATCACAAACAAATCATTAACAGGCATGAAAAGGCAGGTAATTAATTTAGTATAAGCATAAACACAGTCATATGACTTTATTACCAGCCTGACTTTCAGGAGGGGAGATCAATAGTCTTAATTCAACAACATCTTCCCAATTAATCATTGCCAGGAGGCAGGAGATAGGTTTCAAGTGATCAAGGCTAAAGTGAGAAACCATTAGGGCTGTCAAAGCAACATGCAGGAATCCCATCTTTCTCAGGTCATCCCTTCTCCCTCAGGGCCATCCCATCTCAGGAACATTCCATTCCACCTGGGGACACCCTGTCCCACCCAGGGACATTCAGGCTGAGGCAGTTCACACACTGCCCAGGAGCTAAGAACACAATTTGCCACCTGAACTAAAACCTGGCAGAGCCAGAGTTATTCCTTCCTCCATGAGATGCTGCCCCAGAAAATCACCTCCTGTTCTTTGGGCCACAGGAACTCAGACTCACTTGGGTAACATCTGGTGGGAGAAACAGAGATTTCACTTTAATAACCTTGAATCTACTTTTCCTGAAGAGGTGGCCACATCCCATGGGTAGAGAGCTGGGGGTCCAGAGCCCTGAGCTCCCACATTGGTTCAGCACTGGTGAGCATCCCTGCACGGGAGCACAGGCATAGCCTGGAGAGCCAGAGCTGCTTGCATGTGGGAAATAATCCCACCCTAAAGGCAAAATTGAGCCTATTTGGTTAATTAAGTGGGCACCAGGGAGGGGAAAGAAAAAAGAAAAACAAAGGCAGACAAAGCCCAAACCCATGGAACACAGGGAACACAGAGCCCTTTCAGGGAATGGAGGAGTGAGGAACATCAATTGACTCTGCAGACAAGGTGTTTGGGCACGCACCCGAGGCAGCATGAAGAACACACAACAGCGTGAAGAAATGGATAATTACTTCCCCTGCATGGGGAGACACAGACTAATGAGAATGAAAACAAAAGGCCTTTTATTTAATTTTTGGCTGTGCACTAGCACTGGTGAGTGCTTTCCCTGTGCCTCCCTGCTGTTTGCTGAGCCACCATAAGCTACTGGGGCAGCATCTGCCTCCACGTGTCCCAGATGGAGCTGGGACACACTGTGACCACAGATGCCTGGCCTCAGGCAGCAAAATGACTCCAGCACAAGACTGTGCTTGGGACGTGAGTCTTCCCCGTGGTGAGCAGCTGCTCCTGCACTCCAACCCTCAGGGCAGCACCACACCTGTCCAGGCAAAGCTTTACAGTTCCTCACCCTCCCCAGCAGACAGCACCTCATTCCAGCCCACAAGGACCGGGGAAGGAGCTCTACTGGCAGCATCAGGCACCCCGCAGGCATTGCCAGACACCCCAGGCTGGCTGCTGAGGGTCCTGCAGCGATGCCAGACAAGCTCCAGACCACAGCTCTGGTCCTTGTGATAGATGGGGTACAGTTCCCGTGCTGAGGTGGTCATGATCCCCCCATCCAAGCACGTACCACCTAATCAAGAACACCTGGGCAGGATGCTGACCTCCCTCTGCCCGGCCCTGCAGGGGGATAGCCACTGGGAGTAGAGCCAGCAGCCCCTGGAGCTCTTCAAGGTGCTGCCCACCACCCCCAGAGGTGCCCAGGGGCTCCAGCCCCGCAGCTGGCACATCACAGAGCTGTTCCTGGCATGCACAGGGGCTGTGGGATGTGGACTCACTTGCATGTCCAGGGTGTGCATACCCCTGTGCCTTTGTAACAAATGCAGTGCTCACCCTGTCCCCTGCTCAGACAAATAAACCATGATAACGATGAGCATCAACTTGTGAGTGAGCATGAGAGGCAGCGAGGAAAAAATAAAAGCATTTTGCAACAGGAGCATCAAAAACCATCCCTGTGAGGCCCTGAGCCTGCATAAATCACCTGGTGACTGACAGAGCTGTCACTGGGGCTGACAGGAGCCCAGCCCAGGAGCAGTTATTCCATACTCAGGTATCAATTACCAGTGCTAATTTTGAAACTGAGACCAGCTGATGCTAACAGTGGACAGGGAATTAAACCATAACAAGTTAAACCATTAAGTGCCTCTTCTGGTTGTTTTCACCTGGATGTCTGAATGGGATGAAATGCCAGAGAAGTGCCAGACCCACTGATTTATTGATTTGCTGACAAAAGAAATCACTGCTCCGCCCATTCCCTGCCATTGCTTTTCCCTCTCTCCAGCCTTGGCTGCTGCATTCTCACTAGAGCTGCTGCACAGCCCTGGGCTCAACAGGAGCATCTTCTGCCCCTTCTCACCCCACTGTAGGAGAGGCTTTGGGGGTTACATGGGCAGTGACTGGGCAGAGGCTGCACATGCCCCCAGCATTTTGGGGTCTGGTGGTTGTGTCTTGAGGTGGGAAGGAACAATGAGAACTTTAAGGTGGATTTGCTGGATGAGTTATTCCTCCAAAAAGAGCTTTTTAACCCAAAAGTGAAGGTTTACCTAGAGAAAAACAGGAGCAAGTGGCTTTTCAAGGTGTGGGAGGCTCAGAACAGCTGAATGGGTCAGAGCAAGAATAAAAGGGGGTCAGAAATAAACCTGCACCCTCTCCTTCATGTCTGCTTCCCACCAGCTCTGGACTTTCAGGAGTTACCACAGCCCTTCAGAGCCGCACCAACTGCCCAGAAGGAGTGGGAGCCTGAGCCAGAGGCAGAAGGAGAGAACCAGAGTGAGGTCCAGGATTGTAGCAGGAGGGTGAAAGCAACTGGAAAAGAACAGGCTAAGGGGGACGAGCACCCAAATCCAGAGCTCTTGGCCATCAGCAACGCTGGCAGCATGTCAGGCCATGAGGAATATTTTCCTTTCCTCTGCTGGGCCAAATCCCTTCCCAGGCAGGGCTGCTCGGCAGCTCTAGAGCGATTGCATAGTGACACCCACAGGAGAGGCCCCAAAGCTGTCCCTATCACACCCAGCCACTGTGCCAGTGCCGGGATGGAACTGACAGGGACACTGATGGAGATGACAGGGACATCCTCAGAGAGGAGCTCTTCAGAGCCACCCAAGGATGAGCACAGAGTCAAATGGTCCCTTCTGTGGTCTGTGTTGGTGCTGGATACATGCACATGAAATAACTAATTTCTGTTCTAGAAATATGTATTGTGATACCAAAAAGTAACACTATTTATTTTCATGTACTGACACACACCCCCCCGGGCCCTATAAATATTTATATGAAGCCAGGGAAAAATATGTTGGTGATGTAGTATGCCTTTGAGGTATATGTTGCATATAAAGCAGCCTCTATTATTTGGATATATTGCTGCACCACACATAGCTGCAGTTCAGCCATTCACAGACACATCAGACATTAAAAGTTTGGATTAGGAAGGGATTCAGTGTGAAGCCCAAAACGCAAAGTCACATTTTGGGAGAGAGGTGCTTTGCTCTAAGCCTTCCCTAGTCCATGAGTGTGGAGGTGACTGTTCCCTGTGCTGCTGTGACTCCAGCTGGGGTAGAGTGGGTGAGTGCTGAAGGACAGAGGTCCTGCCCGTCTGGGATGAGCCACAGGACCCCTCTCCTGCTCAGACTTCTCCTGCCCCATGTGCTGTTTGTTCACAGGGCTTGCTGGGATGTTTTGCCACTTGGAGGATCTTGTGATGTAGGAACAATACCTCCAATACAGTGCCCCTTCCAAGACTCTCCAAACCACACTGCCACTCTCTCCCTCCCCTGTTTTCCCCTACCCCCTGCAGTGGTTGGAGAGGGTTCCCATAGAGACCAGCCATGGGCAGCATTGCACAAGCTTGTCTCCAGTACTGGGGCACTTTATATGTAAGCGTGAGGAAATGGCCTCTCTCGTGGGAGGAAGCCCCCAGGAGACCAACCATGGACCCCTTCACACCCGTGTTTGTGCTGTTCTGCAGCACGGGGCTTGCGGAGGGGTCACCACAAAGCAAGCACAGCACGTGCTGTCCGGGTGTGGAAGAAATCTGGAGGGAGTAAACTCAAAAATACTTGAAGCTGTGAAATCCACATCACCTCCTTGCTGAGAGGTAGCATTTCATCCTGACATTCCCTCCCCAGGGAGGGACATGGTGCCAGGAGTCTGCACATACACCTGAGGCATCAGGGAGTTCAGCGTCTTGGGTTGCAGGAGCTGAGGTTTGCAGGGAATAAAAACCAATTGGGTGCACAACAGTAACTCAGCAGGTGTAATAATGTGATTATACAAAAAGGGAAATGTTAATTGCTTCTCTGTTCTCAAAATTCATCCCTGTGAGGGAGGTGAGGCCCTGGCACAGGTTGCCCAGAGAAGCTGTGGCTGCCCCCGGATCCCTGGAAGCGTCCAAGGCCAGGTTGGATGGGACTTTGAGCACCCTGGGATAGTGGAAAATGTCCCTGCCCATGGCAGGCGATAGAATGAGATGGTCTTTCATGTTCCTTCAAACCCAAATCGTTCCATAATTCTATGAACATTCATCCTGCTACTGCAGCCTCTGCTCTTCCTGGCAGCAACTCACATACCTGGAATCAAAATATCACCAGGGGTTGGAGGAGTTACAGGCCAGCGAGTCTGTGTTTATTCCTGGAAAATGGCTTTAAATTGTGATTAAAAATAGGCTAATGGAGCACAGATGGGATGACATGGATTCTGTAATGGAAAATGTGTCAGTGTCTCCAAAACATCCCTGGTACTGCTCCTGCTTTCAGCAGGAGCTGTGAATGTTTGGAGTACCCAGAGGGCTGCAGCACTACAGACAGGTAAGAGCTAGGGGAATGGTGCCTCTATGGAAAATATTACTTGAACAGAAAACTGAGGGATTTGATGTCCAATTTTTCATGAACACTTCCACCATGGAACTCACCACTACGCATGCTAATGTTTTCCACAGTAATCTGGAAAGAACGAAGGGCTGGACTGTGCAGCCCAGCCCACAGATGACATAGAGGGAAGTTAATTGAACCTGGAAAGCCCACTGCACCTCCAAACAGCCAAGCCAGGGAGCTGGAGGACGAGTTTGTAGATGAACATCTTTTCAATGAACAAGTTATTCAGCACTTCCTTTCAGGAGGGAAAAGTCCAGCCCCTAGAACGAACGGTGGGGACTGCCAGGGTGGGAGGGAGTGAATTTGGAGGGAAAATGAGCTGCTATTATCATTAGGACCATGTGTGAGCCAAGAACAGGCGATGGTGTAGCACATTTTGGTAGCAAATGGCATCACTGACCAGACCTGCTTGTAGGAGACACCCTTTGAGTATTGGCTGTGCCAAATAATTTTTAGCAGGAGAACAGGGACTGGGAGGTGGTGAGAGCTGGATCCATGGGCCTAGTTGGGGATATTTCACGCTCCTCAGATGAAGTTCCAGAAAACCTGTATGTAGCTTGGGAAATAAAGGGAATTGTGTGGGAGAAAATCTTGATCCCAGGTGCTGCTCCTTTTCCTGCCTCAGTGTCCTGGGCCATGGAATCTGTCTAAGCAGACCCATAGCCCTGGTAGCCTGTGTGTCCATGCTCGATCTGCTTGGCCCCATTGCACGGGATGGCTGGAGGAGGCACAGGGAGAGCAGAGGAGCTGCAGGAACTGTAGGGCTTTGGAGCAGGAAAGGGACTTGCCAGAGACACCAAAAAAGGTGGCCTGGGAGACACAGGAACGCAGGCTCCAAGACAGTGATCTCTGAGGCCACGGAGAGGGGCACGGCCATGCAGCATGGGCTGGAGGTGTTTACCCACGGCTCAGGCACATGGAACAGCCTCAGCTACTGCCCCACAGAATCGCTGCCCCATAGCAGAGCCTAGGAAGACAAATCAACATGCGGTGGGGAGCAAACGGGGGCAGGACCTGGTCCTGGGGCATGTGATTGCGGTGGGGATCCTGCGCGGTGCCCAGTAGGGTCCAGTGCTGTCTCTCGCCGATCCCACCAAAACTGCTCCAACTTGTCCCCTTTTTTTTTTTTTTTTTTTTTTTTT